>CM019714.1:19463928-19716428 GCA_009760885.1 Achatina immaculata
CTCGTCTAGATTTCACATTATTTTTTTTAACTCCAAGTAGTGGCAAAGTGTAGACAGGAAAAGAATTGTCACTGCCTTCAGGTTTCTGGGACTCTTGAAGAAAGAGTTGAGAACCGCTCGGTTAGACAAACAAATTATAAAAGCAAATAGTGAGGAAACAACCTTTGAAAAAGTGCATATTGTAAACGCATACACACACGACACACGCACAAATATACACACAACACACCCGCACGAGCACGCAGTAACGAATACACAGAAGAAAGATATATCATCATCATCATCATCATCATGTGTCGTGCCGACTAGCGTTGGCTATTATGCTTCTCCAGAGTACACGATCCTTCATGCAAGCCATCAGTTCAGTTGGTGATCTCCTCTCACACCATCCCGTCAGACTGTCCAGATTATTTCTCTTGGTCTTCCTCTGGATCTTCTTCCTTCTTTTTTTTCCTGTTGTTATAATATTTTCAATGCCCCCTCTTCTCATTGCATGTCCTATGAAAGTACATTATCTCTCTTATCTTTTTGACAAGGTTTTTTGTCTCTCCAGCTCTTCTCATACATTCTTCATTAGTTATTTTTGCTGTTCAGGGGATTCGCAACATTCTTCTAATAAACCACATTTCTGCTGCTTCCAATGATTTTTGTGCAGACTTGCCTATTGTCCATGATTCACTTCCATATAACAAGATAGGTTCAATATAAAATTTTAGGACTCGTTTTCTAACATTCATTGATAAGGATGTGTTGCATAATATGTTTCTCATTCTCTAAAATGCAGTCTTTGCTTGACCTATTCTGTTTCTAATTTCTGTTCTGCATTTCCTATTTGAAATTATTATAAATAAATAAATATAAAGTAATATAAATTTACTAACAAATCAATAGCAAGGCCAAGAGCTGAAGAAAACTTTAACACGTAGAATTAGTTTGTATGAAGAAAAATTGATCACATCTAAACTAGATATAATCCCTTAACCACAACAAAGAATTATTCATTTCATTTATGGGAAAAAAATAATATTAGATTCAGTAAGTAAGTTTGTTCGTACTTACAATTGTTAATGACTTCTACAGTCTTGACCCAACATACAAGATGATGGACTGCGGCAGAGATTTCTTTTCAGTTCTTTTATACGATCATCTTGTTATATTTAGTTGTTTTCTAGAAAAAATCATTGAGATGTGATGTATTCTAGAAAAGCGTAGAGAATGCTGTATTGTAGATAAGCGCTGAGGCGTGCTGTATGCTATGAAGAAGCAGAGACTTGTGACCACGCCTTCTACCACAGCCACACATTCTAGGATTTAGATGTGCGAATTTTACAGCTAAATCTTTCCTTTCTTTTATATCTTTTGTTTTGTTCTGAATATTGATTGATTCACAGCACACAAGGAGAACTCGACATAAAATCAGGCCAAGAACTGCACGAGAACTCGACGTGAAATCATGCCAAGAACCACACGAAAAAACAACATTAAATCATGTCAAGAAGTGAACGACAATTCGACACGACATCATACAAGAACTGTACGACAACTCGACGAGACGTCATGCCTAGAACTGCACGAGAACTCGACGTGACATCATGCCTAGAACTGCACGAGAACTCGACATGACATCATGCCTAGAACTGCATGAAAACTCGACATGACATTACGGCTAGAATTGAAGGACAACTCGAAACGACATCTAACAAGAACAGCACGAGAGCATCAAAAGCTGGGATTTCATTCTGATCCTTTCCTTTGCTGCTGCAGTGGAAAAATTCGTCCAAATAAAGGATAAGAAATGACAACAACCAATAAAAATATAGTATATGAAAAGCAAATATCTTTCCACAGCGAACTCAAAACTTAACACGGAGGTCACTGGCTCTAAAACTGGGATACGTGAAGTGTCTAGTCTGAGTCTAAGTAACTCGTCTAGATTTCACATTATTTTTTTTAACTCCAAGTAGTGGCAAAGTGTAGACAGGAAAAGAATTGTCACTGCCTTCAGGTTTCTGGGACTCTTGAAGAAAGAGTTGAGAACCGCTCGGTTAGACAAACAAATTATAAAAGCAAATAGTGAGGAAACAACCTTTGAAAAAGTGCATATTGTAAACGCATACACACACGACACACGCACAAATATACACACAACACACCCGCACGAGCACGCAGTAACGAATACACAGAAGAAAGATATATCATCATCATCATCATCATCATGTGTCGTGCCGACTAGCGTTGGCTATTATGCTTCTCCAGAGTACACGATCCTTCATGCAAGCCATCAGTTCAGTTGGTGATCTCCTCTCACACCATCCCGTCAGACTGTCCAGTATTATTTCTCTTGGTCTTCCTCTGGATCTTCTTCCTTCTTTTTTTCCTGTTGTTATAATATTTTCAATGCCCCCTCTTCTCATTGCATGTCCTATGAAAGTACATTATCTCTCTTATCTTTTTGACAAGGTTTTTTGTCTCTCCAGCTCTTCTCATACATTCTTCATTAGTTATTTTTGCTGTTCAGGGGATTCGCAACATTCTTCTAATAAACCACATTTCTGCTGCTTCCAATGATTTTTGTGCAGACTTGCCTATTGTCCATGATTCACTTCCATATAACAAGATAGGTTCAATATAAAATTTTAGGACTCGTTTTCTAACATTCATTGATAAGGATGTGTTGCATAATATGTTTCTCATTCTCTAAAATGCAGTCTTTGCTTGACCTATTCTGTTTCTAATTTCTGTTCTGCATTTCCTATTTGAAATTATTATAAATAAATAAATATAAAGTAATATAAATTTACTAACAAATCAATAGCAAGGCCAAGAGCTGAAGAAAAATTTAACACGTAGAATTAGTTTGTATGAAGAAAAATTGATCACATCTAAACTAGATATAATCCCTTAACCACAACAAAGAATTATTCATTTCATTTATGGGAAAAAAATAATATTTGATTCAGTAAGTAAGTTTGTTCGTACTTACAATTGTTAATGACTTCTACAGTCTTGACCCGACATACAAGATGATGGACTGCGGCAGAGATTTCTTTTCAGTTCTTTTATACGATCATCTTGTTATATTTAGCTGTTTTCTAGAAAAAATCATTGAGACGTGCTGTATTCTAGAAAAGCGTAGAGAATGCTGTATTGTAGATAAGCGCTGAGGCGTGCTGTATGCTATGAAGAAGCAGAGACTTGTGACCACGCCTTCTACCACAGCCACACATTCTAGGATTTAGATGTGCGAATTTTACAGCTAAATCTTTCCTTTCTTTTATATCTTTTGTTTTGTTCTGAATATTGATTGATAGATCAGGACGGAGATGGGGATGGATGAGTGTGGGGTTGGGCATTTGTCTTAGGAAAAACAAAACAAAATAAAAACAAATACAATGGGCTTACCACACCGTGAGTATATACTTAGTGATCCAGGTCAGCTGGCCTTACTAGCTATGTTGAGAAAGCCCCGCCTTCTATTTCTGTTAACGTTTTGTCTTTGCTATGTAAGTAAGTATATCAGGCTATTATTTCCACAAAGCTTGCTCATATTTTCATAATATGATGGACTAAGTGACATTTTTTAAATACATTTTGTTTTTTTTTTCTTCACAGGATGGACATTGTTACGAACATTGTCTGCCAAATAAGCTGACATCAGTCACGTGGTGTTTACACGATTTCGGCTAAATCATCTTATGATCCTGCCAAACCAGTTTGATGCATTAACAAGTCGTGGTCTCAGACAACAAGTCGTGGTCTCAGACACCAAGTCGTGGTCTCAGACACCATGTCGTGGTCTCAGACGCCATGTCGTGGTCTCAGACAACAAGTCGTGGTCTCAGACAACAAGTCGTGGTCTCAGACACCATGTCGTTGTCTCAGTATTAATAAGCGATTGCGCAAGAATATTCAGTCATATCTTGACTTCTGGTGACATCGAAGAGCGATATTTTCAGACTTAGATGTGCCCATCCTTGAGTTTTAATCCTAAATGATCTGCAGAAGCGGTTCTCAACCTTTCTCAGGTCGCAGACTCCTTAAGCAAATGATAAATCACCGTACCCCCTTATCATATGGTAGGAATTTTTAAATGTTCACATAATTCTAGTGTTATACATTAACCAAATCCTGGTACATATACATTCGCATGACCCTCTGTGGACCTCCTTAAATCCTTCGAGGATCGCAGGTTGGAGTTGACGATCTATAGCAATTCAGTGAAAGAAGCTGTTGGAGAAGCACTTCAGAGACAACTGTGAATCGACTTCGTTGTCAAGAATGAAGGAGCAAGGGGTGAAATTGTGTGTGGGAAAACATACAAAACTAATCAAGTTCTCAAGAAGGATGGTAAAAAAAACATAGAATGGATGTTATACATAAAGCCAAGATCCCAAAAGTGTATTCGTGCTAAACTGCTATATTACTTGATTAAGGGGGTGAAGGCGCTGTCCAGTCAGGCAATCAGCCACCCATAGCTGATATGCTAGCGTCAGGGTTAGCGAACCATAGCTGACCAAGACCCTGTCCCTCCTCTCCTGTCCTTACGTTCGTACCCCAAGTAACAGGCCTTGCCTGGCTAACAGGGAGGAATCGCATTAGTTCCCATGGTGGTGGAGTCTGTTAAAGAAGTACTTCACACCCATTGCTGATTAGCTGTACTCCGAGACTGAAAAAAGTATCTCCCATAACTCGCTCCCACGCCCATACGATGCTGTACCTCAACACTTCTACATCATCGGCTACAAAGAACACCAGCTCGCAGGTAATTCGTACAGGTACAAGTACAAGATTACTTGATTAAGCTTCATGAAAATTGGGGGGCTCATTTAATGTTTTTGACTACAGTAGGCTTTAACCATGGTTTGAAATTATGCCAGTGCTCAGAGACAAGTGATACACATGGAAGGAAGCCGAGAATAATTCCAAGAACTGGGATCACTGGAGAGCCTTTATCCGTGGCCTATGCTCTCAAGGGAGTGATGATGATGATGATGATGATGATGATGATGATGATGATGATGATGATGTATTTTTTGAACTTATTCTCTATTGTTATACTTTATTATGCGAACATTTTGAAACGTATATCACAAAGCTTCATGAATAGTTAATTAGGCCACTGACAAGTGAACGTTAAAACCTACTCGACTTGTCACATAACCAGTAATGTCATCTTTTGTTCGTTTAAAAAATACTTTATAACACTGCTGTGTACAGTTTACGCCTTCAGCTAATAATATTCCCTACATGGTGGTCTAGCACCCTATTTACCCGAGCATCGCCGGGGTATGCCTACTAGTTATTATACGTTGAAAGTGATATCGAATAGGACATCGGAGTATTTATAGAATGAATGAACGAACAAACTTTATTTTCGAAGGGCAAAGAGTTGGACACGCAGGTCTGTCTGATAATCTGTCCTTCATCTGATAATCTGGCCTTCATCTGATACTCTGGTCTTCATCTGATAATCTAGCCTTCATCTGATACTCTGGTCTTCATCTGATAATCTGTCCTTCATCTGATAATCTGTCCTTCATCTGATAATCTGGCCTTCATCTGATAATCTGTCCTTCATCTGATAATCTGGCCTTCATCTGATAATCTGTCCTTCATCTGATAATCTGGCCTTCATCTGATAATCTGTCCTTCATCTCACGTATTGCACTAGAACCCAGTCATTGAATTTCAGTTTACTACTAAATTATATGCATATATATATATATAACACAGTAATGCTAGATATGAATTGAAAGCTATTACATACAAACTCTTATCCGCTCACTCAACAAATAAGAATATATAACACGACGAAGGTTTTCATATTCTCGCACATTTGTTACAGCAACAACAACAAAATAATAAAAGAAATCGCTTACAAGAATTACTTCACCTGCATCTGTTCTTCGTCGAAATCGTCGTGTATCCTGACTTAAATGATTAAAAGCACAGAATGCAGTATCGATCTATCTTTCTACTGGTCTGAACAAAACCTGTTTAATTATCATCATGTGCCATGCCAGAAGGAGTCGGGGATCATGTCTCTCCACGGTTTCTCCATCTTTCATGTTTTTCCATTAGTTCCTGTTGTTGTTGTGCTTCTCTCATGTCATTTTGTCAAGCCATCTAAGATTTCCTTTCTTGGTCCACCACTTCCTTTCCTGCCTCTATTTTCTCTGCTATCACACTACTTCCTTTCCTGCCTCTATTTTCTCTGCTATCACACTACTTCCTTTCCTGCCTCTATTTTCTCTGCTATCACACTACTTCCTTTCCTGCCTCTATTTTCTCTGCTATCACACTATTTCCTTTCCTGTCTCTATTTTCCCTGCTGTCACACTACTTCCTCTGTTTTCCCTGCTATCACATTACTTTTTTTCTTGCTATCACACTACTTTTCCTATCCCTCCTCTTCTCATGATATGGTTACTGAACCTAATGTGTTCAACAAGATTCATTTTTCACTGGCTTTTCTCAGACATTCTTCATTTGTTATATTGTCTGCCACTGCAGATATACGCTCATATTCTTCTTAGGAACAACATTTGATTGCCTCTAATGCTTTTGTTCTCGTTTTTGTTAATGACCTTGTGTTTTATGGGCATTAAAAAAAAAACCCTACAGACTGACATGGAATTCTGTTGGGTTTTTTGTTCCTAACTTACCAAGCAACAGTAAGCACAGACTAAGCACAGACTTAGAACATAATGTGATATTTTAGACAGTTTAATAAATAATGTGACGTGCACAATTAGACCTCATGTGTAGAGAGAACGAATTACGTGCAACTCTTTCAGAAATGATAAAAGCGAACTCAGAGTATTTTTAAAATAGATTTTTGTCATAAGATTATGAATTCATATATGAATCACGATGGTACTATATAGCTATTAAGCTTATCTCTGTGTGTCGGTGTTGGTGTTTCCATGACAACTAGGCTTATGTCTTTTTGGGTTCTGGGCGGCCAGGGGAAGGGGGGAGGGATGGTGGTGGAGAAGGAGGGGTCCAGAATGGACTACTTTTTTTTTTTAATTACTGAAATTTATTTTTTAAAAGACGGAAACCAAATTAGAAATGACTTTATTTCTTATATTTTCATGTCAATATTTTATTATGTAACAAATGTTTTCATACGAGGAAAACATGATAATATAATATTAGAGGGGCGCTGTAAACTTTGATTGATGAATGTAACTTGTAACAATGTTCACTCAAAAATGTTACACCTCAAACTGTAGAGTTATGTTTTTCTTCAGTAAAACAACTAAATAATTAAGTACAGACTCTTTACACTGTAGTAATACAAATGGTTTATAGAAAATGAAGGAAATTTTTATGTTCATAAACTGAATTTCCAGAGATTCTGTAGTACGGCTCATGAACGCATTTACATGTGAACAATGCACAATCAGCCATCACTCCGTACCATAATGTTTAGAACAGAATTTGCTGCAAATTATGCTCATATATTAATAAGTTCAGTGAGCAAAGTATAAAGAAAAACTAATAAGCTTCATTCAGTCTAATCATCATCCCTTGATGATGTTGAAAAACTCACCGAAGACAGGAAAACGTGGCGAACTACCTTGCGAGCCCTGTGTGACGTATAACGGCACGGGAAGCGTGTAAGATGTAAGAAGTGTCATGGTACTTTATAAAAAGAAGAAAAAAAAAATTTTATTTCTGATTGATGTAGCGCGGGGATTTCAGTCAGTCACTCATTTTCATGTCCTTTGCGGAATTTTACCTCCATAATAGCTCTCCTGTAGGCCTCTCAGTTGTAAGAAAGATGTCCTGCTGCTGGTACATCCACTCGCAGATCATCAACGACGTATTGCAGTCTTCAGCAGAAGTAGCAGTTCTTTCTCAAAATTCATCGTTTTCCTAGGTCACATTGTACTCCTATGTTTTTGTAGTTCACTCTTCTAAATTCTTCATAAGTGTATCTGCGACCGCGAAAACGTAGGTTATCTATTAATGTGATTAAATATGACATTTGAGCATCCATTTTTCTGTAATCTTTGGTCTCATTGTCAAATAACACTATTCTATTGTTACACTCTCTCATAAGATCTGCAAACGCTCCATTTTGTTCTCTGCACCAGTTTTTAAAGCTTAGGCCAGTCTCCTCGCTGTCCTGTTCAAAATTATCTCCACAAGTCATCACTATAATGCAGTAATTTCTAAGAAAATTCTCACCAAAAATTATCTTCAGAAATACAACAGTATCTTGACCTTCCTTTGTAAACTTCCCGCCAAATCTCACCACAATCAGAAACGCGTGGTAGCCGCGAGAATTTGCCTGCATGGCGCGCACCAAGGCTGACTTGGCCAACCTGGCAGCGCTCAAACTATTTAGCCTCGTGTCTCTCACTCCTGGACCATCCATTACCTCTATAAATCGACCGTTAAACTCCGTCACGCCAAACTGAAGATGTGACGTCACTGATGTAGTGCTTGATGAACTCCTGAAAGCTTTCTGTCTCAGAATACTGTTTCCGGTCGCACTCTTCCCATTTCCGGTTTTACCTACTAGTAGAATGTCAAGGTCAGGTGATTTCGACATTTCTGAAAAAAAGGAAATTGGGAAATATAAACTTCGACCTTTTTTTTCTTCGATACATAAAAGTTGAGAAGAGCTGGAGAGACAAAAGAATCTTGTCAAAAAATAAGAGAGAGACAATGTACTTTCATAGGACATGTAATGAGTAGAGGGGGCGTTGAAAATATTATAACAACAGGAAAAATAGAAGGAAGAAGATCAAGAGGAAGACCAAGAGAAATGATACTGGACAGTCTGACGGGATGGTGTGAGAGGAGATCATCAACTGAGCTGATGGTCTGCATGAAGGATCATGTACTCTGGAGAAGCATAATAGCCAACGCCAGTCGGCACGGCACCTGATGATGATGACATAAAACTAGAATGGAAGAAATAGACGAACAAAAATGGTGTATGGACAAGAGAAGAAGAAAACAAGACCACCAGGTAGATCAAGAAAGAGATGGAGAGAAAACTTAGACGAAGATGTGCAGGAAATTGGTGTCATGAAATGGAGAGAGAAGATTATAACACATTATCTGCAGCATTGAGCCTTAATGGCTTGGAAAGCTAAAGAAGAAGAAGGGGAGGAGGAGGAGGAAGAGGAGAAAAAGAAAGAGTAGGAGTTTCAGCCACTGGTTGTTTTCCAACAAGATGATGCACCGCCATCTTGTGAGTCAGTTGTTGGTCAGTTCTTGAATGCAAACTTTACAGTGAACTGGGAGGGATATCTCAACAACATGGCCACCATTTTCACCGACATTTCCCTTCTTGACCTTTTTTTCGTGGGTTACACTATGTTTTGTTTGTTTATGCAATCTCCCTGTAACTGCGAGCTGGTGTTCCTCGCAGTCGATGCTGTGGAGGTGTTGAGGCACAGCGTCGTATCAGCGTGGGAGCAGATTATGGCAGCTTTTTTAAATCACTCCTGGAGTACAGCTAAAAAGCAGTAAAATCTGCAATACTACTTTAGAAGACTCCACCACCATGGGGATTATGGCGATCAATGCCCAGTTATCCACGTTGGCCTGTTACTGGGGGTAATACGGAAAGGTGGGAGAGGGTCTTCTTCAACTATGACCCTGACGCTAGGATTTTAGCTATGGTTCGCTAACCCTGACGCTAGCATTTCATCTATGGTTCGCTAACCCTGACGCTAGCTGTAGCCAACTCCAAATTTCTATAAGTATGGGCTTTAAGATCATCACAGCTGCAAAGAACATAAATCCGAAGGAGTCAATGAAGGAGATTTCTCTGTCAGAACGATATTACTATGGGGCTTTAATAAGTATGCAGAGCATATATATATATATATATATATATATATATATATATATATATATATATATAGCGGATATCCTTTTTGGTTATATCTTCCATATATCGTTTGATCTAGCGCATTGTTTTTCAGCATTTCAGGCACTTTGTAAGTCACACAGTACACATCTTCTAATAGAAAGGATGTGCAAATCCTGAAAAGTCCAGACTTGTTCAGATTTCTAAATATTCACAACGTTCACTTCCTGGGAGTGTGGCGATTTACACATCCTTTTAGAAGTACGACATACAGATCCTTGAAGATTCATAGTGTACAGATATATGAAGATTCATAGTGAATAGCTTCATGAAGATTCACAGTGAACAGATCTATGAAGATTCATGGTGAATAGCTTCATGAAGATTCACAGTGAACAGATCTATGAAGATTCATGGTGAATAGATTCATGAAGATTCACAGTGAAAAGATCTATGACTAAAGAACTATGTTAGAACTTTTCGTGATTCTGCGAAGATCAAAACCAGACCAAAAAACAAAACAAAACAAAACAAAATTTACCTACAGATTTATATCTGTAACTAAGACAGCGCAGACTCAAAACTGTCTTCATAAACTGAAACATCCACATTTATTTAATTTCAATAAATAGCATAATTTCCCACAAACTTGGTTACAAAAGACGTACCAACGTACAGACTGTAGTTTCACATAAGTATATAATATCCTTATATGCGAGGAAAATTTTAAGACAAAAAATGATCAGAATATATCCTGCCTTGGCAGATTCCACTACCTTGAAAGTTTCTTGATCGCAGGCCCCAGAAATTGAAGTTAGAACTTACTGTACAAGAGTTTCACTATGGGGAGTGTAATGTGTATATTTGTATACCTAGATGTATAAATACTTACTGCAGTAAAGCTACGATAACTGTTCCTCAATGAACACAGCTGCTCTTGCCTTTAAAATGCATAAATAAGCACAGTTTGACTGTCTGAGGTTTATTGATCTTATTTATCTTCTTATATGAAGCGGAATAAAGAGCTTTCTACTACTGCGATAGAACACGAAGGACCAATCACGTTTCACGTTACTTCTAATAATAACCAATGGTGTGGGAGAGTTTGGTCGATGCCCAAGCGGTTTACTAAGGAAGGAAATCCAACAAGTTCGTTGCGAGGTTAAAAGTTCAAAATATGGAAGTTGTAATAATACTGGGTTAAACAAGTGGAACACAACAGGCCAAAGAAAAAGAGGCAGACCGCGTGAAACTCTGAAGAGGACATTGTTAAGAGAGGCCAAATTAATAGGCATAAAATCCCTTGATGAGGTTGAAAGAGTCGCCGAAGACAGGAAAAATTGGCGAAATACCTTGCGAGCCCTATGTGACGTTTAACGGCACGGGGAAGGATATAAGATATAAGATAAGAAATAAGATTAGTCGTCAGAGAACATGTTTTTCTCCGAGGCAATTTAATAAAAACAGTATTTTCAGAAGAAAAAGTTTATGCTTATTCTCCGAACAGTTGCAGAAAAACAAATCATGTTATTGAACAATGACCTCCTTTCACTAAATATAACAAGTGGTATAAAAGGAGTAACGTACAACAAAGTCTTCCTCTCAGGCAGACTCCGACAGAAATTCTGTAAAACCCTGTGCAAAACTCCACTCCATCCAGACAAACCTCTCCCACCCCTTTTATTTTGTTCCATCCACTCCGTCAGTCACATTTCCCAACCCCCACCCAATCCCTTCCAAACACTTGGGGCCCTCCCTTAAAACAAGAAAAACTGCGCTATCTGGACCGGTTCTCTTGCTGGCCCTGCTCCCAACTCTGCGCTATCACATGTTCTCTTGCTGGCCCTGCTCCCAACTCTGCGCTATCATAAGTTCTCTTGCTGGCCCTTCTCCCAACTCTATGTTCTCACAAGTTCTCTTTCTGACCCTGCTCCCAACTCTGCGCTATCACAAGTTCTCTTGCTGACCCTGCTCCCAACTCTGCGCTATCACAAGTTCTCTTGCTGACCCTGCTCCCAACTCTGCGCAATCACAAGTTCTCTTGCTGACCCTGCTCCCAACTCTGCGTTATCACATGTTCTCTTGCTGACACTGCTCCCAACTCTGTGTTATCACATGTTCTCTTGCTGACCCTGCTCCCAACTCTGTGTTATCACAAGTTCTCTTGCTGACCCTGCTCCCAACTCTGCGCTATCACAAGTTCTCTTGCTGACCCTGCTCCCAACTCTGCGCTATCACAAGTTCTCTTGCTGACCCTGCTCCCAACTCTGCGCTATCACAAGTTCTCTTGTTGGCCCTGCTCCCAACTCTGTGTTTTCACGATTTTTCTTGCTGACCCTGCTGCCATCTCTGCGCTATCACAAACATGGACATTAACAGCTAAATATAGAACAGTTACCACGACTGAAATGAGATATTTAAGGATAATGCTAAATGTTACAAGAAGAGACCAAATAAGAAATGACACCATCAGAGCAAAGGTTGGAATAACACCAGCATTACGCTATATCCAGAAACAGCAAGTCAAATGGTTTGGCCATGTTACATGGTTACCACCAGACAGTATACCACAGAAAACACTCACAGTAAGAATAGAAGTGAATAGTAGAAGATTATATCCACAGACAAGACAGACGGGGGAAACAATATAAACCTTTAATATCTCGTTATCTGAAGTTAACTACAAATCTTTTCTTCTTCTTCTTCTTCTTCCTCTTCTTCTTCTTCTTCCCCCCGCCCCCACTACAAATCTCTGTCACAAAAAGAGTATTTGTGCCTCGACACTGTAAGTAGCCTAAGAAGTAAAAGAAGACAATCAGAATTTTCACAAATCTTTTCTATTATTACCCACATTAAGTTTTTAACCCAACGTGTCTGGAAACACTGACATTAAAACCGAACTATTGCCTATAACCTGCAGATTAGGGAGAAAACGGTATAGAGAATTGGAATGCGGACTCTTCTAGTTGTCTTGCTAGTACGAAATCAATCGTTGATCTGCTGATAACAAAAGTATAAGACCTTACCATAAATCTCTAAGTGATAGACTTTGACGCTTGTACCTTCCTTTTATTTACACTAGACATTTGCATAGGCTATATAAATATTTTCAGGTCTGATAAATATGTTTTTACAGCCCGAGGCCCACAGTTTTCAAATTGTAACCAATTTCGTCAATGATAAATTCAATAAATTGTTAGATAACATTACCTCTCTGTATATAAATCTTTGTTTTGTGTTTAATTTCTTTTAAATTCAGCACAATGTCTATAAAAATAGGTTATTTATGGCCTTTCTGTAAGTCAGTGGAAACCTACATTGGCAGACTCCCAGAATTCTATAAAAGGTACATCGATGATGGCATTGGAGTCACCACTGCATCAAAGGACGAGACAAAATATTTTATTGAATTCGCCAACTCACTTAATAAGAACAACAAATTCACTTATGAAATTTCTGACAAGTCTGTCAACTTTTTAGACATTAAAATATCTATTGGCACAGAGAGGCGTGTCACTTTTGTATTTTACAAGCCCACCGACAGCCACACATATTTACTTTACACCTCCTTTCACCCTGAAGCTTATAAGAACTCCATCCCATACTCTCAACTCCTTCGTCTTCCCCACTTGTGTCAGGATAACTTGAACTTTATAGATCAGTCCAACAAGTTATTATAATTTTTCCGTCATCGCCACTACCCAGAAAATGCCCTTCGTGAAGCCTTCAACCGTATCCAACTAGTGAGCCGCAAAAGAAGTATTCAGAGAAAGCCTGTTACTCCATCTGACAGAGTTAAATTTGTACTTTCTTTTCAGTCACGTGGTCAGAGGTTAAGAAAATTCTTTATCGCCGTCTGCAACTTATCCAAACTCGACCTCGACACTCGCGGCATTTTTCTCTGATCTACCCCTCGTATTGTACAAACGGGAACCAAAACCTTAAGGACAACCTCGATCACGGCCACCTGAAGCAGAGCCTTACATATTCTGTCACCAGAAAATGTAGCCGCCCTCGCTGTGTTACCTGCCCGGTAGTCTGGGAAACGAAAATGATCATCATTTTCAAAACTATCCACACTGTCCATGAGGGATTCACATGCTAATCCCCCAATGTGATATACGCCATTGTATGCAAAAGATGCAGGATAACTTATGTTGGTGAAACTGGTCTCAGATTAGGGGACCGCATGCAGAAACATATGTACGATATCACCCAGCATGCTTCGAAACCAGTCCCTAATCATTTCAATGGCCTCAATCACAGAGGCAAATATAATTGTCTGGTAACAGCCATCACACAATGTCATGCTGATTATAGAAGCCGCCAAGCGCTTGAGAACAGCTACATTCAGGAATATGGGACGCTGGAACCACATGGTTTAAATTCGCTATTCAGCTACACCCAACATTCCCCTCTTCCACAATCATAATCCCTTTGCACTAAGTTCTATTCTCTTCTCACTTGATACACATAGTTCAGAACCTCCTGACAGGATCGCATTACAACCCCTTTACTCCTACTATAATCACCTATTCCACCTTCTCTCGGCTGGATTACCATTGTATCTCTCTCCTCTCCACGGTCTCTGCCACTCCTCCCCCCCCCCGACCCCCATCCTTATTTACGGCCCACCTACCACACATCACAAATCTCTATTTAAACAATCCCTACACTTCATGCGCATTTCCGAACACAACCTCTTACAAGCCACCCTTTTTACAAGTCACAGCTTCTTACAAGTCACAGCTAAATGCTTCGTTCATGTTATATTGCTCAATATCATACTTATGTTAAGAGCTTCAGATAAATATATTCTGTGTCACGACCTCGTTTCTTTCCGGGTGTCACGATCCCTCATATCTGCTGAGCAATTACTAAAGACTAGGTCGACAAAACACCTTTTTTGGGGTGCTAGTTGGCTAAGTCGATAGTACGCTGTTCTCTCGTGGCTAGACGGCTGCTCGTCCTACCGGAGTCTGTGTTCGAATCCCAGGTAATTCTCTTGTGATTTTTCTTTCTCTCACGTCTCACTAAAGTGCCTTATCTACGATTTTTTCGAGGTCTACCCCTACAATATTTGTTCTCTTACTTTACAGATAAATATAGCGATGTGGAAAATTTTTGTATGAACTAGGACAAAGTAGGAGCAGCTTTATTACTTAATGATTACAAAGTTATGACATTTCAGCGTGAGCCTTAATCATACAAAAATATACAGGGTGAAGAAATAGAATGAGGAGATAAAGTATAGATTCACAAGAATAATATTAAAACGAAATAATAATAATTAAATATAAAAAGAGTACTTAGCTGTAAATTGTAAGGTGTGACTTGTCCGGCGGTGTGTGTCATGAATGGATTAGTAGAACGTGGAGACTGTTTAAATGGAGACCTGTGATATGTGGTCGGTGGGTTGTAACTGGGGGTGATGGATGGGGAACCGGGGAGGGGAGAGAGAGTGATACAATGTTGACTTAGCCAGGAGAATTTGAAATAGATGATCGAGGAAGAGGGGTTGCAAAGTGATGCTGTGAGGAGGTTTGAAAAGTAAGAAGGGGTGGAGCTTAGTGGAGAGGTACTATAATGATTGAAGAGAATGTTACGTGTAGCTAAACAGCGAGTTTAACCCATGTGGCTCCAGCGTCCCATAATTTTGAATGCAGCGGTTTTCAAGCGCCAAGCGGCTTCGTGTATAGTTATATATTTATACACTAATTATTGTGTGTTACTGGAATATTTGTTATTCTGTACACGTTAATGCTGACACTTCACATGAAAGTATTAACGTACGATATTTCTATCATTTCTATACTGCTCAAAGTAAATCTGCTTTTCTATTATTATGTACAGCCTGCTCGCCCGGCGCCAAGCTATTAATATGGCTGTTGTGCAAATTACATTTTTTATGTTTTTTAGAAATACATGCCTACTGTTTCCATTATCATCCTGTGACGTGTAATAAACATGTGTGCGTGTTACAATGACGTTTACTCAATGATGATTTCATGTTCTATGTTTGTATTCGTGTTCCTCGGTTGCATAAAAAAAAGTATATTATTTGAGGTATTGCGTTAGTTTATTTACTAGAGACTGGCACTCTGTGAAGATAGCCTTCGCTCTTTGTACACGTGGTGGCACTATTGGCCACGGCATCTGTAAAACTTGGTGCAAATACTGTTATAACTGCCTTCGTCCTCTCATAAAGACACTGCTTTTTTTCGTTTTGAGAGAGAAAATTTAAAACTCACTCAACGAACATTTTAGGAAGAAAAAACAGTAATGCTTCACCAGAGACTGCATTTTAGAGAATGAGAAACATTTTAGCCAACACATCTTTATCAATGAATGTTAGAAAACGAGTCATAAAATGCTGTATTGAACCTATCTTCTTATATGGAAGAGAATCATGGACAATAGGCAAGTCTGCACAAAAATCATTGGAAGCAGCAGAAATGTGGTTTATTAGAAGAATGTTGCGAATCCCCTGGACAGCAAAAATAACTAATGAAGAATGTATGAGAAGAGCTGGAGAGACATAAAATCTTGTCAAAAAGATAAGAGAGAGACAATGTACTTTCATAGGGCATGCAATGAGAAGAGAGGGCATTGAAAATATGATAACAACAGGAAAAATAGAAGGAAGAAGATCAAGAGGAAGACCAAGAGAAATGATACTGGACAGTCTGACGGGATGGTGTGAGAGGAGATCACCAACTGAACTAATATCCTACATGAAGGATCGGGTACTCTGGAGAAGCATAATAGCCAACGCCAGTCGGCACGGCACATGATGATGATGATGATGATGAAGTACACTCATGCTCTCTCCTCTCACACGGTGGTCGGTGGTTCAGAGTTAGGCCCGACTGGGGCCTCAGTGGCCCATGTGTAGAAATAAGTACCATAATCCTTCCAGAGTTGGAGAAGGAAAGGCGACAAACGTGACGCTGACTACGGTATCTTCTCTTGTTCTGTCAGGTTATGATAACTATGGCCACTAACATCATATCTCTCTACCTGTCCCTATACCGTGATACTGACCACACTACCGTCTCTTGTTCTGTCAGGTTATGATAACTATGGCCACTAACATCATATCTCTCTGCTTGTCACTATGGCGTGGTACTGACTACACTATTATCTACTGTACTATCAGGTAAAGAAAGATATGACCACAGTGGTGTGATAGGACTACATTTATTTAAGTACTCATACATTCATCTTTTTTTTTGTCACACAGTAATAAAAACCGAGTATCAAACGTAGAATTATTTTCCTGTGCTACGTCCCAAACAAGTGCTCTCCCATTATATATGGCAGGTACTACTGACTTGCGCGTATCCCGTATCTGTGACTGTATTTTTAAAAAAATGGCCTAGCTCTGTTGCTGGTCGTAGGGAGTAGCCTATTTACATTCGGGACACGCCCGTACGTGTTCGGCTTTTGACATCAGAATGACCCTCAGTGTTTCTAGAGAAATGATTCAGATGTTGTGACGGTTGTGTATTGCTCGTGATCTAGACTTTAGTTGGGATTTGCATCCACTGCCCTTGGCTACACGTATCTCAGGGAGTCGTTCGTGGTAGGGGCTTTGGAGGGGAGTAGCTTGCGACTGTTCCCCGAGCTGCTGTTGCTCGTATCCACCAAATTGGAAGATGGGAAGATCTCTAAACATGATCTTAACATCTTACATCCTTCCCGTGCCGCTAAAGGTCACATAGGGCTCGCATGGTAGTTCGCCAAGTTTTCCTGTTTTCTATGAGCTTTTCAACCGCATCAAGGGATTTTATGCCGACTAAACTGGTCTCTCTTATCAGTGTCCTCTTTAGAGTTTCACATGGTCGACCTCTTTTACTTCGGCCTGTTGTGTTGCACTTGATAGCTTGTTTTGGGATTCTCTGACTGTTTTTTCTCTTCACGTGACCGATATATGTCCATCTCCTTTTCCTGATCACCCATGAGACAGGTTGTTGTTCAGTCATCTGTCTTATATCTACATTGTTCTTTAATTCGTTCCACTTGATGCCGAGTATTTTCCTTATGCATTTGTTTTCAAAAGAGTCTAATTTCCTTTCTGTTTCTTTAGCTGTTTTCCAGCTTTCGCATGCATAAATGAGGGCGGATATTACATTTGAATTGAATAGTCTTAACTTGGTTTTTGTGCTCCTAACTTTTGAATGCCACATGTTCTCAAGATTCTTGAAGGTTGATGCTGCTTTTACAATTCGAATTCGAACTTCCTTTCTGGTGTCACCTTCCCGGTCTATGTAGCCACCGAGATATGCAAATTGGTGTATTTTAAGAGTATATTTCTACGTATTATTTTCCTTCTATATTAATGGGGAGTTTAATTATTTTTTCCTTGTTAATTTCAAGTCCTATTGTCTAGCCAGTGAAGATATGGTATCTGTTTTTTTCTTGCATCGAATTCACATTGTCATTTTTAAGAGTTATGCCATCAGCAAAATCAAGATCTTCTAGTTGGGTCCCATATAGCCCATCAATGCCCGTTTTATCTGTGCAGCATTTTTTTTTATTATCAAGTCTTTGGCGACTCGAAAAAGTAAGGGAGATGGTATATATCCTTGTTTCACGCCTGTTTCAATCTGGAACCATTAGTTCATTCCTTCTTAACATACCACTAAGTGTATTGAAGGACATTCATGATAACTGTATGCAGATTTTTGAAAGCAAGATATCAAATATTGAAGTCACATAACATTCTGTGAGGATACGGCTGCCGATTGGTAGAATGTGGAAACGTTTTTAGAGTCGTCAGCTCAAAGTAGCGAAGATCAGCTCCTGATTGAGGCGAATGCGAGAGCAGTGAAGCTAAACTAATGTGTAGGAAAGATTTGTCGTATGTAAAGTTGCACTGTTCTGTGGTAAGACATATCTGCAGAGAGCTATACAACACAACGGATAAACACACCAAAAATAGATTTTTAAAAAATACAGAGTTAGCTTTCTTGGTCTGCTCCCAGTAAGACAAGCACAAAATGCTAGAAAGAGACTTTTTAAAAAACCTGTTTATGTTGTTCATGTATTTTTCGTGTTTTTGTTGTTGTTCTTGTATTGTTTTTGTATGTGACCCTTTTGCCGAAATATTGGATTGTTGTTTGTTCTCCATTTGTATGTACTCATCTTGCTTTCTGCCCGCTTTCCTCACTCTTTCTATCTTTTTTTTTCAGAACTGAACCATACACCTCCATCTACTTTCATTACTAGAAGCAGTTTTACCAGTCATCATTTCTCTTATCTCTGCAGAGAGCTACCAATTCTACTTATTATCACATAATTTTGGTCAGTCCTTTAATGCAGCTAATAGTATTCATCAAAAAGATCTGTCAAGAAATATATTATCTTGAACTGAACTTGATGATGTATCTTTACTTATCGGGTTCAGACTTTCTTCTTCTGAATTCCTTGCATCTGTTCAGAATAATTCATGAAAGTAAACAATGACAAAAAAAACTTAATATTAGACTATTTTTCTGTTCCTGAATGAACATGCATTTCTCCTAATGAAACTTACTGCATACACGCAGTTTGTTTTGTTTTGTTTGTATGTGTTAAAAAGATAATAAATTAACCTATTTATAACTGTTATATGTCTGTAGATTTAGGAGGGTTATGTTATCGATCTTCTGTGCAGCGCAGACACATCCAAGAAATGGACAGGGCATCCGTGAGGCTATTGTGGGCATTTAACCAGGTTATCTGTATAAAGCTAACACTCGGAGGTCAGTATTGCTTCCCTCTGAGGTCTGTCCACAAGGTTACTGGCTTCTTGACTTCAGCTCGACTCTGGGTGTAATCCGAGATTTACTCCTCTGGAGCTAATGATGCGTGTCCAGATCGTGAACTGCAGGCTTCAAGTCTGATGGAATGTAGCATTTCCCTGAGCATTCTCACGAAACAAAACTCTCAGTAGGCTCCACCAGGATCTGGATAATGCAACAGGTTCTGCGACCTTCAGAGTTAAAGAATGTCACAGGCACGCTGTAGGTTTTAAGAACTGAACGCCTCTTGCAGCTACGACAAAAACAAAAATAGATTTTACAGGAAAGTAATTATTCATAATCTTCCTTCTAGGTTTAGATGCACGCAGAAATGTCTTTCGCGAAAATTATTTGAAATTTTGTGTCTGATACTCGTGACCTGTCGCTCTAAAAAAAAAATCTCCTTCATTATCTTTCTTTCTTTCTTTCTTTCTTTCTTTCTAGGAAAAGAGATTTTACACTACAGCCGGAGATAAAAAAAAAACATTAAAAAATGACGGCAATGTAAAAAGGAAGGGGGGTTGATCTAACACTTTCTTATCTTTAGCATAATTTTCACTATATGGATATAAGTAGACTATCCTGCTTATATCCACTGCAGGGATATAAGGAGACTATCCTGGTTATATCCACTGCAGGGATATAAGGAGACTATCCTGGTTATATCCACTGCAGGGATATAAGGAGACTATCCTGGTTATATCCACTACATGAATATAAGGAGACTATCCTGGTTATATCCACTGCAGGGATATAAGGAGACTATCCTGCTTATATCCACTGCATTGACATAAGGAGACTATCCTGCTTATATCCACTGCAGGGATATAAGGAGATTATCCTGCTTATATCCACTTCCACTGCAGTGATATAAGGTGACTATCCTGCTTTTATCCACTACAGGGATATCGGAAGACTATAATGCTTATATCCACTACAGGAACACTGGAAGACTACAATGCTTATTTCTACTACAGGGATATAAAGAGAGAGACTATCCTGCTTATATCCGCTATATGGATATCAGGATACTGCCATGCTTTGCTTAAGAACAGGCAAACATACACTATTTATAACCTACTATACTGCCAGTACTCCTCCGTCTTTGAGTATTGTACAAAATGTGGACCTGCTGGGCGGATCTTCCAATGGTCCTTCACGTAGCTATAGTTACAGACTGATATGTCTGAACTGAACTGTCTGTCAAAATTAAAATAAACTGGCTAGATCTAGAATCATGATCTGATGAATAAAGATTAATGGCTTATAGAAACCAAATTGTGGTTTTTTTATTTTATTTGAGCGAGCATCCGTTCCTAACAGGTAAAGAGTTGCAAAAGGAAAACTAAAAACTAGTGCAAGGAAAGTGCTGTGTCAAGGTGACATAGAGACTGCCTTTTCGTTGCTGGAGACGTTCCTAGAATTTGCGAACGATTTCAGGGAATTATGGAAAAGATAAGAAAATGTTAGAGCAATCCCTCTCTCTCTCTCTGTACAATGCAGAGGCTCTTCACACCCCAGAGTGTGACCTACATTGACACTGCGCATGTCCCGCGGCCCTTGACCCAATACCAATAACACTGGATTTATGGGGAAAGTACTTCAAGCGAATTTCTTTAACACTTTTCCCTAATCCTTGCTCCTGAGTCCAGCCAGGACGGGGGGGGGGGGGGGGGGGGTCCTAACGGAATTCGGGGTGTGACGTTTACTCCGTCCAGGACAAACGGTCAGTGTCCACTGCGAAACTGGTAGTTTTCTAAAAGTTAAAAGTACAATTTTTTCTTAATAAAAGGACGAATAAAAAGTGTTATAATCTAACATATAACTTTAAAAAGTGTTTTTAAAAAGTCGCCAATAGTGGGGTTCGAGCCCATATCCTCTATATTAACAAAATCATGCTCCTACTGACTGAGCCAGCATATAAGCAGACTCGATGCGCAGTCATTTAGGTCACGGACAGAGAGAGAGAGAGTGTGTGGATAAACGCTCCCTAATAAAATCTCTTTTCCTAGAAACTGGGGACCTACATAAGTTCAGTGCGTGTAAGTTTCATCTGCCCTAAGCATCGATCTCCAGCCCAGGCAGGTTATTTAGATTGTTACTTCCCTCTTTTCTGGTGACAATAGCTTTCCCTAGAAAACAGGTCATACCCGAGACATGGGTTTGCCATGTACGCCTGTGCACGATTTACCTTCAAGCGACCCTAGCACGTTTTATGACCTCTTTTATCTCTTTCGTAGCTTTTGTCTACTCGAAAATGGTTGGGGTTTTAGACTGAACGTCAGACCGACCTGGCATAGACAACTTTGGAGCTAGTTAATGTGTGGAAGAACTGGTTTGTGTGTGTTTTTGCCCCCCCCCCGCCCTTTCTGTATATGTGAGAGCGAGAGAGAGAGAAAGAGCGAGAGAGTGACGAGCGAGAGAGAAACAAAGCGAGAGAGTGACGAGCGAGAGAGAAAGAGCGAGAGCAAGAGAGGGAGAAAGAGCGAGAGAGAGAGAGAGCGAGATAGAAACAAAACGAGAGAGCGAGAGACAGAGCGAGAGAGAAACAAAGCGAGAGAGAGACAGAGCGAGAGAGAGAGACAAAGCGAGAGAGAAACAGAGCGAGAGAGAAACAAAGCGAGAGAGACAGACAGAGCGAGAGAGAAACAAAGCGAGAGAGACAGAGCGAGAGAGAAACAAAGCAAGAGCGAGCAAGAGAGAGAGAAACAAAGCGAGAGAGAAAGACAGCGACAGGTAGAGCGAGATCGAGAGAGAGACAGAGCGAGAGAGAAACAAAGCGAGAGAGAGCGAGAGAGGAACAACGCGAGAGAGAGAGCAAGAGAGAAAGAGCGAGAGAGAGAACGAGAGTGTGAGAGAGAGAGAGAGCAAAGAGAAAGAGCGAGAGTGAGAGCGAGAGAGATACAGAGCGAGAGAGAGAACGGGAGAGAAACAAAGCGAGAGAGGAGAGCGAGAGAGAAACAAAGCGAGAGAGAGCGAGAGAGACAGAGCGAGAGAGAGAGCGAGAGAGAGACAGAGCGAGAGAGAAACAAAGCGAGAGAGAGAGACAGAGCGAGAGAGAAACAAAGCGAGAGAGAGACAGAGCGAGAGAGAAACAAAGCGAGAGAGAGAGAGCGAGAGAGAAACAAAGCGAGAGAGAGCGAGAGAGAGACAGTGCGAGAGGGAGAGAGAGCGAGAGAGAGACAGAGCGAGAGACAGAGCGAGAGAGAGGGAGAGCGAGAGCGAGAGAGACAGAGCGAGAGAGAGAGCGAGAGAGACAGACAGAGCGAGAGAGAGAGCGAGAGAGAGAGCGAGAGAGAGACAGAGCGAGAGAGAGAGAGCGAGAGAGAGACAGAGCGAGAGAGAGACAGAGCGAGAGGGAGAGAGAGACAGAGCGAGAAGGAGAGAGAGAGAGCGAGAGGGAGAGAGAGACAGAACGAGAGGGAGAGAGGGAGAGAGAGACAGAGCGATAGGGAGAGAGAGACAGAGCGAAAGGGAGAGAGCGAGAGAGAAACAAAGCGAGAGAGAGAGACAGAGCGAGAGAGAGAGACAAAGCGAGAGAGAGCGAGAGAGAAACAAAGCGAGAGAGAGAGACAGAGCGAGAGAGAGAGACAAAGCGAGAGAGAGAGCGAGAGAGAAACAAAGCGAGAGAGAGCGAGAGAGAAACAAAGCGAGAGAGAGAGCGAGAGAGAAACAAAGCGAGAGAGAGCGTGAGAGAAACAAAGCGAGAGAGAGACAGAGCAAGAGAGAGAAACAAAGCAAGAGAGAGCGAGAGAGAGACAGAGCGAGAGAGAGACAGAGCGAGAGAGAAACAAAGCGAGAGAGAGACAGAGCGAGAGAGAGAGCACGACTTCGTGAAGGGCTAAGAAAAATACGTGAAGATAGAAAACGAACACACGGAAGGAGACTAGTATAAACGATGTGATCATTATCATGTGGCTTGAAAATATCATATTCCATCATACGGTCATACGGCTTCGCTTATCTCTATGAAGATCTAAATAAAATCTCAAGAATTTACTTATTTTGTTCATCGATTTTTATTTCTATTTTCCGTCATATTCAGTAGCCAGTTATAATCTCTCTCTCTCTCCTGCCTCTCTCTTTGTCTCTCTCTCTCTCTCTCTCTCTGTGTCTTTCTGTCTCTCTCTTTCTCTGTCTCTGTCTCTCTCTGTGTCTTTCTATCTCTCTCTTTCTCTATCTGTCTGTCTCTCTTTCTCTGTCTGTCTCTGTCTCTCTCTGTCTCTCTCTTTCTCTGTCGTCCTCTGATTCACTTTCCAGGAAATTTCCTGTCAATGACAATTTCAAATCTACCGACTTTTATCCACATGCAAAGCGTGTGTATTCTCTGTGTCGCTTAAATTACATCAGTTTGTAGTAATTTAACAGTAACATTCTTCCTCGTTAAAGATGCTCATTATTTTAGATGTGCAGAACTTGTGAGAAACTACATTCTTGGTGCTTGTGTTGTTCTCTCGTCGTTCATGACTCTCTTTCATACATCTTTCAAGAGCTCAGTTACAGCAATTCTAACAGTGCTGTACCATGAGTTCTACACTGTGACAGTTTCGGTATGTGCTATTAGTGCTAGACGGCGTCAGTAACTATCCTAACTGCTAGATTGCTTCACTAACTGTGGTAACTGATAAACGGCGTCAGTAACGGTCCTAATTGCTAGACGGCGTTACAAACTGTCCATACTGCTAGACTGCGTCACTAACTGATTAACTGCTAGCCGGCGTCAGTAACTGTCCTAACTGCAAAACGGCGTCACAAACTGTGGCAACTGATTAACAGCGTCAGTAAATGTCCTAACTGCCAGACTGCGTTACTAACTGTCCTAATTGTTAGACTGCGTCACTAACTGTATTAACCGCTAGACGGCGTCAGTAACTGTATTAACTGCTAGACTGCGTCACGAAATGTATCAACTGCTAGACAGCGCCACTAGATGTTTTAATTGCTAGACGGCGTCACTAAATATATTAACTGCTAGACGGCGTCCGTAACTGTTTTAAATGCTAGACTGCGTCATTAAATGTATTAACTGCTAGACTGCGTCAGTAACTGTGCTAACGCTAGCGAGAAAAAAGCGGGAAACCAGGACCCCCCCCCCCCCCCACTCAACAGCCAAGGCCTCTTCGTGAGCTCAGGCCCGTTAGGGGTACAAATCAAGGCCTCTGGCGTCAATCCCGGGCAGTAGCTTTCTTAACACGCTCCACCGCTCGCCTGACAGTTTTGTTAACACTTAATTTATCTTCGATAAACCTTCAAAATCTTTTGTCCCCTCCAGATATCTTCACTCAGAAATCAAACCAGCGAAAAGTATCCGTTCTCGGAACTGCTGAGACTGTCTGGGTTTTCCCGATTTAGCCCGACTTCCTGGGAAGATGTGTAATGTTTACTGCGCGAGCACGTATTGAGGGCCGATAACCGGGAGTTGTTTCATTTCTACGTCCGACTTCCAGATAGCCAGACAAGGAACTGTTTTAACAGTAAGTGTTTAAGTTCTTTTGATATGTTCACTTCACGTAATACGTAATATGTAGCATTACTACAGTACATTATTGTTATTTGAATATACATTTATGGTTATGTATGTGTCTTGTAATGATTTTATTGTCCATACCTGTAACAGATGACACGCAAGAAACGCTGTAAAGCTAGGTAAAGATAACTCTTTTGTGCGATGCGGGAACTTCGGGGGCATGATGTTAGCGCCCATGTTTTCCTTGACCTGTCGGTACACCAGAGGTTGATGTGGTCAGCGTGACACCAGGCTGTCTTTTCTTCTCCAGTTCCAGAAGAAGTCAGGTACCCATGTCTATACCAGGGTGCACCCATGGGTGCATGTATGGCAAGGCCATAGTATGAGATGGGATGGTGTTAATATATATATATATATAGCCGTATAATAAGAGCACGATACAACCAACGACACGGAATAATGACAATAATACAGTGTTATGCACCCACGAATGATGCAGATGATGATGTGAAAGACAACTTCTATCACCAACTACAACAAATCATCAACAAAGTCCCTAAACACGACATCTTAATTGCTATGGGGGACTTCAATGCTAAGGTAGGGAAGGATAATACCGACGTTGAAAAAGTGATGGGGAAAGAAGGAATTGACATGATTAATCAGAATGGAGAAAGATTAATTGAAATATGTCTCACATAGGGCATGGTCGTTGGAGGCACAATATTCCCACACAAAGAGATACATAAAACAACATGGATATCTCCAGATGATAGAACTAGAAACCAGATAGACCATTTTTGTATTAGAAAGCAATACAGAACATCTCTCATGGATGTAAGGGCTTATATGGGTGCAGATGTCAACAGTGATCACAACCTGTGCATAGGGAAAATAAAACTAAAATTGAAAAGTCAACACAAGAAATCAGTACACAGAAAGATAAACAGCCACAGCCTACAAGAAGAAAATACTAACATTAATTTCAGTCAGGAACTTGCCAATCATTCCAAAACACCCAGTGAAGATGAGGAGATAGGTATAGATGAGTTATGGAATTCTTACAGCACAGCCATAATCACAGCAGCAAAAGTAAGCGCTGGATTGGAAAAACCAAATAGAAAAGCATGGATATCAGATAAAACATGGAAGTATATACATGAAAGAAGAGCAGTCAAATTAGACATGTTGAATGCAAAAGCAGATCATGAAAGAGATTTGGCAAAAGCAAAATACAAAGACATAGACAAGAAAGTAAAAAGTTCAGCTAGAAGGGATAAAAGAGAATACATAGACAATATGGCGAAACAGGCAGAAAAAGCAGCAAAAACAGGAGACAGCAAAACTTTATATAACATACAAAAGAGGCTAACAGGTACTATTACATCTAAAGAAAGACCAATCCTTAGCAAAACTGGAACACTATTAACACCAAATAAAGACCAAAAGCAAAGATGGGCTGAACACTTCCAAGAAATACTCAATCGACCACACCCAAAAGAATTGTTAAACCTTGAAACTAACTTACCAGCCCCACAACTAAATATCAGCCTAGATGAAATTAAACTGCATGAAATTGAAACAGCAGTGAATTTAATGGCTAACAACAAAGCTACAGGTGAAGATGAAATAACAGCCGAGATGCTAAAAGCTATCAATAGTGACAACATGAGACAACTACAGAGAATGTTTAACAAGATTTGGAAAGGAGAAAAGGTCCCTTCTAACTGGAAGAAAGGAATCATTGTTAAAATACCAAAAAAGGGCAACCTTAGTGACTGTAACAACTGGAGAGGCGTAACCTTAATATCAGTTGTGTCAAAAGTATTTTGCAAGGTCATTTTGAATAGACTCAAAGATATAGTGGATACTGCAATGAGAGAAGAACAAGCAGGATTTCGAAAAGGGAGAAACTGTCTCGACCAGATCTTTACTCTCAGAATAATACTTGAAGAACATATTGAAAAGCAGAAACCATTAATACTGAACTTCATAGATTTTAAGAAGGCATTTGATAGCATACACAGAGATTCATTATGGAGAATTTTATGTCTATATGGAATACCATCTAAAATTGTCAACATCATTAAGGACTTATAAAATGGATGTGGTTGTGCAGTCAAGACAGAAGAAGGGATGAGTGAATGGTTCCAGATTGAAACAGGCGTGAAAAAAGGATGTATACTGTCTCCTTTACTTTTTGGGATTACAATAGACTTCATAATGAAAAAATGCTGCACAGGTAACACAGGTATTGACTGGGTACGTGGGACCCAACTAGAAGATCTTGATTTTGCTGATGACATAACTCTTATCAGTAATAATGTGAATTCCATGCAAGAAAAAACAGATAGCCTGTCTTCACTGGCTAGCAAAATAGGACTTGGAATTAACAAGGACAAAACAAAAATAATGAAAATTCACATCAATCAAAATGGAAAAATACACATAGAAAGGACAGATATTGAAGAAGTCAATCAATTTGCATACCTTGGCAGCTACATAGACCAGGATGGTGACACTAGAAAAGAAGTTAGGAACAGAATTGCAAAAGCAGCATCAATCTTCAAGAATCTTGAGAACATATGGAATTCAAAAGTTATAAGCACAAAAACCAAGTTAAGACTATTCAATTCAAATGTAATATCCACCCTCATTTATGCATGCGAAAGCTGGAAAACAACTAAAGAAATAGAAAAGAAATTAGAATCTTTTGAAAACAAATGCCAAAGGAAAATACTCGGCATCAAGTGGAATGAATTCAAGAACAATGCAGAGATAAGACAGATGACTGAACAACAACCAGTCTCATGGGTGATCAGGAAAAGGAGATGGACATATGTTGGTCACTTGATGAGAAGAAATGATCAGAGAATCCCAAAACAAGCTATCAAGTGGAACACAACAGGCCGAAGAAAAAGGGGCAGACCGCGTGAAACTCTGAAGAGGACATTATTAAGAGAGGCCAAGTTAACAGGCATAAAATCCTTTGTTGAGGTTGAAAGACTTGCCGAAGACAGGAAGAATTGGCGAACTACTTTGTGAGCCCTATGTGATGTTTAACGGCATGGGGAGGATATAAGATATAAGATAAGATATATATATATATATATTATATACAGCTGATATGGGATATGGGCTGTCATACAATAATGTTTTCAGTCTATGCTGACAACGTGGTGTAAGTTATTTATGTAAGAGACCACATGAGTTTTGGTGTTGTTGCTGTGGACATATAGAATAATATTGAGTTTTGTTTTGATGCTTATTACAGCTGTTGGGGGGGGGGGGCAGTTTCATATGTTCTGGTATTCATTATAAATGTTGTTATGAAGGCCCTCACTCTTTTGATAATGTTTTACCTGCGTGTGATGTTGGTATTCAATGCTTTACCTGTGTGTGATGTTAGTATTCAATGCTTTACTTGTGTGTGATGTTAGTATTCAATGCTTTACTTGTGTGTGATGTTAGTATTCAATGTATTACCTGTGTGTGATGTTAGTATTCAATGCTTTACTTGTGTGTGATGTTAGTATTCAATCCTTTACTTGTGTGTGATGTTAATATTCAATGTATTACCTGTGTGTGATGTTAGTATTCAATGCTTTGCTTCTGTGTGATGTTGGTATTCAATGCTTTACTTGTGTGTGATGTTGGTATTCAATGCTTTACTTGTGTGTGATGTTAGTATTCAATGTATTACCTGTGTGTGATGTTAGTATTCAATGCTTTACTTGTGTGTGATGTTAGTATTCAATGCTTTACTTGTGTGTGATGTTAGTATTCAATGCTTTACCTGTGTGTGATGTTAGTATTCAGTGCTTTACTTGTGTGTGATGTTAGTATTCAATGCTTTACCTGTGTGTGATGTTAGTATTCAATGCTTTACTTGTGTGTGATGTTAGTATTCAATGCTTTACCTGTGTGTGATATTAGTATTCAATGCTTTACTTGTGTGTGATGTTAGTATTCAATGTATTACCTGTGTGTGATGTTAGTATTCAATGCTTTACTTGTGTGTGATGTTAGTATTCAATGTATTACCTGTGTGTGATGTTAGTATTCAATGCTTTACTTGTGTGTGATGTTAGTATTCAATGTATTACCTGTGTGTGATGTTAGTATTCAATGCTTTACTTGTGTGTGATGTTAGTATTCAATGCTTTACTTGTGTGTGATGTTAGTATTCAATGCTTTACCTGTGTGTGATGTTAGTATTCAGTGCTTTACTTGTGTGTGATGTTAGTATTCAATGTATTACCTGTGTGTGATGTTAGTATTCAATGTATTACCTGTGTGTGATGTTAGTATTCAATGCTTTAATTGTGTGTGATGTTAGTATTCAATGTATTACCTGTGTGTGATGTTAGTATTCAATGCTTTACCTGTGACCTGCAAAATCTCTTGAATAAAGTCGCCAAAGAAATTGAACAGAAAAGCCGTACTTTGAACATCAAAAAAGAGAGAGCCTTTGGTTATACTCATATCTAAGAAACAGAATCCACCAACATGCAGTATAAAATTAAATGGAACTATTCTAAATCAGGTGCAGAAATTCAAATACCTTAGAGCAGTAATAACTTCAGATGGGAAATGCAGAACAGAAATTAGGAACAGAATAAGCCACACACAGACTGCATTTAAGAGAATGAGAAACATATTAGCCAACACATCTTTATCAATGAATGTTAGAAAACGAGTCCTAAAATGCTATATTGGACCTATCTTGTTATATGGAAGTGAATCATGGACAATAGGCAAGTCTGCACAAAAATCATTGGAAGCAGCAGAAATGTGGTTTATTAGAAGAATGTTACGAATCCCCTGGACAGCAAAAATAACTAATGAAGAATGTATGAGAAGAGCTGGAGAGACCAAAAAAACCTTGTCAAAAAGATAAGAGAGAGACAATGTACTTTCATAGGACATGCAGTGAGAAGAGGGGGCATTGAAAATATGATAACAACAGGAAAAATAGAAGGAAGAAGATCAAGAGGAAGACCAAGAGAAATGATACTGGACAGTCTGACGGGATGGTGTGAGAGGAGATCACCAACTGAGCTGATGGCCTGATGAAGGATCGTGTACTCTGGAGAAGCATAATAGCCAACGCCAGTCGGCACGGCACATGATGATGATGATGATGATGAGAAAGCTGAGTAGACATTATATCAACAGGTTGAACTGTTGACTAACAAGGATCCAGAAACCGGAATGGTTGTGGTTAGATGTTCTTCAAAATTAGGGTTGGGGTGGGGGGGGGGGGGGGGAAGGTCACAGTACGTTTGTACCACTGAGAGAATTTTAATTACTTAATTACTACTCTCATAAATCCCTCACTCCCGTCGCTCTCTTCCTTACACCTGAGGCGTCTTCTGCCATATTCAAATCTCAACCTTCGTCATAAGAGACTAGCGCTCTAACCACTTCACCACCCAGAAGCCTGAAGAAACGTATTTCTCTTTCTCTTCATCTTGTTCCTAAAGCAGGTTTTGTATTTTTCGTCCTTGTACATCACACCTCACAGTATATAGATGTCATCACACCTCACAGTATATAGATGTCATCACACCTCACAGTATATAGATGCCATCACACCTCACAGTATATAGATGTCATCACACCTCACAGTATGTAGATGCCATCACACCTCACAGTATATAGATGCCATCACACCTCACAGTATATAGATGCCATCACACCTCACAGTATATAGATGCCATCACACCTCACAGTATATAGATGCCATCACACCTCACAGTATGTAGACGCCATCACACCTCACAGTATATAGATTCCATCACACCTCACAGTATATAGATGCCATCACACCTCACAGTATATAGATGCCATCACACCTCACAGTATGTAGATGCCATCACACCTCACAGTATATAGATGCCATCACACCTCACAGTATATAGATGCCATCACACCTCACAGTATATAGATGCCATCACACCTCACAGTATGTAGATGCCATCACACCTCACAGTATATAGATGCCATCACACCTCACAGTATGTAGATGCCATCACACCTCACAGTATATAGATGCCATCACACCTCACAGTATATAGATGCCATCACACCTCACAGTATCACACCTCACAGTATATAGATGCCATCACACCTCACAGTATCACACCTCACAGTATCACACCTCACAGTATATAGATGCCATCACACCTCACAGTATCACACCTCACAGTATATAGATGCCATCACACCTCACAGTATATAGATGCCATCACACCTCACAGTATATAGATGCCATCACACCTCACAGTATATAGATGCCATCACACCTCACAGTATATAGATGCCATCACACCTCACAGTATATAGATGCCATCACACCTCACAGTATATAGATGCCATCACACCTCACAGTATATAGATGCCATCACACCTCCCAGTATATAGATGCCATCACACCTCACAGTATATAGATGCCATCACACCTCCCAGTATATAGATGCCATCACCTCACAGTATATAGATGCCATCACACCTCACAGTATATAGATGCCATCACACCTCACAGTATATAGATGCCATCACACCTCACAGTATATAGATGCCATCACACCTCACAGTATGTAGATGCCATCACACCTCACAGTATGTAGATGCCATCACACCTCACAGTATATAGATGCCATCACACCTCACAGTATATAGATGCCATCACACCTCACAGTATATAGATGCCATCACACCTCACAGTATATAGATGCCATCACACCTCACAGTATATAGACGCCATCACACCTCACAGTATATAGACGCCATCACACCTCACAGTATATAGACGCCATCACACCTCACAGTATATAGACGCCATCACACCTCACAGTATATAGACGCCATCACACCTCACAGTATATAGACGCCATCACACCTCACAGTATATAGACGCCATCACACCTCACAGTATATAGACGCCATCACACCTCACAGTATATAGATGCCATCACACCTCACAGTATATAGACGCCATCACACCTCACAGTATATAGATGCCATCACACCTCACAGTATATATATGCCATCACACCTCACAGTATATAGACGCCATCACACCTCACAGTATGTAGATGCCATCACACCTCACAGTATATAGACGCCATCACACCTCACAGTATATAGATGCCATCACACCTCACAGTATATAGATGCCATCACACCTCACAGTATATAGACGCCTGGTAGGATTTAATACTTTTAAACGATTACGTATCCTTATTTTATCGCTGTTTAAAGTGTTTCTGCTGTCATAAATCTTGAGTCTGCCAAATTTCCGCACAACAAAATTTGGTTGCAGTGGGAGTTCAAATCTCAGCGTCTCTTATGTTTCACGGTAAAGTGATGGGCGTGACTGCTGTGGCTAACCATAAAACATCATTAGACATGGATGCTATGATTAGCCGTGATAAAACATGATTAGACATGGATACTGTGGTTAGCCATGGGGAAAACATGATTAGACATGGCTACTGTGATGGGCGTGACTGCTGTGGCTAACCATAAAACATCATTAGACATGGATGCTATGATTAGCCGTGATAAAACATGATTAGACATGGATACTATGGTTAGCCACAGGAAAACATCATTAGACATGGATGCTATGGTTAGCCATGGGGAAAACATGATTAGACATGGCTACTGTGGTTAGCCATGGGAAAACATATTTAGACATGGCTACTGTGGTTAGCCATGGGAAAACTTTACTTTAGGTGTGAAAGAAAAAAAATAGAATTGCTGTTATCCAAACCACAGACTTTGGTAGGACAAGCAACTGTCTACTCGGGACGGGACAATGCGCTATTCAGTTTGCCACCACACATCCATATAAAACAACACATGCTCGATATGCCAAGTCTGATATGTGTGTCTGACCTCGTTGTTTCTAAAATGTAAACTTCTTGACTCAATTTCAAGGTACATGAACAAACTGTGACTTGTCCTTTCGTTAATGTACTGCCGTTCTTCCATCTTAAACGTTCATTTCTGTTCACGTATTTCCTCTGAGATTTTTTTCCCTCAAAAATTATTTTTCAGAATACTTTTTCTCCGACTCCAGTCCATTTCATGTCTGATTCATGGTTTGTGTTAGAAACTGTGTAGGTATTGCCGACAAAGAGGTTATCTTTGAAGTTACATGGACATCACACTATGCACTGGCACGATATCCGATAGGTTTTGTTCTCCGTTGTAACATGCAACAAAAGCATGGCTCTGTTGTGGGATATTAAAATACAAAATTCTAATTACGAGCGAAGATGAAACATCTGCTACAATAATAGCACTAAACTAACTATGTGTATGTGTGTCTATGTATGTGTGTGTGTTTCAAACATGAATCAGTTACAAGTTTCTTTGTTTTCCGATTGTACGGTGAATGCAAAAATTATCCTTAGAACTTCAAACTAATCTCAGTTTTTAAAAAAAAAAAACCATTACAATACCCTGATTATACCCACTTATATTGATGTCTATATCCACTTATATTGTTGTCTCTAACCACTTATACTGATGTATATAACCATTATATTAATGTATATAACCACTTACATTAATGTTTATAGCCACTTATATTGATGTCTATACCCACTTATATTTATGTCTCTAACCACTTATACTAATGTATATAACTAATTACAATAATGTATATAGTCACTTATATTGAAAGAAAAGAGGATTTATAAACTCTGAAAAGCATAATTTTCTTTTCCTACACAGATAACATTGCCTGCCTTTCAGTACTATAAAGCTGGGAATAAGAACTATGGCACTGTCGGAAAGTACTGATCTGGTTTTGGTTGGCAAACCAGGAATTGGGAAAAGTGCTACTGGAAATTCCATCCTTGGTAAAAAAGCTTTTCAGGAAAATACCAGTGGTTCCCCTTCTGTCAGCAGAGAACCTGTGGTGCACAGTTCTTTTCTTGGGAACAAAGCTGTGAGAGTTGTTGATGGCCTTGATCTCGGTATAAGAGACATAAGCATCTTTGACAGGCAGTTAGATAAGGCTATAAGGCTGTTAAATAACGGCTTCTCAGCTCTGTTAATAGTTGTAAGGTCTGATGTCCCATTCAGCAAAGAAGAAGCCAGAGGGTTAGAGGTTCTCAAAGATCTTCTTGGACAGAACATCATCCGGGACTTTGGTATCTGTGCAGTAACCTATGGAGATAATTTCCAACTGGAAGTACGGGAAAAGCAAGTCGCAAGCTTCGAGGAATGGTACAAGACGCAGACAGGAGATCTCAGGAAACTGTTTGAAGAATGCAGATTTCGATGTGTCTTATTCAACAACATGGCAGTAGAAAGGGCCTCTAGAGATAACCTCCACCGGTTTGTTTTAGAGCTGTCTGAAGAGAACTTGAGACAGGGCCGTAAGAGAAAGTTTGAAATGCCTACTGCAAGAAATATCGATAAACCATCAGAGATACAGCATCCAGGTAATTTGTCTTCTGTACATGATGGCAACAGAAAGCTAGTGGAGGAACATACTCAAAAGTATCAAACACAGAAAGCTCAGCTACAGTCAGGCGCTGTATCTTCCAAAGAACCAAGGTTTGATACAGGCGCTGTATCTTCCAAAGAACCAAGGTTTGATACAGGCGCTGTATCTTCCAAAGAACCAAGGTTTGATACAGGCGCTGTATTTTCCAAAAGACCAAGATTTGATACAGGCGCTGTATCTTCCAAAGAACCAACATTTGATATAGGCGCTGTATCTTCTAGAGAACCAAGATTTGATACAGGCGCTGTATTTTCCAAAGAATCAAGATTTGATACTGATAATCTAGAAGCAGAAAGTGAACAATTTTCCGGAAAAATAAGAAGTCGTTTGGTCGAGATTGTGAGGTTACGAAACAAGGAGATTCAAGAACTTGCTGAAGAGACTCAACGATTCACAGAAAAAATTCGAACACAGGCAAAGCTGCCTTCCAGCCAGCGATTCTTGCTAATGTTTGCCCAGTTAGAGGGCGCCCTTAGATCCTTCCTGCAAGAGATTCCACAGAACGTTGAGCAGAGTCCAGGGAGAGCTGTGCAGACTCTAGAGAGCGATGAACTGATTTCTGGAAGAGCTGAACACATTTCTGGAGGAGCTGAGCATATTTCAGGGAGAGATGAACAGATTTCAAGGAAAGATGATCAGATTTCAAGGAGAGATGGACAGAACACTGTAAAGCAAGTTCACGTCGCTCGTCCAGAGGAAAAGCAAAAGCCTACCGGTGTGCAGACCAACACACCATCCACTAGCAGTTGTAACAACGCCAGACTTAATCAGCGAGATGACATACAGAAGGTAATCTATCTATCTATCTATCTGTCTGTCTGTCTGTCTGTCTGTCTGTCAGTCTGACCTACCTACCTTCCTACCTACCTACCTGCACATCTTTCTATCTGTGTGTCTACGTATATAACCTTTTGTCTTCTTTAATCTGGCTATTTACTTGCCTGCATCTTCAGAAAGTTCTCCAAAAATTAGAAAACTGATACACTCGTTGACTAATTACAGAAGTACTGAGACAGACTAATTAAGAAGTACCGAGACAGACTAATTGCAGAAGTACTGAGACAGACTAATTACAGAAGTACCGAGACAGACTAATTACAGAAGTATCGAGACAGATTAAATGCAGAAGTACTGAGACAGACTAATTACAGAAGTACTGAGACAGACTAATTACAGAAGTACTGAGACAGACTAATTACAGAAGTACCGAGACAGACTAATTGCAGAAGTACTGAGACAGACTAATTACAGAAGTACCGAGACAGACTAATTACAGAAGTATCGAGACAGATTAAATGCAGAAGTACTGAGACAGACTAATTACAGAAGTACTGAGACAGACTAATTACAGAAGTACTGAGACAGACTAATTACAGAAGTACTGAGACAGACTAATTACAGAAGTACCGAGACAGACTAATTACAGAAGTATCGAGACAGATTAAATGCAGAAGTATCGAGACAGATTAAATGCAGAAGTACCGAGACAGACTAATTGCAGAAGTACTGAGACAGACTAATTACACAAGTATGAGACAGACTAATTACACAAGTACTGAGACAGACTAATTACACAAGTACTGAGACAGACTAATTGCAGAAGTACTGAGACAGACTAATTATACAAGTACTGAGACAGAATGTCCCTCTCCTACTAAAGTTGAGCCGAACAAACAAAAAATTTTCGCTTTTATGATAAAGCTTTTTAATGCCATGATTTCATAATTCATTCCACAGAAGTCCACTGGCCAGCCTGGGACAGAAAGTGTGGATCTTCTCTTGTTTGGAAGTGCAGGGAATGGAAAGAGTTCTACAGGAAATTGTATCCTGGGGAAGGAAGCCTTCAAAGTTAGTTTTTCCACCAGCAGTGCGGGTAAATCATCCACCTCGAGCATCGTCAAGGGCAGTGCTGTAATTAAAGGCTTAACAGTAAATGTCGTGGATGGACCAGGTGTGCATGCTTCAGGAGATTTGAATCAAGAGTTTCTCGAGCACCTCATGAAAACTGTTGAAAAATCTATGGAACTTTGTGACTATGGGTTTTGTGCCCTCTTGATTGTTCTACAGTTTGGGATCCGCTTTACGAAACAGGAAGTGGAGACAATCAAAGTGATCAAGTCGGTTCTTGGAAAGAACGTCATAAAGGATTATGGGATCTGTGTCATCACCCACGGCGATAATTTTGAGCACGAGGTGGAAGAGGCAGCAGAAGACGGAGAGACCTTGACATTTGAAGGCTGGTGCAGAGAACAGATTGGGGACGTGAGAAACTTGTTTGAGGAGTGTGGCTTTAGGTGCGTCCTCTTTGACAACAAGACCAAAGACGCAGAGAAAAGGCTCAGACAATTTGGCCAGCTCATGTCACTGATCGATCGCAAGAAGAGGTATTCAAAGGAAGAGTTTTTAGCCGCAGAAGAGGGTCTACAGGAACTGGCTGTGGAGACAATGGCACCCCAGGTTGAAGCCGAGACACGAGAACTTATTGCAGAGATCAGACGTCAAGTACAGCAAGTTGGCAAAGATGAAGTACAAGACCCAGATCATTACAGATCAAAACTAGAGCTGCTAATTCGAAAACTGGAGGCTCAGAAAGATCAACTGCAAACCTTTGGTCATGGAGCTTCATTTGTTGACATGCTGTGTTATCAGCTTACTGCTCTGGAGATAGAAATACGCTCCAAAATCACCCAGCACAAAATGATGGCTGACACCAGGAATCTTGAGACAGCTTCAGCGGGAAGAATGTCCTCCATGATGACCCCTGCTACTTCAACGTCCTCTACCAAAGAACCGAGTCCAGCTGAGATGGTAAAGCTCCAAAGGGAAGTGGCCAGTGTCACGGCCCGAATTGAATCAGACTTGACCAGAATTGACAGGGAATTTCGCGACGGACAAATACCCTCCCACAGATTACACGAGCTACTGGGAAAACTGAAAGAATGTCGAGTTCGTGTTGAGAGCGTTGGCAAGGGCTCGGCGTCTGTTGATTCTATTCTAATTAGAATTGCCTCCTTGGAACTTCAGACACAGTCATACTTTCAAAAGCAACCGCCAGTGCATCAGTATCAGAATCCAAATGTTGAACCACGTCGGCAGGAGAGAGGTTTATATCCAGACCCTTACACCCACAGTCGGGTAGCTGGGGGAGGAGCCATGTCATACACAGAAACATGCATGCTGAAGTTTGAAATGTCAGGATCTGGTCAGGATATTAACACGGACGTACGCGTTAAAGCGAGATGGGAGAAACTCTATAACTGGGGGAAAAAGAAATTTCGTAAAATGATAGAAGAGATCTCAAAACTGTACTGAAGAAGAAGAAGAGGAGTGAAGACTAAGCATATAAATATGGAGATGTTAGATTCTGTTTCCGTTACTGTGTAAGTTATTTTTTAAACAAAAAAAAAGAATAGACAGAATCATCTAACTTGTAAAACTGAGATTTCTTCATATTTGTGCAGTACTCACATTATTCAGTCCAGACCTATTAAATTACAGACCTTTTAAGGTCTAAATTCTAAATTTTCTTTTTTAAGTTGTTTATTAGTATTCGAAAAACTGTCAGAAGTGCAGTACACAGAAAAGAGAGTAGGAAATATAGTCAGCAAAGCTATCTTGTACATCATCATATTCGTCATCATGTTCTCATCATCATACTCCCAATGGAGCATAAGGTATCAATAAAAGTTCTCCAGCCAGTCCTGTTCTGAGCAAGTCCGGGGATAGCTCAAATCATGTCTTCCCTGCTTTCTTTAGCTCTTCCTGTCTTGTGAGTCTCCATGTCTCCAGTGCCCTGCCACTCTTTCTTTTCTCTTGATGTGTCCAAGTCAAGGCAGTATTGGGGAGGGGACAAGTAGGGGGGGGGGAGGGATCTTTTTTTTCCATTCGTAGTACATATGTGGCTCAGCCATTTCCATGTTCATCTTTTGACCTCTTTAGTTATCTTGTACAAGCCATGCTAACTTGAATGAAACAAATAGAAGATAGAATCGTAATTGTCTTTGTTGACAATTCAGAGGATAATGAAAAGAGAAATTGCATAGTTCCATCCCGTATCCCAACAGTGTTTAGTAATTCACATTTCTGACAGGTTAATTCCGATGATCATAACAGGTTATATTTGTAATCTCATATATTCTGTTTACAGTCGGTTACGTTAGCCACTGTTAAAATAATAATAATCTTTCTTATATTTTCTTACATCTATAAACTTCAAATTATTTTAACAGTATTTCACCCGCTAACTTTAACATGTAATAAAGTAAAACAAGTGTTTAAAAAGATACTAAAGCCTACTAGATTTACAGTTGTTTATATTATAAAAAGCGTGTTATACAACACATATTATATAAAATAGTGTAAAACACATATACGAAACATAAAACACGTTATACAAATATCATCCACAACATAGTAAAGAAACACATTATACAAAACATATTATATTAAGCATATTTGAATTATTAATTACCTAGAACAAATCGATTGAAAATTGTGTCATAAACTCTATTTTCCAGAATAGAAATTTTGTTTAAAAATGGGAGCTATGTCCAAATTTATTGTTCCACAGTAAAGATCATATTTGCATCGAATTTGTACGTTCCCACATCTTCATTAAAATTACTGGATTTTTAATAGAGAAAGAGCTTTGGGAAACCGAAAAACCAGATGGCAAAAGTAGGAAATGGAATGCAAGCTGAAAAACAAAATAAAAGCTATGAAGAAATGAAATCAACGTGCTCAGTATTCTATGCTCATTTAACTGCAAGAAGAGGTGCACTATTAACAACAGGGAAATGATGAGTTCTGCTTGCAGAACAGAGCAATGAGACATTGAGTCAGACATGAGCAATGAGACATTGAGTCAGGCATGAGCAATGAGACATTGAGTCAAACATGAGCAATGAGACACTGAGCCAGACATGAGCAATGAGACATTCAGTCAGACATGAGCAGTGAGACATTGAGTCAGACATGAGCAGTGAGACATTGAGTCAGACATGAGCAATGGGACATTGAGCCAGACATGAGCAATGAGACATTGAGTCAGACATGAGCAATGAGACATTGAGTCAGACATGAGCAATGGGACATTGAGTCAGACATGAGCAATGGGACATTGAGCCAGACATGACCAATGAGACATTGAAGGTTGACAGAATTGATAACGGCAAGATCTTTCTTTCACATTTGACTTCTGCTTTCTATGCTCCTGTTTGAAAAAAAAACTGTATATGGGAAACCAGAGTAAAATCATTAAGACTCTCGCGAGAAAAAAGAGTGCAAGAAGTGCTAAGAGAAGCTTACGAAAGAAGATGAAACAATCAGCGAATTATAAAGAGAGCACTAATATCTGATGATAGTTGTGTGTTCTTCCAAGTTTTGCCTCTTCGCTTTAAAATATTTCTGTCCGGAATCTTGTAAATGACTTTTTTAAAGTGCTTCTAGATATTTAAAGTGTTTCTAGACATTGTAAGTGTTTGTAGACATTGTAAAGTGTTTCTAGACATTGTAAAGTGTTTCTAGACATTGTAAAGTGTTTCTAGACATTGTAAAGTGTTTCTAGACATTGTAAGTGTTCCTAGATATTGTAAAGTGTTTCTAGATATTGTAAGTGTTCCTAGACATTGTAAAGTGTTTCTAGATATTGTAAAGTGTTTTTAGACATTTAAACTGCTTATCTATTGAGCCTGGCCTCTTCAAATATATAGTCTTACATAGACGTGAATTAGCTTTGTTTGTTCTTTTTTTTATTTGATTATTGTTTTTACTTTATATTTTTATTGTACATTCATTGCATTGATTTATGGAATGTAATATTTATAAATGAAAATATGGTAGTCAAGATGTTTTCTAGTTAAGATGTTTTCAGTAGAAACGCGTTTCTTACTTCCTATTTGGTGGCACATTTCACAATATTAGAATCTCTCTCTCTCTGTCTTCTCTCTCTTTTTCTTTCTCTGTCTGTCTGTCTGTCTCTCTCTCTCTCTCTCTCTCTCTGTCTTCTCTCTCTTTTTCTTTCTCTGTCTGTCTGTCTGTCTGTCTCTCTCTCTCTCACTGACTCTCTTTGTTTCGGTGCAAGAACAAAGGAAAGCACAAGAACAGAGGTTACTGAAAGATGTACAAGTACCGTACATGTGTTGGATACATTCATTACCAACAGTGACAGAAGCTGTGTTGATTCATTAGCTCAGGCTGTTTGTCAGGATCCTTGTCGGTGCTACGAAGTGCCTGCGCCGTATTGAAATCCCCGTTCACATTATGGCATGTAGAGCACTTAAATGGGTTAACAACATTTTTTTTAAGCATACGCACCACCACAGGTTTGTCAGCAATTTATTTTTTTTGATGAGGGGGTCATGATGTACTGAAAGGTATGAGAAACGTTTTTTTCCTGATAAAGAGTTCACCTATTCGGTGAGGCCTTAATTAATTACATGTCATGTTTAACGTTTTCCTGTAATTACTCTTAAGCAGAAAAACCTTCCTGGAAAATCTAATTTATTTAGAACTTATTTTTAGTCGTATTTGTTTCCTTTAGATACTTGTATGTGTATTTTTTCTTGTTTTTTTTGTTAATGAAACATGGAAGCACTTATTAATAAAGTAATGAAACCAGTTCAGTCTTCAGTTTATTGATTCGAGTTGCCTACTACATTGCCTGGTGGAGGAAGAGGGGAGAAGGGAGGGAGGAGGGGAGGGAGGAAGGACTGAAGTAAGGGAGGGGATGAAGGGCGGAAGGAAGAGAGGGAGGGAGAGAAAGAAGGGAAGGAAGAGAGGGAGGAGGGGAAGGAGGAAGGAAGGGAGGGAGGAGGGGAAGAAAGGGAGGGAGGAGGGGAAGGAGGAAGGAAGGGAGGGAGGAGGGGAAGGAGGAAGGGAGGGAGGGAGAGAAAGAAGGGAAGGAAGAGAAGGGGAAGGCGGAAGGAAGGGAGGGGAATGAGGAAGGAAGGGAGGGAGCAGGTGAAGGAGGAAAAGAGGGATGAAGCACGGAAGGAAGGGAGGGAGGAAAAGAAGGAGGGGATGAAGGATGGAAAGAGGGAAGGAAGGTAGGGATGAAGGAGGGAAAGAAGAGAGGGATGAAGGACGTAAGAAAGGGATGGAGGAAGGAGGAAAGGAAGAGATACTTCGAGGCTGGGGAGTTAATCGTGGTTTATGTAGAGCAGTGGCCCATGTGTAAGCAGCTCGGGTTTTCTTCTGTCATGGATTGTTTTAAATAATAAATTGCAACTTATGTTCAATCATTCGCTCAAGTGCCGTGCCGTGTGGCGTAGGCGATCATTTCTCTCCACAATTCCCCGTCTTTAGACTTGATTATGAGATCCGCCGGTGACTTTCTTCCTAGCCACACTGACAGCCCATCCAGTAACTTCTCTCTCTCTCTATCTCTGTCTTCCTCTGTCTCTTCTTACCTTAATTTTTCCGTTTGCCACAGTGTGTTCCAATGTTCCTTTCCTCAGGAAATGTCCCACAAATCTCGCTTGTCTGCCTCTGATCTTTGCTGTCATTCGCCTTTTAACTCCCGCCTCTCTTAAGATTTCTTCGTTGGTTTTCTTAGCTGTCCATGGTACCTTCAACATCCTTCTTATGAATCACATTTCCATGGCCTCTATTTCTCGCTGTACTCTCTTATTCATGGACCATGCTTCACATCCATAAAACAAAATTTTCTCGATGTAACATTTAAGTACTCGGAATCTTGTTTCCATTGATATGGATCTGTTGCACAAGATGTTTCTCATTTTCTGGAATGCTGACCTGGCCTGAGCACGTCTGCTTTTTATTTCGTTGTGACATTTCCCATCAGCTGTTATAATTGTTCCTAAGTACTTGAATCTATCAACTTGTTTCAGATTTTTGCCATCGGTGGTAATGCTACATTTTGGTAGTATTCTTTTCTTTGAGATTCTTCTTTTTATTCAAGCTGAGACCTTTACTTTTACTTTCATGAACCACGACGTCCAGAAGGGCCTGTAGCTCCCTTTCACTTTTAGCAATCAGAACTGTGTCTTCTGCATATCTTAAGTTGTTAAGGTTGTCTCCGCGAAATGATATTCCTGGCAAGCTCTCCATATTCTTCATTATCGTTTCTCTGTACAAGGAAAAGAGGTCAGGAAATGAAGCCAACTTATGTTACTTGTGATAAAAGATAATTTCTTTCTCTCTACCTGTATCAGTATGGTGTCCTAGTTTTATGTCAACACCTGTATGGAGTCCCAGATCATTTTCATTAGCTGTATGGTGTCCCAGATCCTTTTCAGTAACTGTATGGTGTCCCAGAACCTTTTCAGTAACTGTATGGTGTCCCAGATCCTTTTCAGTAACTGTATGGTGTCCCAGAACCTTTTCAGTAACTGTATGGTGTCCCAGATCCTTTTCAGTAACTGTATGGTGTCCCAGATCCTTTTCAGTAACTGTATGGTATCCCAGATCCTTTTCAGTAACTGTATGGTATCCCAGATCCTGTATGGTGACGCACATACTTATTTTAATGCCCGCCTTTCTTACAAGGAAGATAGCTCCAAAAAAAGCAAACTAATTTTTCCACTCATTCATTCATTCATTTGCATGCCCCTTGCGGAACCTTGCCTCCCTAACAGCTCTCCTGCAGGCCTCTCAGTTGTGAGCAAGATGGCCTGCTGCTGATGCATCCATTTGCAGATCATCAACGATGTCTTGCAGCCATCTTCGCGTTGGTCTTCCTCTCTTTCTTTTTCCCATTATGTAACCCTTCCAAGACGGTCTTCTCTAAATTATCATGACGTTTAATGTGTCTAAAACATTTAAGTTTTCTCTCTTTAATCCTCTTTACTAGCCAGCCTTCTACAATATTAAGTTCTTCTAGCATGGATATATTTGTTATTTTTTGTGTCCATGATATTTGAAGAACTCTTCTGTAGCATTTACATTCAAAGGCATTTATGTTTTTCTCGGCTACTTTTGTTAAGTGTCCAGTATCACAAGCATATGTTGCGATGGGAAAGATGCATGCCCTTTAAAATCTTATTTCTGTAGCTCTGTCTCTTCCTCTCCACAAATTCTTTAGTTGTTTTACTTTCTGAAGAGCGATAAATGTACTCCTTTTAATTTCCCTCATTGTATCTCCATTATTAGTTAGCAGTGATTCAAGATATTCATAATTGTCATCAATTTAGTTTTCTTCGCATTAAGATAAAGGTTTTGCTCTTCGCTGTTCTTATGGACTGACATAATTAGTTTTTCCATTCCTTTTTATGCTGTGGATAGTAATACGATACGTTTCATGTTTTTATCTGTTGTGTTGTTTTGTATATGATCACTGAAAAAGGCTTTTCCCGAAATATCGGATTGTTGTATGTTCTTTATTTATACGTGTTCATCTTGCTTTATGCCACTTTCGTCTTTGTCCATTTTCCTTGCTCTTTTTATCTTTTGTGTAAAACTGAACAGCACGCCTCTGTCTACCTGTATAACTAGAACTAGTTTCACCGCAGTCGTCTTTTCTATCTTCTCTCACCATCTCTTTATCAGCACGTGTATGGTGTCCCAAGTTCATTATCAGCACATGTATGGTGTCCCAAGTTCATTATCACCACATGTATGGTATCCCAGTTCCTTATCAGCACATATATGGTGTCCCAGTTCTTTATCAGCACATGTATGGTGTCCCAGTTCTTTATCAGCACTTGTATGATGTCCCAGTTCCTTATCAGCACATATATTGTTTTCCAGCTCTTGGTCAGTATTTGTATGGCATTCTAGTTTTTGTAACCCCAGGTATGATGAATTAATATCCTACTACCTGTCCTCCACTACAGACTTCTCAGTGAATTCCCTTGTGGTACCTACCACTTTTATTACACATTTATTTATTGTTTCTTGGTAAGAGCATATCGTCAAAATATTGGTTGGCTGATGTTTGTTTCACTTTCCTACGTGATCTTCTTATTGCTTCTTTTGTCATTCTATTTCACCTCAACTTTTTTCTGTAATTTTTTAAATATAAAACTGTGCCTTTCATCTCTGTCTATCTTTATTTTTCCATCCAACATGAAATTTTCGCCAGATCATCAATTACATCAGAAGCACATAAATATGTTTGAATGTAAATGCTACAGAAGAGTCCTTCAAATATCATGGACGTAAAAAGAGCAACAGAACTGTTGCCCTGATTAGTCATGCCAGTAAAATTCTGTAAAAAATCATAATGGGTAGACTTCGAAAGAAAATAGGAGAATAAGTCAATATGGTCCAAGATGGTTTCAGGCAAGGAAGAAGATCAAGAGATCATATATTTAATCTAAGATTAATAATAGAGAAATGCAGAGAGTTTAATGTGAATCTATATCTATATAGACTACTTCAAGGCATTTGATTGTGTACAACACCAGAAACTTTGGGAAATAATGGAAAAAATGGGATTTCCAACACATTTGATACATCACTGCTGTATCTAGACCAACAGGCAGCAGTAAGAGTAAATGGTGAAACAACAACTCGGTTTGACATAAAACAAGGGATCCGTCAGGGGTGCATATTGTCACCCTACTTATTTAACTTGTATACTGAAAATATAATGAGGAATGTTAGAGAAGATGTAGACAAAGAATATTACGATGCCATAACAATTGGAGGTTATGAAATACCAGATATTAGATATGCTGATGACACAGTGTTACTGTCAACAACACAAAAAGGAATAGAAAAACTAATAATGTCAGTCCGTAAGAACAGCGAAGACCAGAACCTCTATCTTAATGCAAAGAAAACTAAATTGATGACAACTGACAAAACAAAAAAAGGCAGTTGAAATATGTATCAATGAGGAAAAACTGGAAGAAGTGGAGAGTTTTGAATATCTTGGATCACTGCTAACTACTAATGGAGATACAATGAGGGAAATTAAAAGGAGGACATCTATCGCTCTTCAGAAAGTAAAACAAATAAAGAATCTGTGGAGAGGAGCAGACAGAACCACAAGATTTTTAATGGCATCACAATATATGCCTGTGAGACCTGGACACTTAACAAAACAGCTGAGAAACACATAAGTACCTTTGAATGTAAATGCTACAGAAGAGTTTTCCAAATATCGTGGACACAAAAAAGAACAAATATATCTATAATACAAGAGCTTAATATTGAAGAAGGCTGGCTAGTAAAGAGGATTAAAGAGAGAAAACTTAAATATTTTGGACACATTAAACGTCATGATAATTTAGAGAAGACCGTATTGGACGGATACATCATGGGAAAAAGAAAAAGAGGAAGACCAAAACGAAGATGGCTGCAAGACATCGTTGACGATCTGGAAATGGATGCAGCAGCAGCAGGCCTTCTTGCTCACAACCGAGAAGCCTACAGGAGTGCTGTTTGGGACGCAAAGTTCCGCAAAGGACATGCAAATGAATGAATGAATGAAAAAGAACAAATATATCCATATAACAAGAACTTAATATTGAAGAAGGTTGGCTAGTAAAGAGGATTAAACAGAAAAAAATGAAATATTTTTGACACATAAAACATCATGATAATTTAGAGAAGACCATCTTGGAAGAATACATAATTGGAAAAAGAAAGAGAGGAAGACCAAGGCGAAGATGGCTGCAAGACATCGTTGATAATCTGCAAATGGATGCATCAGCAGCAGGGCATCTTGCTTACAACCGAGAGGCCTATAAGAGAGCTGTTAGGGAGGCAAAGCTCCCAAGGGGACATGCAAATGACTGACTGACTGAAACATCAGCTACATGGTGTCACTTGGGCAAAGTAATGCGTAGAGTTTTGGCTTGGGCTGGTTGGATGCTCATTGTGTCAGAACAAGCGAATTTTTTTCCGAAGATTGAATGTGCTAGGGATATGATGTAAACATCAGAGCCAGCCAAACTTGATCTGCCTTGACTTTAGCTTACCAGTCAGCTGTGGTAATAAACCAAAGATTGGCCTGTTCAGATCTACAAGACGAGCTATCAGTGGAAGTTAGCAGGAGACGTATACATTATGTTAGTTTCATTTAGTAAAGAAAACCCAGCCTTGACCATTCACCGTCCCATGCGATGTCCCATGAAGTATGAATGTGGTGTATTGCGTGCTGTTCCATGTGATCTCCCATATGATGTCCCATGTGGTATACAGTGTAATGTTCCATGTGGTATAGCACGTCATGTACCATGTGTATACTATGTAATGTCCCATGAAGAGTCTCATGAGGTGTGTCAAACTATGTCCCATAGTATATCATGTGATGTCCAGTGAGGTGTTCCATGTGGTATAGCATGTGATGTCCCACGTGGTATACTATGTGATGTTCCATGAAGTGTATCATGAAGTGTGCCACGCAATGTCCCACGTGGAATACCATGTGATGTCCCAAGTTGTTTCACGTGTGCCAATTTTTTGGAACGAGACGCACTCCACAGCATCACAGAGAAAAATATAGAAACATCTCATTTATGCAGAAACTGCAACATCGACAACGCCCAATAAAATAACAATAATAGCAGAAATAGCACTATCAATAATAGCAGAAATAACACTATCCACAACAACAAAATACCAACAACGAAGGAAGAAATACCTCTAGCACAAACCACAACATCAGCAATATTAATAACAACAGCAATTACAAGAACAGCAACAACAACAATAAACTATGGTCTACTACAGCTGTTGTGACACAAGATAACACTGAAAGTCATTTCAAACAGAAAACAGGCTGTGGTAATTCTTTATTTAATTTCTACCGCACAGAACTGCAAATCGCTAAAATATATTTTTTAAAAAGTATTTTAAAAATGTTTTTAAAAAAAGAACTGTAGTTATTGAACTATATAAGGTCATCTTGACATAAATGATCCATAAATGAATTTTTTTTTTACATTCTAACAACACATGCAACTATTGATGAAGATCTCGTGAAATTCAGCATTAACCCACCACCAAATGCAAAGATATGTATTCATCATACGAAGAATATATTTACAACTATGGTTTAAAATGCCCTATAATATTTTGAATTTTTAAAATGAAATACCTCACCTACCATCTGCACTCTAGGACAAAATTTGAATTATTTGATAGTTAGAGATCATTTTTATCCTCACTTGATCTCGTTTTAGTTATTATTATAATATCAGTCGTAAACTAAAGAAATGAAATAAATATTATTTGTCCCGTTAAAGTTAAAGTAGGATACTTTTCCTACCGCGTTTAAAATTCTGATATTCTCTGTCTGTTTCTCTCTCTCTCTCTCTCTCTCTTTCTCTGTGTGTGTGTGTCTGTTTATCGTCATATCACACTCGTTTGCTGTATATACTTAGCATTCTAGGTCAAAGGAGGGGGGGGGGGGAACACCTGTGTTTTGTTCTTTAGTTAAATTGTTCACCTACTGTAGAAAGCCCGTGAGTTTGAATCTTCATCTTGCAATGCTACATTCTCATAAGCATCCTATCACGACATCCCCTTTGGCCTGTTTATTACCGAAATCTGATGCCAATCTCTGAAATACATGAAAGATAAGGCACACTAGAGCAGCGGTTCTCAACTTCAGGTCGTCACCCAAATGAAGGTCGCATGATCTCTGAGATAGGGTCACGTGAAGATATGAAAACCGTTTTTAAAAAAAATAATAAATAACACGTTACATTAAAAGTGACAGCCACACTGTTTGCTGTTCACGGAAATTCTTTTTTTATTGAATTTTAATATCTTCATATAAACCTTTTTCATGATTTATATGTCATGCATCACTACTGGTTTAGAGTGGGGATCAAACAAGTTTGGGAACCGCTGCACTACAATGTCCTGAGCAGACAGCTGTGAGTGTGTTAACCAAAATATAAAACGCTTCACGTCAGAGCATGTTTATAATAAGCCAGGTGCGATAACATCAAATACAAAAATCATTTGGAAAACTAACAAAATGAAAAAAAAAGAATTATTACAGTTAATACTTCAAATTTGTGATAGTAGCAGTTAACAAATATATTCATATCGACAGTTTGATAAAATAATAACACAGTTTTCGACACGCCTATGTATGTTTCAATGTGTTCACTTTGAATACTTTTATGTTGCAGGCAAAAAAATCACTTTATTATTTTATAATTTTTCCTGTATCTTGAACTGTGTGCATTTCCAATACCTCGATACCACATAGGATCTTAGAGCAACTTTCTGAGCGACTAAGAGTTGATATTTTGTGCACAGATTTCGGTTTGTAAGCACACACTGCGCAAATGGTTATTACTTTAAATCTTTTGTTATATTTTGAAAAAAACCTTAGCGGCAATTCTAGCTATGACGCCGAGAACAGTAACAATTTTTGACATTGAATCACTGTTCTTTTCTTCTGCTACTGCGTTATATTCTCTCTCTAGTTTGGTATTGTTTTCTTTCATAGACTTGACCATGGCTTCAAGCCGAGCTATTCTTTCTATCTCTTCTTTTTCTGCACGGGCAATCCGCATCTCTGCTAGCTTCCTATCTTCTTCCCTCTGTTGTTTATTGTACCGCTCTCTCTCGTCCATGAGCTCGCCCATTTCGCTGGTAAACTTCTCTCTCTGAGCCTGGATCTCAATCGCTCTTCTCGTGCTCTTTACCTGGTCCTTCACGGAGCTCTTTATGTTCCTGGCATTGCTCAGGACGTCCTGCAAGACGCCCGTGCCTTTGTCCTGATCGATTACGCTCTGCACAAGGGAACCTGCTCTAATTTTAAGACTTTCCAGTCTCTGTAATTGTTCCCCTGGTTCGTCTAACTGAATCTTCCCGAGCTGCTGAATTATGAGGCTGGCCTCCTTCATGGTTTCCTCGCGAATTATGGGAACTCTGGCTTCAATCATGATTCGATCTCGCTCCCTCTCAGCCATCCTGAAATGCTCGTCCGTGTAACGCACTCCAATACAGCTCAGCGTGTCCACCATCGCCAGAAGCTCGTCTCGTTGTCTGTTCTGCTTAGCCTGGTCTTTTGTTCTGTTATCGAACAAAATGACTCTGTTTCTACACTCGTTAACCAACTCCTTGAAAACACCAGTCTGTTTGGAGCACCATTCCTCGAATGACCTTGTGCAGGTTTCTTCCGGGTCGTAGTTGTCCCCGCAAGTCATCACCAGAATACAAAACTTATTCACAAAATCGTTACCAAATATGCCCTTCAGCAGTTGTACAGTCTGCCAGTCTTCCTTGGTGAAGCGCCCTCCAAAACGCACAACAAGAAGAATAGCGTGGTAACCAGGAGGGTTTGCCGCCACCGCCTCCTTGATAGACCCTACAACAAGATTCAGCGCCCCCTCCTCATTGAGATCGGTGTCTCCTACCCCAGGGCCGTCGACCACTTTAATGATTCTCTCTCCAATTTCGGAGTACCCGAACTGGATCTTCTTGGTGACCGATGTGACGCTAGAGTTGCTTTTGAAACGATTTCTGCCGAGAATAGAATTTCCGGTGGCGCTTTTACCGTTTCCTGTTTTGCCAATGAGAAGTAGGTCACGCTGTCTGTCTGACGACATGCTAAACATGGGCTGGTGGAAAAAAAAAGAATTAGAAAGAATAAAGTTATTGACTGGCAGTAAGAGACTGGTTATTGCTTACAATAACATTATGAAATATAAACTATACTTAGATTACTCGTATAAAGTAGCAGCCGGAACACATCCAGCATGATCTAGTAGCAGCCGGAACACATCCAGCATGATCTAGTAGCAGCCGGAACACATCCAGCATGATCTAGTAGCAGCCGGAACACATCCAGCATGATCTAGTAGCAGCCGGAACACATCCAGCATGATCTAGTAGCAGCCGGAACACATCCAGCATGATCTAGTAGCAGCCGGAACACATCCAGCATGATCTAGTAGCAGCCGGAACACATCCAGCATGATCTAGTAGCAGCTGGAATACACTGAGCATGATCTAGCAGCAACCGGAATACATCCAGCATGATCTAGTAGCAGCCGGGATACATCCAGCATGATCTAGCAGCAGCTGGAATACACTGAGCATGATCTAGCAGCAACCGGAATACATCCAGCATGATCTAGTAGCAGCCGGAACACATCCAGCATGATCTAGCAGCAACCGGAATACATCCAGCATGATCTAGTAGCAACCGGAACACACCGGTATAATCTAACCAGCAGCAAGAAAGAGAGAAGTTGTATACTTAAGTTGACTGACTGTTCATTTTCAAACTTCCTGCTCTTTGTGTAACACGCAAGTCTCAAACAAACGTGATGTTCTATGTCTTACGCTGTAGTCTAACCTCCGTTTCTGTATTAGTCTTACGCTGTAGTCTGACCTCGGTTTCTGTATTAGTCTTAAGCTCTAGTCTAACCTCCGTTTCTGTATTAGTCTTACGCTGTAGTCTAACCTCCGTTTCTGTATTAATCTTACGCTCAAATCTAACTCCGTTTCTGTATTAGTCTTACGCTGTAGTCTAACCTCGGTTTCTGTATTAGTCTTAAGCTCTAGTCTAACCTCCGTTTCTGTATTAATCTTACGCTGTAGTCTGACCTCGGTTTCTGTATTAGTCTTAAGCTCTAGTCTAACCTCCGTTTCTGTATTAATCTTACGCTGTAGTCTGACCTCGGTTTCTGTATTAGTCTTAAGCTCTAGTCTAACCTCCGTTTCTGTATTAATCTTACGCTGTAGTCTAACCTCTGTTTCTGTATTAGTCTTAAGCTCTAGTCTAACCTGGACTTTGTCACGGCACTAATTCAGTGCTGCCTTTCTCGACAGTGAATATCCCAATGAAGAGCTCACAATAAATGTTCAGTAACCATGCAACCTTTGTAGTACAAACTATTATATTTGCAACTACTCGAAAATTGGAAGAGGTGGAGAGTTTTGAATATCTTGGATCATTACTACCTAATAATGGAGATACAATGAGGAAATGAATGAATGAATGAATAATCTTTATTTTTAAAGGGTAAAGAATTGGGCACGCAGGCCCGTCTTACATTCTGCCCTTCATCACTCCATCTTTCATTCTTCCCACACATTTGATTTAGTACAAAAATTCAAATTAAATTAGGAAAAACATATCAAAAGAGTGTAAGATTTAACTACTACATTCAAAGTAAAAGAGAAGAAGTAATTAACCTAATAAAATATGACTCACGCACACATACACACGCAGACATATACATAAATAAAAATACATTATAAATACAGATCTTCTAACATATGTTTTTTTAACAAACATTTAAATAATTTCTAACAATATCTAACAAGTTGCTTTTCTAACTATGTCATTGAAGTACTTGATGGTTTACGAGCCATGTGTTGAGAGAGTGCTGGTTATTTTATGGAGGCATATAATTACAAGCAAGTAAATAATGAAACAGGTTTGAGTTAAAAGATGAAGTATTACCAATGGATTTTAAATTGTAGGGGAGGGTGTTCCAGAGCTGTACTGCAGAGTATGCAAGGCTTTTCTTGTACAGATCAATCCTGGGTTTAGGAAGAAGACAGTTTTTTAAACACTGGCTATGTTTAGTGTTATAGGTAAACAGAGTTTAAAAAATTAAAGTTTTAAAATTAAAATTAAAATTTAAAAATTAAAAAGAGGGCATCTATCGCCCTTCAGAAAGTAAAACAACTAAAGTAGCTGTGAAGAGGAACAGACAGCTCCTCAAAAATAAGATTTTTAATGGCATGCATCTTTCCCATGGCAACATATTGCTGTGGGACCTGGACACTTAACAAAACAGACGATAAACACATAAATGCTACAGAAGATTAAACAATATTTCAAATATCATGAACACAAAAAGAACATATACGGGTATATATATATATATAAAAATTGGCGAACTACTTTGCGAGCCCTATGTGACGTTTAACGGCACGGGAAGGATATAAGATATAAGATATAAGATATATATATATATATATATATATATATATATATATATACAAAAAGAAATTGATAGCTGGCTAGTAAAGAGGATTAAAGAGAGAAAACTTAAATATTATGGGCACAATAAACGTCATAATAATGTAGAGAAAACCTTCTTGGAAGGGTATGTAAGAGGAAAAAGAAAGAGAGGAAGACCAATGTGAAGATGGCAGCAAGACAATATTGATAATCTGCAAATGGAAGCATCAGCTGCAGGCCATCTTGCTTACAACCGAGAGGCCTACAGGAAAGCTGTTAGGGAGGCAAAGTTTCGCAAAGGACACGCGAATGACTGACTGACATTATTCATTTTCACTTTTATCTGTATTTAGATTATTACTTCGTGTAAAGATTTAACGAGTACTTTACATTAAGTGTCGTGCCAGATAACGTCGGCGATCATACTGCTCCACTTTGGGCGATCCTTCATGTTTCCGATTAGTTCATATACTTCAAACACTATGAAATGTTCATAGTGTAACACAAAACACGCTGCTGATAAAATTGCTTATCTGTCATGCGACATTTGGTCATATCTTAGAAGTCCGGTAATACACGCTTGATCAGAGAAAGATGGAATGATCTAGGAAAAAAAAACACGTATTAAACGAGCTGAGCGAATATCGAAGTGTATGACAACGTGGTCTTCTCCTGTCAACACAGCCTTAACAACCACTGAGTAGAAAAGCTATAAATTCAATCAGTCATTTGCATGTCCTTTGCGGAACTTTGCCTCCCTAAGAGCTCTCGTGTAGGCCTCTCAGTTGTAAGCAAGATGCCCTGCTGTTGATGCGTCCATTACCAGATTATCGACGACAACCTATTAAGATGAACCAATAAAAACAAAACGCGTAATGCTTCACAGCATGTACTTGTTTTGTCTTATACAGATATTACGGCAGCATCTTTCACCTACCTGACTGTTACAAGTCAAATAAACGTACTCGCAACTTCTATACTGTACCTTGGCAGGGAAGGCCAGAAAATACAATCTCCCTGAAGATAGTCTCCGATATATGAAATAAACTTGCCTGTATCAAAGTCTATATACCCTATCCTGGGTAAGAATCAACAACCAACGTTTACTCTAGAGCTCTGCAGGAATTCTACCTTCTGAGAAAGTCGATTTACGAGTACATAGACCCTATTCTGGCATAAACCTTCTACGTGGCCTTCCGTCTGTAGATCAATATTATTGCCTGATTTTTGTGTCCCGTTGTCCAAAATTTAAAGAACGCCTGTATCTGGGTATAAAGTTTCCCCTGTGCAATTGGCTCTATAGAATATTTTGTGACAATGTCCTTATGTAATAAGCAGCATAAGAAATGCTTTCTTTTCGGTATAATAGACGCATTATGTATCACATATTGGTATTTTTCTTTAAATATCTTGATAGCCATACAACAAAAATATATTTAATTTTACTGGAGACATTAACAGTAGCTTTAAAATAGTGTTACTTTGTTTCTTCGTGAAAAAATATGAACTGTTATCTTATATTTTACAGATATTTGGATTTGACACATTCCTGTAATATCCGCGTGGGATGCTAAAATAAATCTTAATAACTGATGGTCAGAGAAATGAGGAAGAAGAAGAAGAAGAAAAAGAGGAAGAAGATAAAATGGCACTCATCTATTCCCATTCATTCATTTTCCTCAGCTTCCTGTGTAATATAAATCACACAAGATAAATCACAATGAAAAATAAATCACATAGAGTAAAGAAAATAATCAAACAAAATTAATACCACATATGGGTTTTTCTTTCTCCTGACCTGTCCTTGAGCTTGACTAGTTTATCTGAGGTGATTTGTCCAAGAGCTGTCATCTTTGTCCTTTTTTCACAAAAAGAAGTCCCAGTTAAGAACTGTTCCTTCGGAGTAGATTCTGGCCTTGTGAACATTAGCTCTCAAAATAGCTATAAAACTTTCATTGACCAATCAAAATGCTTTGTTTAGACCCTCACCATGCCATTTGAGGTAATACCCGGTAGTCTACGCTATGCTAGCTGTAGGTGTCGAACAGCTCTGACTTCCTGGCCCCGTCGGTACGATTCTGACTTCCTGGCCCCGTCGGTACGATTCTGACTTCCTGGCTTCGTCGGTACATTTCACTGATAGCCTCCCCTTCTCGACCTCTTCTTCCTGCCTACACCATAGTCGGACTCTGAACTTTCTGTCGAATCTTCTAACAGAGATTTTTCATTAGCTGTTCTTGGTCCAGTTGTCCTATCCTTGGTCCACTTTTCCTATTTGTGGTCCAGTTGACCTATCATTATATTCCACTTGTCCTATCCTTATAGTCCACTTGTCCTATCCTTATATTCCACTTGTCCTATCCTTATATTCCACTTGTCCTATCCTTATAGTCCACTTGTCCTATCCTTATAGTCCACTTGTCCTATCCTTATAGTCCACTTGTCCTATTCCTGGTCCACTTGCCCTGTTATTGGTCTTCTTGTCTTATTCGTGATCCATCTGTCCTGTCCTTAGTCCATTTCTCCTATTCATGTCAACATGTCCTGTTCTTGGCCCACTTGTCCTAATCTTAGTCCACTTGCCCGATTCGAGACCCACTTGTCCTGTTCTTGGTCCACTTTTTCCATTCGTGATCCGCTTGTCCTATCCTTAGTCTACTTGTTCTATTTGTGGTCCACTTGTCCTGTTCTTGGCCCATTTGTCCTATCCTTAGTCTGCTTGTCCTATTCGTGGTCCACTCATCCTGTCCTTGGTCCATGTGTCCTATACTTAATCCGCTTGTCCTAATATTGGTCCATGTGTCCTATCCTTGGCCCGCTTGTCCTATTCTTAGTCCACTTGTCCTATCCTTAGTCCACTTGTCCTATCCTTAGTCCGCTTGTCCTATCCATAATCCGCTTGTCCTATCCTTAGTTCACTTGTCCTATCCTTAATTCCCTTGTCCTATCCTTGACACACTTGTCCTATCCTTAGTGCGCTTGTCCTATTCGTGGTCCACTTGTCCTATATTTAGTCCGTTTGTTCTATTTTTGGTCCACTTATCCTATCCTTAGTCCACTTGTCCTATCCTTAGACGGCGTGTCCTATTCTTGGCCCACTTGTCCTATCCTTAATCCGCTTGTCCTATCATTAGTTCACTTGTCCTATCCTTAGTCCGCTTGTCCTATTCTCGGTCCACTTGTCCTATCCTTAGTCCGCTTGTCCTATTCTCGGTCCACTTTCCTATCCTTAGTCCGCTTGTCCTATTCTCGGTCCACTTTCCTATCCTTAGTCCGCTTGTCCTATTCTCGGTCCACTTTCCTATCCTTAGTCCGCTTGTCCTATTCTCGGTCCACTTTCCTATCCTTAGTCCGCTTGTCCTATTCTCGGTCCACTTTCCTATCCTTAGTCCGCTTGTCCTATTCTCGGTCCACTTTCCTATCCTTAGTCCGCTTGTCCTATTCTCGGTCCACTTTCCTATCCTTAGTCCGCTTGTCCTATTCTCGGTCCACTTTCCTATCCTTAGTCCGCTTGTCCTATTCTCGGTCCACTTTCCTATCCTTAGTCCGCTTGTCCTATTCTTGGTCCTCTTTCCTATCCTTAGTCCGCTTGTCCTATTCTTGGTCCTCTTTCCTATCCTTAGTCCGCTTGTCCTATTCTTGGTCCTCTTTCCTATCCTTAGTCCGCTTGTCCTATTCGTGGTCCATTCGTCCAATCCCTGGTCCATGTGTCCTATACTTAATCCGCTTGTCCTGTTCTTGGTCCATGTGTCCTATACTTAATCCGCTTGTCCTGTTCTTGGTCCATGTGTCCTATACTTAATCCGCTTGTCCTGTTCTTGGTCCACATGTTCTATCCTTAGCCCTCTTATCTTATTCGTGACCCAACTAACGTTTTAGCTCTTCAGTGTCATGTGACTGACCCAGCTCAACCATTATCTGGTGGTATAGCAAGCCACGCCCCTATGTTCCCAGGGCAAGACAACTACTGATTGTCACATCCTATCTCTGTGCTGGACTCAAGCACATCTGTTCGCTTTTTCACAACACGCCATGAAGAAGATTATACAGAAGTACTAGTGGTACCTCGCTATGAGCTAGTACCCAACAAACAGACTTCATGTTGTGAGGAGCATCACAAATGCTACTGTCATGGTGTCACAACAGCTTATTATTAAAAGAACCCCAAGGATGTTATCTCGCCTGGCTTCAGCTCGCCAACCATGCATGACACAGCCATTTCTGTTTAATGTATCGCTGGATATTCTCTATCATCATAAACCACGTATTGACATTGCTCTATCATCATAAACCACGTATTGACATTGCTCTATCATCATAGATCACGTATTGACCATGCTACAATGGTACACATCCAGTGGCCGCACATTTTGTTGAATTGTAGCAAGATCTCATCAACTGAGACAAATTATTGTAGGAATTACGATTCTGAGGTATGCCAGCACCTCTCAGACAGAGAGAATGAACTAACCCTACAATTCCATAGATTGTAAAAAGTGTATATCCTCCACGCACATACATATGCATACATAATTTCCTGGTTGGGAGGTGAAGACAGAGAAGATTCTGACCTTTTAAGTATTAGGCCTTCAAAAGAGTTATAAAACTTCCATTGGCCAATCAAAATGACTTATTTAGACCCTAACCAAACCATTTGAGGTAATACTTGGTAGTCTAGACTACCTTGGGTTATGTGTCAAAAGGCTCTGGCTTACTGACTTCGTTCGAACATTCCGCTTTGCTCATTCCAGCAATTCTACAGAGGGTTGGTACTTTTCCCTCATCCTAATCATCCTGCTTATCCTGCTCCTCCTCCTCCTCTTCCTCCTCTTCCTCCTCTCCACACCAGCTGCCTGAGACATGGCTCTAAAAAGAAACTTGTGAGTTGTTAATTTTTGCACTTCGCGAAGCTGAATACTTTACTGAAGGCTCAAATACTTTCGGTCACTCTTTCTTGTTGTCCCTTTCTTTGCTTCTTAGTGTTACCAGGTACTGACTTCTGTATTATGTCCTTTAGCTACAGCCAAAGACGTTTTTTTTTATCTTTATATAAACGTGTTATAACAATGTTGTACAACCATATTTTGTTTTTACCAAAGTTAGTATCAGAATAGCAGTAGTAATATTACCACAGATTGTGAAAACATTTACAATAATTGTAGTAGTAGTAGTAGTAGTAGTAGTAGTAGTAGTAGTAGTAGTAGAGTAGTAGTAGTAGTAATAGCAGCAGCAGTAGTAGTATTAGTAGTAGTAATATTAGTAGTAGTATTAGTAGTAGTAGATTAGCACTAGTAGTACTATTAGTAGCAGTAGTTGTTGTAGTAGTAGTAATAGCGGTAGTAGTAGCATTAGTAGTAGTAGTAGTAAGTAATAGTAGAAGTAGTAGTAGTAGTAGTAGTATTAGTAGTAGTAGTAGTAGTAGTAGTAGTAGCAGATTACTACTACTAGTAGTATTAGTTTGAGTAGTATTTGTAATAGCAGTAGTAGTAGTAGTATTAGCAGTAGTATTAGTAGTAGTAGTAGTAATAGATTAGTACTAGTAGTAGTATTAGCAGTAGTAGTAGTAGTAGTAGTAGTAGTAGTAGTAGTAGTAGTAGTAGTAGTAATATAGTATCGATAGTAGTAGTAGAAGAATTTGTAGTAGTAGGAGCACTGATAGTAGTAGTATTAGTAAGAATAGTAGTATTATTAGTAGTATTAATTTTAATAGTTATAGAAGCAATAATAGTAGTATTATTAGTAGGAGCAGTAGTAGTAGTAATATTAGTAGTAAAAGTAGTAGTAGTAGTAAATTAGTAGTTTTAGCAGTAGTTGTAGTATAATATGTAGAAGTAGCCGTTGTAGTAATAGCAGTAGTAGTACTAGCAGTAGTATTTGTAGGAGTAATAGTAGTAGTAACAGTAATAGTAGTAATGGTAGTAGAAGTTGTAGTAGTCGTAATAGTAGTAGTAGTAGTAGTAGTAGTAGTAGTAGTAACAGTAGCAATAGTAGTAGTAGTAGTAGTAGTAATAGTAGTAGTAGTAGTAGTAATAGTAGTAGTAGTAGTAGTAGTAGTAGTAGTAGTAGTAGTAGAAGTAGTAGTAGTAATACTAGTCTTGCTAGGCAGAAATGTGTGTGAGTGAACATGTGTAAATGAGGGGGAGAGAGAGAGAGTCAATAAGAGAGGGAGAAAGAAGAAGAGATAAAGAAAAGAAATCATGAGAAAGAGAGAAAGACAGGGAAAGAGAAGAAAGGGGCACAGAGAGAGGAGGAGGATGGAGTGAGAGGAAGGAAGTGAGATAGACAGGGAGACAAAAAGAGAGAGAAAAGGTCAAGTTAACAGAAAACTTCGAACTTTCCTTTTATAGCCCTGGCGACAGTCAATGGGAGTCATTAGTTCAATCTATATAACAAACTTTGATTCTGTATAAAAAACTCTGATTCTGTATAACAAACACTCAGATTCTGTATAACAAACACTCAGATCCTGTATAACAAATACTCAGATCCTGTATAACAAATACTCAGATCCTGTATAACAAACACTCAGATTCTGTATAACAAACACTCATAAATCTATTTAACAAACACATATCTGTATAACAAACACTCATATATCTGTTTAACAAACTATCTATAGAACAAACACTCACAAACCTATATAACAAACACTCACAAACCTATAGAACAAACACTCACAAACCTATATAACAAACACTCACAAATCTATATAACAAACACTCACAAACCTATATAACAAACACTCACAAACCTATATAACAAACACTCACAAACCTATATAACAAACACTCACAAACCTATAGAACAAACACTCACAAACCTATAGAACAAACACTCACATGTCTGTGTAGCAAAAAACAAATATTCAGTTACCTCCACAGCAAAAGACTGGATATCCGTATTAACAAACACTGAAATGTCGATCACCTTTTACCTATATTTAACCCCACGTACATAAAGAATCCCAAATAGAACTGGGAGAATCGTGCATTTACAAATACAGCATGATAAAGATTTCCCTACTGGTGCCACATTTCTCTGGGAAAGTTATAAATAACCCTTCCTGGGAAATTTTAGAATCGGGAAATTCTGCGCTGGATTACAAGATAACGAGGCGAAAGCGAGGCAGTTGAATCCAGCAGTTCTCCCGAGTCGAGTCAGCCTAGTTAGATAAAACTAAACCTAACAAGGTAAGTGTTATGTTGAAGACTAGTATTTTATTTCTCTTCCTTGTTTTTGAAATGGTGGTTGTTTTATTGTGAGTTATATTCGGGTTATATTTTATGCTAATGAAAATGTTAGGACTATGCTGTGTTCTTTTAATACAGGTTATTCGTTTTTCACTTCTATCACAGAGATGCTCTTTGTAAGAGATTTGTTTCCTTTCCCTGGTTCTTGAGATGCAGTCTCTCTCTCTCTCTCTCTCTCTCTCTCATCTCTTTCTCTCTCTTTCTCTCGTCCATCTCTTCTCTCTCATCTCTCTCTTCTATTTCATCTCTTTCTCATCTTTCTCTCTCATCTCTCTTCTGTCTCATCTCTCTCCTCCCTCCTCTCTCTCTCTTCGTCTCTCTCTCTCTTCTCTCTCTCTTCATCTCTCTCATCTCTCTCTTCTCTCTCTTCTCTCTCCTCTCTCATCTCTCTCCTCTATCTCTCTCATCTCTATCCTCTCTCTCTTCTCTCTCATCACTCTCTCATCTTTCTCAACTCTCTCATCTTTCTCTCTCATCTTTCTCTCTCATCTATTTCATCTTCTCATCTTTCTCTTCTCTCTCATCTCTCCCTTCTCTCATATCTCTCTCATCTATCTCTTATCTCTCATCTGTCTCTTATCTCTCTCATCTGTCTCTTATCTCTCTCATCTCTCTTTCAAATCTGTCATCTCTTTAATCTCTCTCTCATCTCTCTCTATCTCACACACACACAGTTAGTTTGCCCTCTGTAAATCAGGGACTCATCTCTACGTGATATTCTTATCGAACATTCATACACCTTCATACAGTATGCAGGTCTGCAGGGAGTTGCAAGTATTTTTAAGCTTTACGCAACATTTGTTATTTGTTTGCATGAAGTACCTTTTCTTACAGCTAGGGCAGGCAGAGCTTATGTACCGTGTATTATCAAAAATTTCACTGGTAACTGCACAGTTTCCCGTATATTCTGTCCTGTGATGCCATGTTATTGAATGCTGTGTGCTGCCTTAAAGCCACGTGGTCCCACTCTCATTTCTTTCACTATTCTTTCAGACAAAAAATGACTTATTTTTTGTCTGTGTTTTCCCTTTATCATTCTGTTTTTGTTTCACTGTTACACAGATCAGTAGTCAAGATGGCTGCCCACTCTCCTAAACGCCTTGACCTTCTCCTCATTGGTAAAACAGGAAATGGGAAAAGTGCTAGTGGAAACTCAATCCTAGGCCGAACGGTCTTCAAAAGCGTCGCCCAGGCCACGTCAGTAACCAAAGTTATCCAAGCAGATTACTCGAAGATTAATGGGCTGATTATCAAGGTTGTCGACGGCCCTGGGGTTGGAGACACAGACCTAGACGACGAAGGGGCGTTGAATTTGGTTATTGGTTCAATGAAGGAGGCTATAGCAATCAACCCAGAAGGGTATCACGCATTTCTTCTGGTACATCGATACGGCGGCCGTTACACCAAAGAAGACATCCAGACTGTAAAGATGCTTAAAGGAATATTTGGAGAGAACTTTGTGGAGCGATTCTGTATTCTGCTCGTCACTTGTGGAGATACGTACGACCCAGAGGAAACAGAAACAAGTTCATTCAGTGACTGGTGCTCGAAGCAAACAGGCGTCTTCAAGAGCTTGCTGGAAGAGTGCCAGGGCAGGGTTGTCTTGTTCAACAACAGAACAAGAGACGAGGCTGTGCTGAGAGAGCAGCGAGAAAATCTCCTGAGGATGGTTGACAGACTGAGTCATCAGGGACTGCGGTACAGCAATGATCACTTCAAGGCAGCACAGCGCGAGCGTGACCGTATCTTGGTGGAGGCAAAGGTTCCAATGATTCGAGAAGAAATTATGAGTGAAACGAGCCTTATCATTCAGGAGCTAGGAAAGATTCAGCTGAATAATCCTGAGCAACAAATGGAGAAACTGAATGGTCTGAAAGCTAGAGCTGACGCCTTGTTCAGAAGCGTACAGGAACAAGACATGGACACTGGTGCCCTCAGAGCAATCGCGGAGAATGTCAAACATGTCAGTGAAAGCGTGGACGAGCAAATCAAATACACGGAAAGAGCAATTGAAGAAGAAGAAAACCGACGAAGACTTAGAGAACAGATGGAGCAGCTGCGAGCAGAGAGGGAGCAACAAGTTGCTCAAAGTCGCCAGGAAGAACGAGAGCGTCTGGAGGCAGAAATTGCCCGGATGAGGATGGCAGAAACTGAAAGCAGGCAGAGAACGGAAGAGATGACAGTAGCTCTGAGAAGTCGCAGCAACATCGTGGGGAATGAATACAGAAACGTCAGAGATCAGCATTACCAGTCTGTCGCACAAACCATTGGGGAATTTATAGGCAGGGTTATAACAGAGGCAGTACAGTACGTTTTTCAGAATATCAGAGGAAAACAGGAACAACGTCCACGCCGGGACTCTTCAGACTAGACTGCCTCGACAGCTGTCAGAACCACGTGATGGGGCTATGGAACTTCATCTCTGAACAAGAATTGGAATACAAATTTATTGCTAGATTACAGTTTCTTCTCTTCTCTTCCTAGCTATTCATATAGAAGGTAAAATCAAGTTATTGCCATCTTCCGAAACCATACTAAGGACGGCAGATGATTTCAAAATTATGGCGAATGAGGCATGGGGGCGTATTGGGCGCCCTACTAGGGGTGTGTGTACATTAGTCATAAAATGCATAATAACCCTGATCTACGTAATGTTACTAAAAATAGAAAAAGGGAAGTTTAATTTCAGAAAATTTTGTCATCCCTGTTTTTAGTTTTCCTGTTATTTATACTTTTTAGTTTACTTTGCTCTGTAACAAAACACCTCTGATCATGTACACTAGTAATGTTTAACTGGTGTGAAATAAATTTAGCTGTTGTGTAAGGAAGCTTGTCTAGTGTGTAATAAAGTGTCGCTGTTATGTAATAAAGTTTAGCTGTTGTGAAATAAAGTATAGTGTTGTGTAACAACGTTTAAATGTTGTGTAACACAGTTTAGCTGTTGTGTAACAAAGTTTATCTGTTGTGTATTAAAGTTTGACCGTTCTGTAATAAAGTGTGGGTGTCGTGTAATAATGTTTGGCTGTTGTGTACTAAAGTATAGCTGTTATGTAATAAAGTTTAGCTGTTGTGTAATAAAGTGTAGCTGTTGTGTAATAAAGTGTGGGTGTCGTGTAATAATGTTTGGCTGTTGTGTACTAAAATATAGCTGTTATGTAATAAAGTTTAGCTGTCGTGTAATAAAGTGTAGCTGTTGTGTAATAAAGTTTAGCTGTTGTATAATGAAATATAGCTGTGCATAAAATACTGCACATAACAAATATATATATATATATATAAACAGTTGTATTCAGATATAAATAGACACGATTGACATACATGTCTTGGGAAATGTATTCAGAAATAAATAGACGAGATTGACATAAATGACTTGGTGAATGTAAATGTTAGAATATTACTCCAGTAGATATTTTCAGTGGGTTTTTGTTGTTTTGTTTTGTGATGTGGACTTTTGACCAGAATAAGGTCAGATGAATCAGGCACAAGAACTCCGCAGCACCAAGATTAAAGAAACCTAGAGACCAAGATCAAAGAAACCTAGAGACCAAGATTAAAGAAACCTAGAGATCAAGATTAAAGAAACATAGAGACCAAGATTAAAGAAATCTATAGACCAAGATTAAAGAAACTATAGACCAAGATTAAAGAAACCTAGAGACCAAGATTAAAGAAACCTAGAGACCAAGATTAAAGAAACCTAGAGACCAAGATTAAAGAAACCTAGAGACCAAGATTAAAGAAACCAAGATTAAAGAAACCTAGAGACCAAGATTAAAGAAACCTAGAGATCAAGATTAAAGAAACATAGAGACCAAGATTAAAGAAATCTATAGACCAAGATTAAAGAAACTATAGACCAAGATTAAAGAAACCGAGAGACCAAGATTAAAGAAACCTAGAAACCAAGATTAAAGAAACCTAGGGCAAAGGACACCACAGACTAAGCTGCGTAGAAAGAGACGACCCATTTTAAGGACATCAAGTCAAGTAGGACATCTTGCCAAACGAACACAACTCGCAAAGAACCGAACATAGTTTCTAGCGCAAACAGAACATAGTTTCTAACCCAAACAGAACATAGTTTCTTGCGCACTGCAAAGTTTCGATGAGCAGCAGGAATCACACTGGTTATATCTACAGTTTGTAGCTAAGCTGTGAGAAATGTGGACGTAGGAGTTTATCCAGAACCGAGGAATGGCATGAGAAATGAACGTCAATATAAATGCCAGAAACTGCACTGATGTGAGGTTAGAACAACCTGCAAGAACTAGCGTTATTAGAAGGAAAAACCTGCAAGAACTAACGGCATTAGAAGAACAAACCTACAAGAACTAACATCATTAGAAGAACACACCTACAAGAACTAACGTCATTAGAAGAACATACCTACAAGAACTAACGTCATTAGAAGAACATACCTACAAGAACTAACGTCATTAGAAGAACATACCTACAAGAACTAACGTCATTAGAAGAACATACCTACAAGAACTAACGTCATTAGAGGAAGATGATTTTGATTATACATAAGATGATACTTATAGAAAAGATGTAAAATGTGATACAATATAGAGACTACGTTCGGGGTACACAATCAAGATATCACATCAGCCGTAGGACCATGAGAAAGAAAATAAGGGCCTCAAGAGAAAATTCATTTCCTAATCACTTCCTCTTCTACTAACCTGTTTGAATATTCACAGAGAAAAAAGGAACTTCTTTTTTTCTTACTGAAGGGCCACTTTCTTTGTTGGGGTCACATTTCTGAGAGCGAAAATTTTCATTTTGCTTTTCGTTTTATCCATGCTGGTGGATCTCTTCTGCCAGTGTGCCCCTGTTACCAGTGTACCCCTGTTACCAGTGTACCCCTGTTACCAGTGTACCCCTAGTGATGATGAATCTCTGCCGCTGGTGGATTTCTTCTAAAGGAACCCCAAGACTTGCCATACATACAAAGTTGAAATATATTACAAAGAAATTTGCCTGAAATCGCTACAGTACATTTGCAGGTTTGCGGTAGTGTAGGTTAATGTATCGAGTTTTTTTCCAGATATTGATGAATCTTTCTTCTTATTCTTCTCGTTGCTACTGATGTACCGTTACAACTGATGGTCATCTACTGTTAATCATCATCATTGCCTTTCACTCCCTTGAGCATAAAGGCTCTTCAGTCATCCCTGTTCTTGGAATTATTCTCTGCTTCCTTCCAATGTGCATCCCTTGTCTCTGAGCACTGTCATAATTTCTCTTCTCCAAGTAAGTCTAGGTCTTCCTCGTTTTCTGTTTCCTTAAGGATCCCATGTCAGTGATTATCTTGTAATGCTGGTGTCGGGTTTCCTCAGAATATAGCCAATCCACCTCCACTTCCTAGACATGATTTGTAGGTTCATCTACTGTTAATGGACCCCTGCTTATTCTGTGTCCACCTAAGCATAAACCTATACTGATTAGGGGCCCCTGCTACAAGCAGCTTCCTACTACAGGATGCTACTCCTGTTTTGACGGCCCGGGATGTAAATGCACGAGGTTCAAGTCAGGACGTACTAGAAACTGACAAAGCTAAAACATTTTAAACTTCACTCCACGGACTGCAGAAAACGTTCACAAACACACATACACAAAAACGCCATTATTTTGATCAACTATTTGTGAACTATCTGCGCTTAGGGCGATTTAATCATTTTGTTTGCATTATATTTATATGAGGCATGGCCGTGCGATGTAGTGTTTTCCTTGTGTTTTTGGATGTTCTGTAATTTCCTGTGTATTACCGTGATAAGGACGAATTGTTGTGTAGTTATAATCTGCCCGTGCCCACCTCATGTGGTGTAGATTGTGTAGTGTGAATCATCTTGTGATGTAGGGTTCGTGTCATTACTTGTAGAGGTGAAAATTATCTGTCTGATTTCATTGTGATTGTTCTGCATATTGCATTGGTAACATGCATGATTTTTTAAATATGCTCTTCATATAGACTGACCGTGTGTTTACACCAATACAAATTATATTGATATATGTTGTAGCAGCTATGGCTGCTGACACTGAAGTGCAGTTGCACACATATTCGTAATGGAGGCCACATGTAAAGAGCCTTAGGTCCATATTATTCATAATATTAATGTGGCAGATCTGAGACGTTGCATTATTATATGACGTCATGCTTGAATTATTTTTCTCTGTCATTATCTGTTCATCCAATGGTTATTTTTTCATTATTGATGAATACTGTCTTAATGTCATGTTGATTAGTCAGTGCGAGTTTGTATATGGTTATTGTGGTTAATCTGTGAGATTAAATTTGGTGTATTATTGATTTCAGACTTATTGATTTGTATTTCGTGTCATATGTATTAATGTATTGATTGTAATGCTTGAGTTGATTTATACACAATTAACATACAACAAGCCAAGGAAGGGGGAACCTGGGTTACTTGTCTAATGGGGGAGTTAGACTGGTCTCTAGTACTTTAGTACATGCCAAGGGGAGTTAGACTTGTCTCTAGTACTTTAGTACATGCCAAGGGGAGTTAGACTGGCCTCTAGTACTTTAGTACATGCCAAGGGGAGTTAGACTTGTCTCTAGTACTTTAGTACATACCAAGGGGAGTTAGACTGGTCTCTAGTACTTTAGTACATGCCAAGGGGAGTTAGACTGGTCTCTAGTACTTTAGTACATACCAAGGGGAGTTAGACTGGCCTCAGTACTTTAGTACATGCCAAGGGGAGTTAGACTGGCCTCTAGTACTTTAGTACATGCCAAGGGGAGTTAGACTTGTCTCTAGTACTTTAGTACATGCCAAGGGGAGTTAGACTTGTCTCTAGTACTTTAGTACATACCAAGGGGAGTTAGACTGACCTCAGTACTTTAGTACATGCCAAGGGGAGTTAGACTGGTCTCTAGTACTTTAGTACATGCCAAGGGGAGTTAGACTTGTCTCTAGTACTTTAGTACATGCCAAGGGGAGTTAGACTGACCTCTAGTACTTTAGTACATGCCAAGGGGAGTTAGACTGGCCTCAGTACTTTAGTACATGCCAAGGGGAGTTAGACAGGCCTCTAGTACTTTAGTACATGCCAAGGGGAGTTAGACTGGCCTCTAGTACTTTAGTACATGCCAAGGGGAGTTAGACTGGCCTCAGTACATGCCAAGGGGAGTTAGACTGGCCTCTAGTACTGTAGTACATGCCAAGGGGAGTTAGATTGTGCTCTAGTACTGTAATATATGCCAAGGGGAGTTAGATTGTCCCCTAGTACTGTAGTACATGCCAAGAGGAGTTAGATTGTCCTCTATTAGTTTAGTACATGGCAAGGGGATTTAGACTGGCTTCTACTACTGTAGCACATGCCAAGGGACTGTGGGTTTGTAAACCATATTCATAAAAATTTGCTCCATAAATTGATAACGTGTAAACTTGCACCGACAAGTTTTACATCTTACTTATAACCAGTCAGCTGCTAGACAGGACGCTACCCGAAAACTCGTAAATTGGTTACTAGTTTAGTTTCGTTACACGCATATACTTGAAAAAATTATCCAACACTGTGTAACTGTTATGCTGGATGAAATGTGAATTTTAAAAATATATTTGTTATTTCTTATAAAGATGGCTTTTTTGTGTTTATGTATTCTGAACTGAATGCTAATGGATTATATTAAACATTACGTCATAAAAAAAAGCACAAGCAAGTTTAAATGCCCTTGGTTTTTGGTATTTTGTTCAGTATTTGTTAGCGTCGTAAATTTTTTTGTACGTTCTTTAGTTTTAATATATACATATGTGTTTTTCTCTGTCTTTCGCTCTATCTTTCCCTCTTTTGATTTAAAGTTCGTCCGTTCTGTTTATCCACTCCGCTATTTCTTTCTCTACTCCTCTCTTTCTCGTTTATTCTCTCTTATTTTTCTCTACGTCTCTTTCTGTTCCTCTGTTTTTCTTTATTTTGTTTTTCTTTATTTTTTTCACTTTCTTTCTTTCTCTCTCTCTCTCTCTCTTTCTCTCTTATTCAGGCTTTGTCTCTGTTTCTTTCACTTTGTCTTCTATCTTTGTAAATCCTTCTTCCTCTCACTATGTTAATCTTTCTCTTTCCGTATCTCTCTCTCTCTGTGTGTCTCTCTCTGTCTCTCTCCTACTCTGTTCCTCACATTCTATTTTTTTCCTCTTATTTTCTCCTTTAATCTACCCCTCCGTCACTTTTTCTTTCCATCTGCTTATCTCTTTCTCCCTCCTGCCCCCTTCCCTTCTCTCTCTCGCTCTCTCTCTCTCGCTTTCTGTGAAAAAAAGATTTTCGAAACAATTTCCTGTTGTTTCTCTGCTCACAGTGACAGTGATGATAATGATAAGAAAGCGGCCACAAGATGTCAGAACAAGATGTCGAAATAAAGGACAAGATTACTCGACTTTTGATATATTGGTTACTACCTATGGACTGCTAAAAATGCAAGATTACTCGACTTTTGGTACATTTATTTCTGCCTACAGACTGTTAAAATATAAGATTACTCGACTTTTGGTACATTTATTTCTGCTTACATACTGTTAACATGCAATATTACTCGACTTTTGGTATATTGATTGCTGCCTATAGACTGCTAAAATGCAAGATTACTCGACTTTTGGTATATTGATTACTGCCTGCCAATGTTCCCTCTAAGGGTTCGCGGTCTATGTGCAAAATTTTCAGCTCGTGTGCAAAAAAAAAACAAACTTTGTGTGTGTGCAAATGTGCGTAGTAACGTGTACGCACACACACACACACACACACACACACACACACACACACACTGTAAATCTAGTGATGTTAAAAAAACAGGACGGCTCTAACGATGGTTGTCACGACGTCTGGTGTTAGATACCAAGATCAATTTGCATACCTGAGCAGCTCAATGGACATTCTCCTCTTCCACGACGCAGTAGAAATTCATCTGGCCGTATATTTTAATTACCCTCTTTTCTCTGTGTGCCTACTTGCCTCGTCAAGATTCTGCTACAGAACTATCGAAACTACGCGATAAAAAACCAGTTGAAACATCAGATCTGAAAGTCTTTACTCAACAAGAAAGAAACAATAAAGGAAAAACAAGTACCATCATTGTATTTTTCTTGATGGCAATTATAACTCGGAGTAACATCTGGGAACTGGAAAATAAAATTAGCAGTTTCATTTTTCTTTTTTTTTTGCGCGGCCCCAAAAAATTTTGTACGCGGTATATTCTTAAAGGGAACATTGCTGCCTACAGACTGCCATAAGACTGACCAAACCTACAACACCCCGACTTCTAATCCTGTATCTATCACATCCACCCACAACTATACGACTAACATGAAGCTCATGCTATTCTTCTTGTGTTTCTTACTGAACTGAATGCTGGGCACCAGCCGAAAAGAAAATAAAACAAAATTATCCTCGTTTCACTAGGTCGACTAATCCCGTGGCACCGGGTTCATGCCTCAGCAGTGGGGAATTTCTTTTTTCCCTGGCACCTCCAAACTTAAAAGGTCCCCGAGATCCACCCAGCCTCTAAAAATAGGTACCAGAGAAATCTAGGAAGGTAAATGCGGCCAAGTATGATGCTGACCCACGTCACACTTTCAGGTGTCGATGAGCTTGGAAGTACGGGACTAAACTTTGTACCCCCAAGTATGCCTTAATGGCATGGAAACGGGGATTTTACCTTCTACCTTTTTATCCTTATTTCTCACAACATGGCTCAGAAGGACTTTTTAAATCTGTTTTCTGGTCACAGATAGATTCGCATGCTCTAATGGCAGAAATAAAAGACATGGTCATAGTTATATCAAAAGTGTTCCTGGAAATGGGTAGATCTTGAACGCTACCGTGTATGTGCTACACTACAAAACCCAGCAGTATTGTGTCTAGGAGAATCAAGCAACGAACAGTAGAAGAAAGCTGGAAGAAAGATCTGCCAGCAGCACTAGCCCCAGGTGAATGCCCTGAGAAATGTGAAGAACCTGTTGGTGCCCGTAAGACTGCGCTGGCCAATTCTGGCACCGACTGCGTCATCCATGGACGTCCAGCCACGTAGATACACTAGACTGTGTTGGCTATCATTAAGAAGGAAAAGCGCCTGCTTAGGTTGATCCAAACATGGAACATGTTGTCTCTAGAACTGTGTGCACAAGATGGTGAGGTTTTGTTTGACTGATTTTGACTATTTCCTGGTGCTCATGATGATGATGGCATGATGCCGTGATGTTATGATGTTTTGATGTTATGATGTTTTTAATGAGCTCAGAAAAGAGCCTGCGTTTATGAAGTATCCTACTATCTGTACAAGACATCCTGTTCAAAAGCTGATATCTTCTTTTCTTCAGCTAAAGGACAGTTTTATTGGCCAGGACAACAAAGGAAGGAGATATCAGGTAAAACTGTTTCACAAAATCTGCAGAAAACTTCATAATAACAAAGTATTATCACTTCACAAAGTGTGTGTGTGTGTACCAGTTTGTGTTTCTGTAAGGTTACAAACTTAACAAATGAACACAGACAGGCATAAATCAGCCCACCGTTCACTACGTCTGTGAGTGCAGTTTTCAGACCTGGACACCGGGGGTGGGGGGGGGGGGGGGAATATGTTAAGACAATGGTTTGAGTGAGAGACTTGGGAGAGTCGACGGCGAGCAGAACGGACACATGAAGATGTCTGGTTATTGTGTGTTGTTGCCGTGGTGATGATGGGGTGTGTTTGTCTATGCTATGTAAGCAGATCATGTCTGAGAGAAGCATTCTTGCATGTCATTGTCAGCGTTATGTTTCTTGAGAACTGGTTTATCGCCAGACTTCATCGTCCTGTCACTCAACAGCCCCAAACGTTCTAGCCACCGGCTGTTGTTTACCTGGTTTTGCTGGTGCCCTGCGTGGAGAATGTGGCTGTTGTTTACCTGGTTTTGCTGGTGCCCTGCGTGGAGAATGTGGCTGTAGTTGTCGCAGGCACGGGTACAACCGAAGAAGGATTTTACTTAAAACCTTTTCTCTGCTGTACAGGACCTTAGAGAGAATTAAAAGAACACTTACGCGCCTACACACCCAGGTGTGTAGTCAGACAGCGGTATACTGGAACCACATGTTACACGCGTAAGATTACATGTTCAAGTAATACCACTTCACAAAGTCTTGTCTAGTCTTGTCTCCTACTTCATGTACCTTTCGGTGTTGAGGGGACAAACAGATGTCTTGATAGGACTCGACGATTTGCTTCATATAATGGAATATTTAACGCTTCTGTAATTTCCTCTATCCATCTCCTGCGTGTGCGGCCTCTTCCTCTGTTATCTACAAATCTTAGTGTGAATGTTGTCTGTGATATACTGTCTGGTGGTAACCATGTAACATGGCCAAAGCATTTGACTTGCTGGTTCTGGATATAGTGTAATGCTGGTGTTACTCCAACCTTCGCCTTATTTGGTCTCTTCTTGTCACATTTATTATTCTCCTTTAAACATAGCATTTCTGTCGTGATGATTGCTCTTTTGTTCTTGGCTGTTAGTGTCCATTTTAGTGTCCATGTTAGTGTGACTGCTCTGTCATTTGTTCTAAATTAGAACTGAAAGTGAAGATATTGTGATTTAAGAAGTCACATCAATCTCATCTTTCCTGTCTGCATTTATCTCCCCGTATATTCCCGTCGCAATTTGCTTCCTCTTTTAAATAGATTGAAAGATAACGCAGCTTATCATAATTCACAGGAAGAGATCTAAGAACAACAAGAAGATCTGTACAAAGATTGCCCGGGGTAACAAAAGATTTCTCTGTGAAAGAACAATGTTATGAGTGGTCTGAACAGTTGCGATGATTAATGAAAATTTTCTGGCGAAAGCAAAGAAAGAAAGAAGACAGGATTCATTTATATAAAAATGAAAAGAAAACTCTTCAGCTGAGCATGTTTAAGGAAGAAGAACTTAAAATATTAGGCTCACCCTGGGAAAATGTGAGAAGGCAGTTGAGGAAACTGATTTGGAAATGGCATTGTCACTGTTTGAACACTCATATGTCTACTCGACCGCCCCCGTTCTGACACATCTGGGCCGTCCGGCCTACTTCTTTGGGGATTTCCAACTGCTAGGGGATATTTAGCTACCAAGAGACGTTTCGTCCCCTTGGCTAGAGACCATGGGAATATCTTGCTTGAGGATTCACGAGAGAGAGAGAGAGAGAGAGAGAGAAATGCGTGGCATTTCTGGTAAGATCCGAACCCGCGACCACCACAACCCGAGGCGAATCCAGAGTCTCTGCAGCCCCTGAACAGAGAAAGGTTCGGAGACAAAGTAATACGTAGTATTTTTTGCCCGGGGGGGGGGGTAAAAAAAGGGGGGGGGGGGGGAGTTAAGTGTAAAAGGTAGGAAAAAAATCTTACAAGACCGCGTCCAGTAGCTACAGAGATAAGCTGAGGTCAGTGAAACTGGAGAAATATTTGCTTCTCTGATTGGCTAGTCTAGGCTCCCTGGTTCTGAAGCATTGCACGGTGGGTTTAATGTCACTGATTGTCTCATGTTAACTGCTCACCTTGACCCTGGCCTCCAAAATATAATTGATACGATGACCGCTCGGACAGTGACAATTTCCATGTGCTGGTCTGGTGCAGAGGGCAGAGCGGCAGTTTTCATCTGTAGATGGGAGGGAAGATAGTAACCAACAAGTAAAACGAGGCGTGGGCGAGGGTCCGTGGGCGAGGGTCCGTGGGCGGATTTTCATGAGGTCAACCTCGGCGTAGGTGGTTATTTCGTGCACTAGCACTGCATACATGACAGTTTTTAAAACATGATAATGACAATGAGGCCCTCAAATTCATCCGCGATGTTTCCAAACATTTCTCACAAGAATTAAACTGAGCATTTCAAATATGTTTTAAACGCGTACATAGACAGGAATATAAAGAATGTAAAAAATAATCTGTACATAGACAGGAATATAAATAATACAAACAATAATCTGTACTTAGACAGGAAGATAAAGAATATAAAGAATAGTGCGTACATAGGCAGGAATAAAAGAATATAAAGAATAATGCGTACATAGACAGGAATATAAAGAATAATCTGTACATAGATAGAAATATAAAGAATAATCCCTACATAAACATGAATATAAAAATATAAAGAATAATCCGTACATAAACAGGAATATAAAGAGTATAAAGAATAATGACAAGTAAGTAAAGTTTTTTTAAGGGTGTTTATTCAAGAAATGGGCCACACAGGAGGAAACATAAATAACTTCTACTGACATAGGCCTCTTACAAGGCGTGCCAGCTCAACAGTTAGAACGGTTCTTAAGACTGAAGCAGATTATCAGGGGAAATTAAAAATGCTGTACACAAAATACATAATGAAGTCTTTGAGAAACGGGACAAACAAATGTGTTTATTTTTATCACGAATTCGCAAGTTATAAACGTCGTACTATCGCCTTTTTTTTCCCCCGCTGCCAAAATACAGTTGCAAACAAAAAGGGCCAACAAAAATATTTTTAAAATTCCACTTTTCGACAAATTCTACCGTCACAACCTGCTTAGGTCCCTAACCAGTAGAATAACCAGGGTAAAGCCAGTATGTCTGATTAAAAAAATAGACTCGCTTCCTGTACATGATGATGACTATGATGATGATGATGACGATGATGATTATGATCGTTAGTCAGAATGAACTTCCAAAAAAAAAAAAATTAGATTATTAAATCGTACTTCCATTTCTTCTCATTCTCCTTCTTATTCTTCCTCCTTTTCTCTCTCCCTCCCTGCATCCCCCCACCCCCCCCCCCCCACTTTTTTTTCTAAAGATTGCCAAACATCCATTGTTTAACGATATGACTTTCCGAAGAACTTGAGTTTCAATGTACAGCTAGTTATAATAGCTTTTCCTAGAAAGAAAAAAAAAAAGCTTTTCCTAGAAAACAATAGTTTTTCCTAGAAAACAGAGCTCTAGTTTGTGTTCTACGTCGATTTCCTTTCAGCCGACTCAAAACAAGCCCAGGCAGTATCTGGTATCCTGAGCTCTAAGCTTACTACCCGGGAAACCAAGGCTTGTTTTTTTTTTTAAAATTCGTATTCTAAGTAATCGACCTGACCTGTGCACTTTTTTTGTGGGGGGAAAGGTGGGGGAGTGGGCGGTGGTTAGCAAAGGAACAAGTACAAGCAAGTATTAAATTGAAAAGAGCCTAGGCAAAAATGAATGCTGCCAAGAATATCCCAGTTCTGGGGGTGGGGGGGGGGGGGGGGAGTGGAAACTGAAAGCCATAGAGAGTCACAAGAGTGGAAGATAATTATAACATCTTTACAACAACTTCCAGTGTAAGATAATCATAACATCTTTACAACAACTTCCAGTGTAAGATAATCATAACATCTTTACGACAACTTCTAGTGTAAGATAATCATCACAGCTTTACAGCTTCTCCAAGTGTAAGATAACATCACAGCTTTAAAGCATCTCCAAGTGTAAGATAACATCACAGCTTTACAACATCTCCAAGTGTAAGATAACATCACAGCTTTACAGCATCTCCAAGTGTAAGATAACATCACAGCTTTACAACATCCCCACGCAAGAAATTTTAATCGTTCCCGAGGAGACGTGATCACTTTATCTATTTGGGTTACACTGCCCACTTGTTCTTTGTCAGTCCACAGGAAGGCCTTTATCTCCTTGTATCTGCGCCGTATGTAACATTTGATATACTGTAGTAGCCAAAGTGACTATCTAGAATAGTTTTGTTCACCTAAAGTTTTTCTGTACTTCGGCTTTGAAGAAAGTCGATATATACCTGTAGTAGGAGCTGTCGGGCATGAGTTAGCTGGTCAGATTGCTCATTAATAAAGCTACTAATATTTAACTGTTACATCATACCCGTATGGTTACATGGACACGAAGCATAAACGGTAACCAAGAGGTCTCTAAATCTGCTGGAAGTAGCAGAGATGTGGTTCTTAAAAAGAATGATGAGAATACCATGGACAGCCAAGATAACAAAATGAAGAGGTTCTAAGCGAGACTGGGTAAAATATAGAAATTATAGCAAAAATTCAGAACACAACGGTCCAGATTTGTAGGACATGTCTTGATTCGATACTGGAACACTTAGTGACAACAGGAAAACTAGAGGGAAAGAAGGACAGAATAAGACAAAGAAACAAGATACCTGACGTAGCATGGTTCAACGCACGCGCTATGGAAAGAGCAAAGGAAATCAATGACCACCAATCCCTGACTTGCATCGATCAGACAGAAAGAGAGAATGAGAGAGAGAGAGAGAGAGAGAGAGAGAGAGAGAGAGAGAATTAATATAATCAGTCATGGTAATAACAAACTAATTTCGTCTTACAAAGTTCAGTCTCTGTGCTATTATCTCTTGTCTTCAAATTTGGCACGCATTTCCTCCTGAAATAACGCAGCATCATTTCTAAAAAAAAAACAAAAAAAAAGGGATCTTAAAGTGGCACAGTCTTTTGCCAGTTCTTCTCAGACGTAATTGCTGATGAAGATAAATCTCACGTAGACGCTCTTAAAAGGAGTATCCCAGTTTCATGGCCTTCAACATTTCGGCACAGAGAATTGATTGGTTGGTTTACCTGTAGTCTGTTCTTGCTGCGTACCGTGACCATCTTATACTTGTGCTACAGCGCTGACACTACACCCCACGAGGAAGTCTCCCAAGGTTTCCCAGCCTTCAGGGAGGAAGACTTTCAAGGTTTCTGAGCTTCCAATTAGAAAGTCTTCTGTCATTCCTAAACAGTCTGGGAGGAGGTCACCTGCAAATTCTCTAAAATAAGAGAACTCAGTTTTGTGGGATTAGACCTCAAAAAAGTCATAGACAAAGCACTTTAGTGAGACGTGAGAGAAAGAAAAATCACAAGAGAATTACCTGGGATTCGAACCACGGACTCGGGTAGGACGAGCAGCCGTCTAGCCACGAGAGAATAGAGTACTAAGGAACTGCGTTATCTCACATCTCCAAAAAATGGTGCTTGAAAGGGAAGTCATTAGTAACTGTTCAGTCGACACGAGGATCGTGACACCCGGAAAGAAACGAAGTCGTGACACAGAACTTCCGTAGCTTAGATTCAGTCTCTCTTGCAGGTACCAACTAATATAGACTACATGCTGTCTCCTGCCATGTCTGGTGCATACTTGAACAGTAACAACAACACACGAACGAATACTTTTTACATGAAGTTAGTTTCAGGTATAGTTTCAAGAACATATTTTTATAAATATGAAACGAGGTCTAAATAAATTATCATCTCTTCTATTTTCTTACATCTACTCAGTCTCTTAAACTATCTTCTGAAAATATACCAAGAATCACAAACAGCAACATGGAAAGTCAAATTGGAAAAAGATCTGGTGGTGACGCCCCCAGGCCAGATAGATCTAATTTTAACACTGGGAAAGAGTGTGAGACAGAAGTCAGTACTAGTAATTGTGATGACGAACAAAATCCTGACGGTGTTACCAAGGAAACCCCCTGCATCAAACTAAAAAGAAAAATAAGAGTAGTAACATGGAATGTAAGAAGTATCTATGAGGGAAAATATAAAATAATAAGTGACAAGATGAAAAGAACGGGGATACACATTGTGGGAATCTGTGAACATGGATGGAAAGGATCAGGACACTTCAAGAGCGAGAATGATGATATCTTTATATACTCTGGTGGAGAATTAGGAGGAAAGAATGGAGTGGCTTTTTATTTGGACAAATCGACATCAAAACCATAACTAGGCTACACTCCAGTAAGTGACAGAATCCTAACAATCAGACTTAAGGGTATTCCTAGAAATGTAACAATCACCCACATATATGCACCTACATCAGCAGCAGAAGAACAGGAAGTAGAAGACTTTTATAACACACTGCAAACGACAATAGACCAGGTACGGAAAAATGATATTGTATTGATAATGGGTGATTTTAATGCGAAGATTGGTACAGAAAGAGCAGAAGATGATGGACATGTTGTAGGGAAATTTAGCATAGGACATAGAAATGAGGCAGGTGACAATCTAATGGCGTTTTGCATGGAAAATGAGCTACTGGTCGTTAACACACTTTTTAAACAACATTCAAGAAGACTTTACACATGGACATCACCTGATGAGGAATGTTAGAGAAGAAGTAGACAAAGAATAGTACGATGCCATACCAATTGGAGGTTATGAAATACCAGAGGTTAGATATGCTGATAACACAGTATTACTGTCCTCAACACCAAAAGGAATGAAAAAAACTAATTATGTCAGTCCGTAAGAACAGCGAAGAGCAGAACCTCTATCTTAATGCAAAGAAAACTAAATAGATGACAACTGACAAAACAAACAAGGCAGCTGAAATATGTATTAATGAGTAAAAACTGGAAGAAGTGGAGAGTTTTGAATATCTTGGATCACTACTAATTAATAATGGAGATACAATGAGGGAAATTAAAAGGAGGACATCTATCGCTCTTCAAAAAGTAAAACAATTAAATAATCTGTGGAGAGGAACAGACAGAACTACAAAAATAAGATTTTAAGGGCCTACATATTTCCCATTCCAACATATGCCTGTGAGACCTGGACACTTAACAAAACAGCTGAGAAACAGATAAATGCCTTTGAATGTAAATGCTACAGAAGAATTCTTCAAATATCGTGGACACAAAAAGAACAAATATATCCATATTACAAGAGCATGATACTGAAGAAGGCTGGCTAGTAAAGAGGATTAAAGAGAGAAAACTTAAATATTTTGGACACATTAAACGTCATGATAATCTAGAGAAAACCGTCTTGGAAGGGTACATAATGGAAAAAAGAGAGGAAGACCAAGGCGTAGATGGCTGCAAGACATCGTTGAGGATCTGCAAATGGATGCAGCAGCGGCAGGCCATCTAGCTCACAACCGAGAGGCCAACAGGAGTACTGTTAAGGAGGCAAAGTTCCGCAAGAGGCATGCAAATGAATGAATGAATGACTCAGTCTCTTACTTCATTCTTGTACGTCTTTTCATTCACTCTATTCCATACCTAATACGTCTATTCGATTCCTTATAGTTTATTCCCGTACATCTACTGAATCAGTTCTATTTAAAATTTATTCTTATATCTTATATCCTTCCCGTACCGTTAAACGTCACATAAGGCTCGCAAAGTAGTTCGCCAATTTTTACTGTCTTTGGCGAGTCTTTCAACCTCATCAAAGGATTTTATGCCTGTTAATTTGGCCTCTCTTAACAATGTCCTCTTCAGAGTTTCACGCCTCTTTTTTCTTTGGCCTGTTGTGTTCCACTTGATAGCTTGTTTTGGGATTCTCTGATCATTTCTTCTCATCAAGTGACCAACATATGTCCATCTCCTTTTCCTGATCACCTATGAGACTGGTTGTTGTTCAGTCATCTGTCTTATCTCTGCACTGTTCTTGAATTCGTTCCACTTGATGCCGAGTATTTTCCTTAGTGTCTAATTTCTTTTCTAATTCTTTAGTTGTTTTCCAGCTTTCGCATGCATAAATGAGGGTGGATATTACATTTGAATTGAATAGTCTTAACTTGATTTTTGTGCTTATAACTTTTGAATTCCATATGTTCTCAAGATTCTTGAAGATTGATGCTGCTTTTGAAATTCTGACCCTAACTTCCTTTCTAGTGTCACCATCCTGGTCTATGTAGCTGCCAAGGTATGCAAATTGATTGACTTCTTCAATATCTGTCCCTTATTTGTATATTTTTCCATTTTGATTGATGGGAATTTTCATTATTTTTGTTTTGTTCTTGTTAATTTCAAGTCCTGTTTTGCTAGCCAGTGAAGACAGGCTATCTGTTTTTTCTTGCATGGAGTTCACATTGTTACTGATAAGAGTTATGTCATCAGCAAAATCAAGATCTTCTAGTTGGGTCCCATGTACCCAGTCAATACCTGTGTTACCTGTGCAGCATTTTTTCATTATGACGTCTATTGTAATCCGAAAAAGTAAAGGAGACAGTATACATCCTTGTTTCACACCTGTTTCAATCTGGAACCATTCACTCATCCCTTCTTCTGTCTTGAATGCACAAACATATCCATTGTATGAGCCCTTGATGATGTTGAAAGTTTTAGATGGTATTCCATACAGACTTAAAATTCTCCATAATGAATCTCTGTGTATGCTATCAAATGCCTTTTTAAAATATATGAAGTTCAGTATTAATGGTTTCTGCTTTTCAATATGTTCTTCAAGTATTATTCTGAGAGTACAGATCTGGTCGAGACAGCTTCTCCCTTTTCGAAATCCTGCTTGTTCTTCTCTCATTGCAGTATCCACTGTATCTTTAAGTCTATTCAAAATGACCTTGCAAAATACTTTTGACACAACTGATATTAAGGTTACTCCTCTCCAGTTGTTACAGTCACTAAGGTTGCCTTTTTTATTTTTTTTGGTATTTTAACAATGATTCCTTTTTTCCAATTAGAATGGACCTTTTCTTCTTTCCAAATCTTGTTAAACACTTTCTGTAGTTGTCTCATGTTGTCACTATTGATAGCTTTTAGCATCTCGGCTGTTATTTCATCTTCACCTGCAGCTTTGTTGTTAGCCATTAAATTCACTGCTGTTTCAATTTCATGCAATTTAATTTCATCTAGGTTGACATTTAGTTGTGGGGCTGGTAAGTCAGTTTCAAGGTTTAACAACTCTTTTGGGTGTGGTCGATTAAGTATTTCTTGGAAGTGTTCAGCCCATCTTTGCTTTTGGTCTTTATTTGATGTTAATAATGTTCCAGTTTTGCTAAGGATTGGTCTTTCTTTAGATGTAATAGTACCTGTTAGTCTCTTTTGTATGTTATATAAAGTTTAGCTGTCTCCTGTTTTTGCTGCTTTTTCTGCCTCTTTCGCCATATGTCTATGTATTCTCTTTTATCCCTTTTAGCTGAACTTTTTACTTTCTTGTCTATTTCTTTGTATGTTGCTTTCGCCTGATCTTTTCCAAGATCTGTTTTTGCATTCAACATGTCTAATTTGACTGCTCGTCTTTCGTGTATATACTTCCATGTTTTCTCTGATATGCATGCTTCTCTATTTGCTTTTTTCAGTCCAGCGCTTGCTTTTGCTGCTGTGATTATGGCTGTGCTGTAAGAATTCCATAATTCATCTATACCTATCTCCTCAACTTCACTGGGTGTTTTGGAATGATTGGCAAGTTCCTGATTGAAATTAATGTTAGTATTTTCTTCTTGTAGGCTGTGGCTGTTTATCTTTCTGTGTACTGACTTCTTGTGTTGGCTTTTCAATTTTAGTTTTATTTTCCCTATGCACAGGTTGTGATCACTGTTGACATCTGCACCCATATAAGCCCTTACATCTATGAGAGATGTTCTGTATTGCTTTCTAACACAAAAATGATCAATCTAGTTTCTAGTTCTATCATCTGGAGATATCCACTTGTTTTATGTATCTCTTTGTGTGGGAATATTGTGCCTCCAATGACCATGCCCTCTGTTAGATATATTTCAATTAATCTTTCTCCATTCTGATTAACCATGTCAGTTCCTTCTTTCCCCATCACTTTTTCAACGTCGGTATTATCTTTCCCTACCTTAGCGTTGAAATCCCCCATAGCAATTAGGATGTCGTGTTTAGGGACTTTGTTGATGATTTGTTGTAGTTGGTGATAGAAGTCGTCTTTCACATCATCATCTGCATCATTCGTGGGTGCATAACACTGTATTATTGTCATTCTTCCGTGTCTTAGGTTGTATCGTGCTCTTATTATACGACTGTTTGCCGGTTCCCATTCTACAAGGCTCTTTGCAGCTACATTTGACATAATAATACCTACCCCATCTCGGATTTTACCATCATTTCTAACCGTTTTCCGCCGACCTTTTACCTGCTTCTGGCCATCGCATTTCGCTGATGCCCAGTATGTCTAGATGGTATCTCTCCATTTCTTTGTTGACCTGAGTAGTTTATGTTGGTGCTGCCATCGTTCTCACATTCCAGAATCCAATCTTTGTCAAATGTTTGGGACCGACGAATGAGCTCATCGGAGTTGGCATCCCTGATGCTCGGTTGGTTTCTCTGCGAGTTTCTGTAACGATATCTTTTTTTCCCATCTGGAGTCGCCTCTAGATAGGTGCCAGGATAAGGTTGTTAGCCTTATGCCCAACTCCCGGTATATGATGTGTGACAGATCAAGCGGAATTCCGCTGATTTCTGCATGCCGGCGAGAGCGTTAAAAAAACGTCCGCCATCTTGCACGTCATTTGAAATTTACTGCTTTGTAAAAGCACAGTCTGTCTGTGGCCCCGCTGCCTTATTTAAATAACCCGAGTCATCAATTTTCCAGGAATATGCAGACCTGGGCGACAGAGAGTGTTCTATTTATTTTTACTGCCTCTATGACTCTACCACCCACCCCCCCCCCCCCCCGTCTCCCCTCCTTACCTTTAACTCTTTGCACACCCAGCTGAAAGGACTACCTGCCGTGTGATTGTATCTCTCGCTCGTTCGCTGGCTGGTTTCTATCCAAACAAGTCCGGCTGTAGTCAGTCTAGGAGCTGTGTGCGCCCCGATCAGTCAGAAACTTGTCCCTGCAGTCACAGTCAGAGTTGGGATACAGATTATTTGGTAAGTTCTTTGCTGAACTTTTATTTCCTCACGAATGATACTGACAGGCGTAAGAGATACAGAGTGAATATAACACACTGACATTTCAAACATCGAACCCCGAAAATTAGAAGATATAGTAATCTCTGACTAATCTCCGCTGTATATTGCATAAAGTAATCAGTTGTTCGACGTTTAGGCGGGGAAAAAACACTTATGTCTTCTTATTTCATTGTTGACGATGTATGACTTTATGCAGCTTGTTATGCTAAAAATAGATACAACGCCCTGATATAAAATGAAGTCCGTAACAAATGATAACAAAAACAGTTCCTGTTTCGTGGATGCTGTTTAGTAGTCTAATATTTAACGATAGATAAAGATGGGCGGTAGAATTTTGCCTAGAAAATGAAGAATAGAGAAGAAAGTAGAAGAACTAAAAAATATTTTTGAAATAAAGAAAACCAGACAAAGAAAACAGGAGCATTCAAGTTTTATCCTTCACTTTTTGTTTGTCTCTGACCTTCTCTCTTTCATTTAAAAGTTATCACACGCTTCTATCTATATTTTCTTCACAGCACAAATATCACTTCAGTCGTTAATGTTTTCTGCATTTGCAATATTTGGAGAAATATATTACATTCTTTATCACTGCCTGTTTATGTGGTTCAGTGTATGACTAAAGACTTGTAATTCCTAGAAAAGATTGTCATAGGCCATGCCACTTCAGGGTTTCTCATTTGTGTTAAAATATGGCGGGTTAGTAGTTTGTGTGCTTGAAAACTTTTCTTGCTTTTTCTAGGTTTTTCTGAGCAGTGGTTTATTTGCAAAAACAATACCAGACACACACACACACACACACACACACACACACACACACACACACACACACACAGAGATTGATTGACTGACTGATCTTTATTTCAAAAAGGGCTAAGAATTGGGCACGCAGGCCCGTCTGACATTCTGCCCTTTATCATACATCTTTCACTCTATTCCAGACATTCTACAAATATGCTGTTCATGTAACAAATATAACTAACATTGAAGCTGAGAGACATAAAATAACATATAACATTAAGCCATCTCCTTAAGTTTCAGAACATGATAAAAGAGTTTCGTAAACATTCTTGCCTGGCTCTTTCAGTTCTGGAGGGAACTGTTTTTGGTACTCACTTGTTAGCGACTTTTCTGCACTGCAGCACTTCAAAAATGGTGTGGTGCAGCAAGCCATGACTAATCGTCATTTCTCCGGCCACCTCATCAATTTTCCCCGTATCATTCGTTCCACTTCAGCATTAGCGTCAGGCCCATTCGCAGCGTGAGGCTGGCCGAAGCGAGCTGCATCCGAGAAATTAAACTTTTAAACTTTCACACGTTTTCCGACACTGTCTCTTCATTTTGCTATGAATATCTGCCCGTATTTCACCTTCACTACCCAAGAAACCAATAACGGCGCTGTTCTTCTCTCGTGCATACTTCTAAAAGAGCAACCGTCTCTGATCTGGTTTGTTGATATAATATTTCCAAAATAGCCGACATGCCTACGTAGACATACATGTAAAGAAGGACGGCATAAAATGTATGAGTTACAACTGTGTACTACCTCATTTAGATTTTATAGTGCAAAACTTTATGGCCTGATTTCATATTATATATCATACACGCAAATGTAGACGTTGTCTTCTTTTCTCGCTTCTTCGTCTCCTGTCTGGTTTTTGTCTGAATAAGGCGTAAGCCGAAATGTTACAACTGCGTGCTGCGTTTAATGAATGAAGCTGTTCCTACTTGTCCTTACAATCCATTAACCATCTTTGTGTTGCTGAATAGAAAAGTTAGTTTATGCTGATGATTGCATGAAGTATGTCAGCTGAAAGGCTGATGGTATCAAAGAAATTGGGAGGAAAAGCTTTCAAAAACGTTGCCACATCGATGGATTTAGGTTTAACATTCCATTGTAAAGTTTTCCGAGACAAAGTTTGTAAATAATTACAGTATCTGCTTCAAATTCAAAACAATAATTTTATTCTTCATCTCGATCATTGTAGAAAACATGTCAAGGAGCCAGGGGCCCAATACCAGATCTAGTAGCCGAATTTCGGCCAATTCTAATTCAAGAGTAGGAACTTTTACTTCCATATCAACTCCTGCTAGATCTTCAGCAAGTTCTGGAGGTAACAGACCTTTGCCTCGTCCAAGGCAGCTTGACACCAAACCTTCGCCTCAATCAAGGCGGCGTGACACCAACCCTCTGCCCCAGTCACGCCAACGTGACATCAACTTGCTTCTAATAGGCAGAAGTGGGAACGGGAAAAGCATGACGGGAAATTCCATTTTAGGATGGACGGCCTTCGGGAAAAATACCAAGGCATCATCAAGACCCGTGTCAAAGCCGGTAAAAGGCACCGCAGTTGTGAATGAGAGGAAAGTCATCGTGGTAGATGGCCTCAACATCGGCGAAAACGATGATGACGATGATGATGATGATAATTATGTTGATGATGTTTCTGCAATGACCGAAGCATTTCGGCTGTTGTCTAAGCCAAGTTTTTCTGCTCTTCTCATTGTTATTAAGTTTGGTGAAACGTACAGCAGAGAGGAGTCCAGAGCATTGAACATTGTGAAGGCTCTCCTAGGACAGAATGTTATTAGGGACTACGGCATCTGTGCTATCACCTTTGGGGACAATTACAATTACGCTCTGAAAGATGGACAATTCAGGGATTTTGAAGAATGGCTCAGGTTACAGAATACTGCCCTTGGGGATCTTCTCCAGGAATGTCAGTCCAGATACATACTGTTTGATAACACGAGCAAGAATGTTTCAGTTAAAAAATCTCAGATAAATAAACTTTTTAGAATTTTGGAAAAGCTACCAGAAGAAGGAATAACAGGATTAAGATCAGAAGAGAGGCTGAAAGCAGCAAGGAAGTCTCTCCCACGGAAAGAAACGTCAGACCCAGTGAAAGAAGTAGCTCAGAATCTTAAAAATATCCGAGAACGAAAGAATGGTATCGATAAAAACATGTCGCCGGACCAAAGAATATTACTTCTGGAGTTAATGCTAAAAGATCTTTCAAACCTATCCAGGACAATGATCCAGATCCAGGCAAGAGGTCATGACCCACGCTACTATGATACCCAGATTCTGGCAACGAAAACGGAAATAGAAACTATCATTAAAAACCTGCGTTCACAAGAAACTTCTGTAGACTCAAGTGAAAGTGACCTATTTCCAGTATCGCGCTATATTTCTAAAGGAGAACGGAAAGATTCCACAACAGCGCGAATAAACTCATCAGAAAAAGACTCCGTAAGAAAACTAGTTTATCCACCATCTGGAACTGTCAGGCGAGAAGACCAGATAGTATCAGCTGAGGAAATTCACAAATATCCCACATTACCGGCCATTTCCCTTGCTAAACAACTGGACGGCCGCTCCACATCCGACTTCGACAACAATATTGAACATAAATTAAAGACCCTCAGAAAGTCTACGTCTCAGGCTGAACAACAGTTCGAAGATGCTCGAAAATCACGTGACGTGAAGTATGAGAGCTTGCTCCAGAAAGTGCATGACGTAAAAAGGGAGATACGGGCAGGTTCCTGCTTTCAGTCAAACGGGAAACGACTGCTGGAGGAGGCTGAAGAGCTGGAGAAGGATTTGAGGGCAAAGCTCGAGATTGGCCGAAACGAGAGCAGCGTTTGTGTCACGGAGAGACAGGTGAAAAAGATGAAGTTTGCTGAACAGCGGGAAGGATGTGTCGCCAGCGGTTCCAAAACTGGGGATGCTGGACTCTCAAGCTTGTCTTCTCGTAGCCCTAGACAGGTAAGACTTTTACAAGGAGTGTTATTATTGTCTGTTAACACTTATCTAGTTTATCTCTTATCTCAAGCTTTATCTCTCACTTATTTGTAACTTTATGTTCTTTGGTAACTTAATTTTATTAAGACCGGGGAGTACTACTTCACAAGAAGGTACAGCAGAAAAGGTTAAAGGTCAAATCCTCGTTTCCATGCCATTGAGGCATATTGGAGATACGATGTAAGGCTCCTATTTCCAAGACCTTCAGCACATGAAAGTCTGATGTGGTCAGTGTCACGCCTGGCCGCATTTACCTTCCCAGATTTCTCTGGTACCCGTTTTTAGAGGCTGGGTGGACCCCCGGGGGCCTTTTTTTTTTGGTATGTACGAAAAAAAATCCCACTGTCGGGGACTTGACCCGGTACCACCGGATTAATAAACTGTGCACCTAACTACTCGAACAACTAGGCCTCAAAAAACTAGCCAGCAGAAAACAAAATCATAAATTGCTACTTTTCATTAAAATAATTTTCCTTATTTACAGAAAGAAACTGCAGCAAACAAGGAAAAAAGAAAGAAAAACAACCAACAAACCACACACACACACAAAAACAGTATAACTTAGAAATTGTTTAGTAGCCTGTTTTCTACAAATATACTTCCTCTTTTCATAGATCATTTTCATGCTTTATATATAGTAATATCCTAGTTTCTGGTGCAGTATCTATGAAGTCATTCAGTCAGTCAGTCAGTCAGTCCCTTGCAGAACTTTTCCTCCCTTAAAGCTTTCCTGTAGGCCTTTCGGTTGTAAGCAAGATGGCCTGCTACTGATGCGTCCATTCGCAGATCATCAACGATGTCTTGCAGCCATCTTTGCTTTGGTCTTCCTCTCTTTCTTTTTCCCATTATGTACTCTTCCAAGACGGTCTTCTCTAATTACCATGACATTTAATATGTTCAAAATATTTAATTTTTCTCTGTTTAATCTTCCTTACTAGCCAATCTTCTTCAATATTAAGTTCTTGTAGTATAGATATATTTGTTCTTTTTTCTGTCCATGGTATTTGAAGAACTCTTCTGTAGCATTTACATTCAAAGGCATGTTTGTATTTCTCAGTTGTTTTATTAAGTGTCCATATCTCACAGGCGTATGTTGCGATGGGAAAGATGCATGCTCTTTAAAATCTTATTTTTGTGGTTCTGTTTTTTCCTCTCCACAGATTATTTTATTGTTTTACTTTCTGAAGAGCGATAGATGTCCTCCTTTTAATATCCCTCATTGTATCTCCATTATTAGTTAGTAGTGATCCAAAATATTCAAAACTCTCCACTTCTTCCAATTTTTCCTCATTGATACATATTTCAGCTGCCTTATCTGTTTTGAAATTTGTCATCAATTTAGTTTTCTTCGCATTAAGACAGAGGTTTTGCTCTTCACTGTTCTTACGGACTGACATAATTAGTTTTCCCATTCCTTTTTGTGTTGTGGACATATTACTTATATCATCAGCATACCTAGTCTCTGGTATTTCATAACATCCAATTGTTATGGCATCATAATATTCTTTGTCTACATCTTCTCTAATATTCCTCATTATATTTTCAATATACAAATTAAATAAGTAAGGCGACAATATGCAACCATGACAGACCTCTTGTTTTATGTCAAACCAAGTTGTTGTTTCACAACAGTGATATTAATTGTATCAGATGTGTTGGAAATCCTTTTTTTCACTGTTTCCCAATTTCCTGGTGTTGTACACAATCAAATCCCTTTGAATAGGCTATAAAAGATAAATATAGATTCACATTAAATTCTCTACATTTCTCTATTAGTAATATTAAATATGATCTCTTGTTCCTCTTCCTTGTCTAAAACCAGCTTGGACCATATTCTTTTCTCCTTCTATTTTATTGCACAGTCTACCCTTTATTATTTTTTAACAGAATTTTACTGGCATGACTAATCAGGGCAACATTTCTGTAGTTTGTGCATAATTTCATGTTACCATTTTTTGGCAGTGGTATGAATACAGTTCTTTTCCATTCTTTTGGCCAAATACCTGAATGCCATATCTTTTTACATAGTGCATGATAGATTGTTGCACATTCCTTTCCTCCTGCTTTAATAAGTTCAGCTGTTATCTCATCACATCCTGGTGATTTACCATTTTTTCAGATTCTTTATCGCCCATAAAACTTCTTCTATTGTCGGTTCGGGTTCTTTCTCCTCCAATAATAATTCACACTGTTGATTTCTGCTTTCACAGTCGGTTGTTTCATACATTTCTCTGCAATATTCCTTCCATCTTTCTAGAATTTCCTCTGTCTCTGTCAAAGTATTCCCCATCTCGTCACAAATTACATTTAGCTTATGTGTGACATTTCTAGTCAGTGTCTTCATTTCTTTCAACATTTCACTATCTCTTCCACACTTCTGATGTCCTTCTATTCTTTCACAACAATCTTGTATGTATTGGGTTTTTTTTTGGTCTTTTCTTATGTTTCTTCGTACTTTTTTTGTTAAAGATTTATATTTTTCTTTGTTGTTGTTTGTCACTTTCTATTCCGTGGTCATTTCTGTGAAGACATCACTGTTATCATCATTTCTGTGAAGACATCACTGTTATCATCAGTCGTCAGAACGCTCAGAAAAACGCGCGATAACTTCAAGAGTTATCTCTTTTCATTTGTTATCTTTTCTGTCCTGTTCTTCAGTGTTCTATTTGAAAAGTTCGTTCTTATGTTCTGTTGATGTTTCCTCTGTCGCCTCGTGCGTTCCATTCAGTGACTGTTCTTTTTTCCATGTACGTGACTTTGTCTCAGTCGTATTGATTAATTACTCTCAGTCGGATGTGACTTGTCACTTTTAGTCGCATGTGACTTTCCACTTTTAGTCGCATGTGACTTTCCACTTTTAGTAGCTTGTGGCTATTTACCCTCAGCCGCATGTGATTTGCCACTTTTAGTAGCATGTGACTAGCCACTCGCAGTTGTATGTGACTAGCCACTCTCAGTCTGGTATGACTTATCATTCTCAGTTACATGTGACAAACTACTCTCATTCGTAGATGACTTACTACTCTAGTTATGGGTGACTAGTCATTTCTTTATCCCGAAGCTGAAGTCACATGACTATTATCTTTTTTAATATTTCCACTACAACACGGAGATCACGTGTTTCCATTGTAAGCTATTTATAATTTATGTCCTTGACCTAATCTTTGTCTTTTATATTAGTATAAAAACGATAGGTCTCTTATCTTAGTATAAAAAAACGATAGGTCTATTATCTTAGTATAAAAACGATAGGTCTCTTTTCTTAGTATAAAAAAAGATAGGTCTTTTATCTTAACATAAAAACGATAGGTCTTTTATCTTAGTATAAAAACGATAAGTCTTTTATTTTAATATAAAAACGATAGGTCTTTTATCTTAGTATAAAAACGATAGGTCTCTTATCTTAGTATAAAAACGATAGGTCTTTTGTCTTAGTATAAAAAGCAATAGGTCTCTTATCTTAGTATAAAAACGATAGGTCTCTTATCTTAGTATAAGAACGATAGGTCTCTTGTCATAGTATAAAAAACGATAGCTTTGATGTCTGATTTATGACATGTTCATTTTCTCTACAGAGGCAAGTCCCTCCAGGGAATCCAGATTGTATTGAACTCCTTATGATTGGGAGCGCAGGAAATGGCACAAGTTCTACAGGGAACTCTGTCTTAGGGAAGCCTGCGTTTAACATAAGCACTTCTGCCTCGGCCACCGGTGGGTCGCGCATCGCCAAAGACAGCTCAGTCATTAACGGTCAGGAAATACATGTGATTGACGTTCCAGGCATTGACTACAATCTCTCAGATCTAATGCAGATTACGAGGACATTTAATGAAGCATTTGAGCTGTGTCAGTATAGATTCTCTGCTGTTGTGGTGGTTCTGAAGTTTGGGGTGCGCTACACACAGCAGGAAGCTGATTTAGTCAAATTCATGAAAATCGTTATGGGAAAGAATGTCATAAAGGATTATGGGATCTGTGTCATCACCCACGGAGATAATTTTGAGCACGAGGTGGAAGAGGCAGCAGAAGACGGGGAGACCTTGACCTTTGAAGGCTGGTGCAGAGAACAGACCGGGGACGTGAGAAACTTGTTTGAGGAGTGTGGCTTTAGATGCGTCCTCTTTGACAACAAGACCAAAGACGTGAAGAAAAGGCACACCCAGCTTAGAGAACTTTTGTCGAAAATTGTTCCAGGCAAGAAATACACAAAGGAAGAGTTTGTGGACAATGATTTCTAATTGCCAAACCTTGAAATACCTAACGATGATTCTTGTTAGGGGGTCATTGTTTTAACTTTTGTTTTAGTCCAGTTTAAATGTTTATAAATGAAAAATAAACTCAAAAATTAGACTCTCTTGAACTACAGAACAACATCCGCCACACATGAACACTTCTTGTTATCATTCATCACACTCAATACGCTTTACCGTGTAAATGAAATGATTTCTATTTTTAACATTTACAGATGTTTACAATTAAGAATTCCCAGTTATGAAACAAAACCTTAAGACCACAATCATGTTTTCAAAAGCTGCTTAACAATTAGTGGCAGTATGAATATTGAGCAAGGGAGAAGGGGGATGTCTCTTGTACACAAGAGCTGGCTGAAAGTATGAAAGTTCTGTCTAAGCATGTGACTTTCCACTTTTAGTAGCTTGTGGCTATTTACCCTCAGCCGCGCCATGTGATGTTGTGTTTTAGTAGCATGTGACTAGCCACTCGCAGTTGTATGTGACTAGCCACTCTCAGTCTGGTATGACTTATCATTCTCAGTTACATGTGACAAACTACTCTCATTCGTAGATGACTTACTACTCTAGTTATGGGTGACTAGTCATTTCTTTATCCCGAAGCTGAAGTCACATGACTATTATCTTTTTAATATTTCCACTACAACACGGAGATCACGTGTTTCCATTGTAAGCTATTTATAATTTATGTCCTTGACCTAATCTTTGTCTTTTATATTAGTATAAAAAACGATAGGTCTCTTATCTTAGTATAAAAAACGATAGGTCTATTATCTTAGTATAAAAAACGATAGGTCTCTTTTCTTAGTATAAAAAAAGATAGGTCTTTTATCTTAACATAAAAACGATAGGTCTTTTATCTTAGTATAAAAAACGATAAGTCTTTTATCTTAGTATAAAAACGATAGGTCTTTTATCTTAGTATAAAAAACGATAGGTCTCTTATCTTAGTATAAAAAACGATAGGTCTTTTGTCTTAGTATAAAAAGCAATAGGTCTCTTATCTTAGTATAAAAACGATAGGTCTCTTATCTTAGTATAAGAACGATAGGTCTCTTGTCATAGTATAAAAAACGATAGCTTTGATGTCTGATTTATGACATGTTCATTTTCTCTACAGAGGCAAGTCCCTCCAGGGAATCCAGATTGTATTGAACTCCTTATGATTGGGAGCGCAGGAAATGGCACAAGTTCTACAGGGAACTCTGTCTTAGGGAAGCCTGCGTTTAACATAAGCACTTCTGCCTCGGCCACCGGTGGGTCGCGCATCGCCAAAGACAGCTCAGTCATTAACGGTCAGGAAATACATGTGATTGACGTTCCAGGCATTGACTACAATCTCTCAGATCTAATGCAGATTACGAGGACATTTAATGAAGCATTTGAGCTGTGTCAGTATAGATTCTCTGCTGTTGTGGTGGTTTTGAAGTTTGGGGTGCGCTACACACAACAGGAAGCTGATTTAGTCAAATTCATGAAAATCGTTATGGGAAAGAATGTCATAAAGGATTATGGGATCTGTGTCATCACCCACGGCGATAATTTTGAGCACGAGGTGGAAGAGGCAGCAGAAGACGGGGAGACCTTGACCTTTGAAGGCTGGTGCAGAGAACAGACCGGGGACGTGAGAAACTTGTTTGAGGAGTGTGGCTTTAGATGCGTCCTCTTTGACAACAAGACCAAAGACGTGAAGAAAAGGCACACCCAGCTTAGCGAACTTTTGTCGAAAATTGTTCCAGGCAAGAAATACACAAAGGAAGAGTTTGTGGACAATGATTTCTAATTGCCAAACCTTGAAATACCTAACGATGATTCTTGTTAGGGGGTCATTGTTTTAACTTTTGTTTTAGTCCAGTTTAAATGTTTATAAATGAAAAATAAACTCAAAAATTAGACTCTCTTGAACTACAGAACAACATCCGCCACACATGAACACTTCTTGTTATCATTCATCACACTCAATACGCTTTACCGTGTAAATGAAATGATTTCTATTTTTAACATTTACAGATGTTTACAATTAAGAATTCCCAGTTATGAAACAAAACCTTAAGACCACAATCATGTTTTCAAAAGCTGCTTAACAATTAGTGGCAGTATGAATATTGAGCAAGGGAGAAGGGGGGATGTCTCTTGTACACAAGAGCTGGCTGAAAGTATGAAAGTTCTGTCTAAGAAGAACTTCGACTTAGAGACCGTTTTTATAGTGAGTGAACACTAAAAGAAGAATCTGAACTATAACACAAAGGTTAGAACCTTACAGCGAAATATTTTATCTCTTGTGATGATGTCGCTATGTCTGCCTCCTGGTGTGTTGGAAATACTACGATGGTATGTTGGAAACACCACCAGGTATGTTGGAAATATTATGCTGGTATGTTGGAAATATTACCTGATGTGTTGGAAATACTACTCTGGTATGTTAGAAATATTATGCTTGTATGTTGGAAATATTACCTGATGTGTTGGAAATACTACTCTGGTATGTTGGAACTATTATGCTGGTATGTTGGAAATATTACATGATGTGTTGGAAATACTACTCTGGTATGTTAGAAATATTATGCTTGTATGTTGGAAATATTACCTGATGTGTTGGAAATACTACTCTGGTATGTTAGAAATATTATGCTTGTATGTTGGAAATATTACCTGATGTGTTGGAAATACTACTCTGGTATGTTAGAAATATTATGCTTGTATGTTGGAAATATTACCTGATGTGTTGGAAATACTACTCTGGTATGTTGGAACTATTATGCTGGTATGTTGGAAATATTACATGATGTGTTGGAAATACTACTCTGGTATGTTAGAAATATTATGCTTGTATGTTGGAAATATTACCTGATGTGTTGGAAATACTACTCTGGTATGTTAGAAATATTATGCTGGTATGTTGGAAATATTACCTGATGTGTTGGAAATACTACTCTGGTATGTTAGAAATATTATGCTTGTATGTTGGAAATATTACCTGATGTGTTGGAAATACTACTCTGGTATGTTGGAACTATTATGCTGGTATGTTGGAAATATTACCTGATGTGTTGGAAATACTACTCTGGTATGTTGGAACTATTATGCTGGTATGTTGGAAATATTACATGATGTGTTGTAAATACTACTCTGGTATGTTAGAAATATTATGCTTGTATGTTGGAAATATTACATAATGTGTTGGAAATACTACTCTGGTATGTTGGAACTATTATGCTGGTATGTTGGAAATATTACATGATGTGTTGGAAATACTACTCTGGTAGGTTGGAAATACTACGCCGGTATGTTGGAAATACTGCACTGATATGTTGGAAATACTAGGCTGGTATGTTGGAAATACTGCACTGATATGTTGGAAATACTAGGCTGGTATGTTGGAAATACACACTAGTACTTTGGAAATACCACCCTGGTATGTTGGAAATATTATGCCGGTATTTATAAAGTTCTGGCTCTGTTTTATCTTTTCTTATCAATTTGTATGAAGTGAACGCCTTGGAATCAGTTTATTGACATTTTCATTTGCCTAATTCAATTTTTAATACACGATTACTTTATTCAATGTAAACGCTGTCTGTATTTAAATTTATGAAATTTAATGTGATAAGAGAGTTATAACTAATCAGCAAAAGTTAATTTTATCTGTTCATAAATTTCCTAAGACAAATACTCGACATCAAGTGGAACGAGTTCAAGAACAATGTAGAGATAAGACAGATGACTGAACAACAACCAGTCTCATGGGTGATCAGGAAAAGGAGATGGATATATGTAGGTCACGGGAAGAAACAGTTAGATAATCCCAAAACAAGCTATCAAGTGGAACACAACAGGCCAAAGAAAAAGAGACAAAGACCGCGTGAAACTCTGAAGAGGACATTGTTAAGAGAGGCCAAATTAGCAGGCATAAAATCCCTTGATGAGGTTGAAAGACTCGCCGAAGACAGGAAAAATTGGCGAGCTACCTTGCGAGCCCTATGTGACGTTTAACGGCACGGGAAGGATATAAGATGTAAGATATAAGAAGATACAATTCGTATCTCAAGGGAAAAGAAAGAGGGACAGTCCATTGGGGACATGGAGATGCACAACACAGGAAGAACTAAAGGAAGCCGGGAAGACTTGGTTTGAGGTATCCCGACATGCTCAAGATAGGACTGGCTGGGGAGTCTTTGTTGATGGCTTGATGCTCCACTGGAAGTGTAGAGGACTGATGATGATGATGGTGATGATGATGATAAGAAAATTTGGATAAACTACTTCTGTTACAAAATCTGTGACTATTACAACGTCAAAACTGTTTTTTTCTACACTTGTTTGACATGTTATAGCAGGCTTAATCTGTGAGAATAATTGTATGCTGTACAGTGCTGTGCTGTACTGTGCTGTGCTGTACTGTACTCTGCTGTACTGTACCGTATGTCATAGTAAAAATGTAAAACATTTCATAGTATCGATATTTTCCTCCTTACTTTGTTCACACACGTCAGCTGTTACCAATCATTCACCGATACTGAGGATACTCGATTTCACGCTTGACTACTTGATACAGAGTTGAACCAATGCTGAAGGGATTCGATTTCAATCACGGCTGTTGGCGTGCGTCGGTTTGGTGATATTGAAACTTCTCGAATGACAAAAGACGGCGTAATTTTAGAAATGAGTACCTGGCTCCTACTGGAGTTCTGGAGGGAAGTATTACCATGCGTAACTCTTCCCCATCGCATTCTTTGGTGCCGATGCTTCAATGGAATGTTGACACTACAACACCTGCACGTTTTAAGCACAGAAAATCTTACCTTTTTTGTTGACAAAAGAAGCAGGATAGTTTAGATTTGTTCTCTTAAGCTAAAATCACAGAGGTGCTGAAGAGAATGTATGCCTTTTTTGTTATTGTTGTTGTAATTATTGTTGTTATTGTTATTGTTGTTGCTATTGTTGTTATTATTATTGTTGTTATTGTTGCTGTTCTTGTTGTTGTTGTTGTTGCTGCTGCTGCTGCCGCCTTCTCTCACTATCTGAAATACTTCAAATAATATTTCCCATGGTGCATTTTGCGAGATCATATTTGTAAAATTTCCTGTTCAATTTGCACTTTTCTCCTGATTCTGATTGATATTCTCCGAAATATCTTTTCCTGGAATTTGTTTAAAAAGTCAACTACACACTGAAATTACTTTATACCATTACTACTAGTTCAAGTCCATTTTATATCCATAAAACACTCCACCCCTCATATCCCCACACATACACACCCTTCTCCATTCCTACAAAGAAAACTTTGGCCTGGCTTCCTTACTCTCACATTTCTTATACTACCAGTTATAACAGAAGAGAAAAAAAAAACCACACTGGAAATAGAAAGGTCATGTTTCCCGAAGAGACCCCAGCAACATCGCTAGAAAGCCATGAGATGGACACGCGAGGGGAAAGAAAGAGAGGCCCGACCAAAGGCTACCTGGAGGAGAAATGTAGAAGCGGAAACGGTTAGGATGCAACACAGCTGGGGAACAATACATAAGCTGGCCGCAGACCGTGAGAGACGGAGAGGATTTATTGTTGCCCTGCAAGACGCTACAAGGGCGTACTGGGAAGTAAAGCTCAGCCGATCACCGACCAAGAACATGGATGGACGGAGGCTACCACATGTCAACACTTTTAGTACTCTCTCTACAGAATCTACACAAGGGGCACGTTCTCATCACAATCGACGGCTTCTGATGGATTTGTTCACCTCAGATTTTCATGTAATAACATTCATTGTAGAACGTCCCCCCCCCCCCAAAATCTTATTATTGTCTTTCCTTTCATCGTTTTCCTAAAAGGTGTCCCGGATGCATGAACTGTCACGTCAGCGAAAACTTCTATTTTTCATATTCACCAAAATATGCAAGAAATGGGAGTGGAACTTTGTAAGGCTATCCAAAGTTTCTCTTCTCTCCCCATCCTCCCCCCCCCCTCTCTCTCTCTCTACTACCTCCCCCTACTCTTTTGATGTTTCTGTTTTTATTCAATACGGGGCCCCTCGAACCACTTCGGCCTGTCCTTTAAAACAAGGAAAGCCTTCTTCCTGACACTAGAGCAATGTACCAGCCGGAATTCTCTCTCTCTCTCTCTATCTCTCTATCTATCTATCTATCTATCTCTCTCTCTCTCACTCTCTGGGCGTCCATGAATGACACCGTTTAGAATTATTGACAGCCCCTGGCGAGTTTTTTAACGAAAGAAAAAACGCACACAAAATCTGTGTTTTTACATTACATTTTGTTTTCTGTTTGTAACATGTAATATATATATATGTGTGTGTGTGTGTGTAATGCGTAATTACAAAGATTTTGATATTTTTTTAATTGTAACTAATGCTTTTGTCTTGTTGTTCCAATAAAACTGTGATAGTTTGTTCTCTAGTAAAGTTTGTTAACATGTGAGAGAGAAAGAGAGAGAGAGAACAAACTTTCCATGATGTCCCGAGTCACCTGGAGCCAGGTCGCCCCTTTTTGCCAAGCACTATGCCTTCTACTATCAACTTCTCCAAGATATCAACTTCTCCAAACTATCAACTTCTCCAAGATATCAACTTCTCCAAGATATCAACTTCTCCAAGCTGTCAACTTCTCCAAGCTGTCAACTTCTACAAGCTATCAACATCTCCAAGCTATCAACTTCTCCAAGCTATCAACTTCTCCAAGCTATCAACTTCTCCAAGCTATCAACTTCTCCAAGCTGTCAACTTCTCCAAGCTATCAACTTCTCCAAACTATCAACTTCTCCAAGCTATCAAACTTCTCCAAGCTGTCACCTTCTCCAAACTATCAACTTCTCCAAACTATCAACTTCTCCAAGCTGTCAACTTCTCCAAGCTATCAACTTCTCCAAGCTATCAACTTCTCCAAGCTATCAACTTCTTCAAACTATCAACTTCTCCAAGCTATCAACTTCTCCAAACTATCAACTTCTCCAAGCTATCAACTTCTCCAAACTATCAACTTCTCCAAGCTATCAACTTCTCCAAACTGTTCTGTCTACTGCTGAGCCACAGTACCTCAGCTTTCTGTTGTTAAACTACATACTTAATTTTAACTTCTCTACATTTCTCTTCAAAATGTATAAACTAGGATAAAAGTAGGAACAGCTTTATTATTTAACGTTTACAACGATGTAGCGTTTCGGCGCAAGCCTTCTTCATACAAACAGGATAAACAGCTTTACTGTAGTGCCTCGTGTATAGTTCTATAAAAAAAAAGGTAAAGGTAATCCTCTCATGCCATAGAGGCACATAGGGATATGGTGTTAGTGCCCATATTTTCCTTGACCTGTCAGCACACTAGAGGGTGATATGGTCAGTATCACGCCTATAGTTCTATACTTATACACTAATTATTGTTTGTTAAATTTATCTTTGTTCTTCTATTTTACATTAACCTACTGTGAACATGCAGGTAAACATACAGGTAAACATACAGGTAAAGATGTAGGTAAACATGCAGAGAAATGGATATGTTGTCAAATTTAATTTTCAGCTACTTTTAAAACAGCTTTATACCGTTAAAATAACGCTTGATTATTGATATGCTCCTGTTGCTTCAAGAATACTGTACAGAAAAACGATAACAACAACAACATCAATATACTGGAATATGTGCTCTGTGTGAAGTCAGGGATTTAGGGAAAAAAAAGATTTCTAAATCAAATTTCCATTAACTAGAAAGGGGAAGGGAGAGCTTCAGCCTGGATGTTTCTGTGAAGGTGTCCATAAAACTTCATTAAATTACATATTTTTAATTAAATATTTCCGTCTTGCTAATAATATCAACTTGTCTCTCTTTATCTTTCTCTCCCAACCTCTTTCTCACTCTCTCTCTCCCTCTGTCGCTGTTTCGTTCTCTATCTCTTTCTCCCTCTCTCTCTCTCTCCCTCCTCTATCCCTCTCTCTGTCAATCTCTCTCTGCTTCTTTGTCTCTGTCAATCTCTGCCTCTCTCTCTCCCTCTCTCTCTCTCTCTGTCTCCCTCCTCCTCCTCCTCTATCCCTCTCTGTCAATCTCTCTGCTTCTCTCTCTCTGTCAATCTCTGCCTCTCCGCCTCTCTCTCTCTCTCTCTCTCTCTCTGTGTCTCTCTCTACTTATAACCTACGTGTGAAGCGTTTCAAAGAGGCCGAAATAGACAGCAGCCGTGTATGTAGGTCACGCTAAGGTGCCTGTTTTGTGGAAATGCTGTTTTCCAAGAAAGGAAAAGGTCGTTGAAGTGAGATATTTTAGGGCAGTTAGCAGGGGTGTATGGTTTAGTTTTACAAAAAGATAGAAAGAGTAAGGAAACTTGGCAAGAACGAGAGTGGCAGAAAGTAAAATGAGCATTTTGAAGAACACACAACAATTCAATATTTCGGCCTAAGCCTTTTACAAGTATTACATTAAGAAAAAAAAAACTAAAGACAACAGATAACATGTTGTGTTTCTTGTCATACATCTTGTTTCTAGTTAGGGATGTTGTGTTTCTTGTAACCCATGCTGTTTCTTGCTACACAAATTGTGCCTCTTGTTACAAATGTTGTGTCTATTACATCGTGTATAAAAATAAAGACCTGAACTTCATCACCTGTACTTGTCTTGTCTTGTCTCCTTCCTCTTAAATCTTACAGTGTTGAGAGGACAAGTAGACATCTTTTATAGTTCTCAGTAAATGCTTTCATATAACAGAATATTTAAGCTTTATGTAATTTCCTCCCTCTGCCTCGTGAATGTAAATGCTCAGAAGAGTTCTTCAAATATCATGGACACAAAAAAAGAACAAATATATCCATACTACAAGAACTTAATATTGAAGAAGGTTGGCTAGTAAAGAAGATTAAACAGAGAAAACTTAAATATTTTGGACACATTAAACGTCATGATAATTTAGAGAAGGCCGTCTTGGAAGAGTGCATAACGGGAACAAGAAAGAGAGGAAGACCAAAGCGAAGATGGCTGCAGGACATCATTGATAATCTGCAAATGGATGCATCAGCAGCAGGGCATCTTGCTTAGAAACGAGTGGCCTGCAGGAGAGCTGTTAGGGCTGCAAGGTTCCGCAAGAGACAGGCAAATGACTCACTGACCTCTTTCATGGGCGGCTTCTCTCTCTAATACAAAGAGAGGAAAAACCTAAAGCTCGTACCGCGACAGGAAAAGGTCGGAAGAATCAAAACCTTGAGTTGGACAGAACAGAAATATAAAACATACAAGTGTGCTCGGCCAAGCATGTGCTGTTAGTAAATGATATAACAGTCAGCTGCCACTTGATGTGCATTCGAAACTACAGCAGAGCTTCAAATACTAACCAAAGATTCATGTAAAGCTGAACATCAGCAGCAAAATGTTTTCTAGAATCTCAAAACCTGATCCTGGTGTTTCACAACAGCCTTCGTGTAATCTTTACATTTTAAACAAAATGCCAGCTAAGTCAGTCAGTTATTTGCATGTCCCTTGTGGAACATTGACTCCCTAACAGCTCCCCTGTAAGGAGAGCTAAGTAAAAGAGTTTATTCAGGTTTCCTTGTGTGCTATTACTATGTAATAGCAATACAAGGTTTTTTTAAACATTACTTCTCCCTCTTGCCAGACTTGTCAAACTTGTTTCAGTTGCATAGAAGGAAAATAATATAACTGAATTTTCAGGGGAAAGCCTGCAGGTTGCCATATTTCGACATTTTTTATGTCAAGTTTTGTCAGAAATAAGTATTCGATGATGTAAATTATCTATAACATGGACCAGAATGCTTCCCAACAGAAAGCAGAACTGAGAGGGAGGTTAGAGCTTAAGATAGTAAGTTCTGTTTAACTATCTACTGGAGTGAGGACAGTTCAGGTCTGCGTTGACTGACAGAGACGCCAAGCCTGGCGAGCTACTGCTGGTCAAGATTTCCTGGGGGTGGGAGGCGGGGGGGGGGGGGGGTAATCGTCAGATCTGCTCCTCGAAGGAGTAAGAAACGTGACACGCACCCCATGGAGGCGAAGTCTGCTGGGGCGTGTGACTGAGGGATCTCCTCATTTATGTAAGGAAAGTCCACTCTTAATCCGACATCATATCTGCGCTCAAGACCTTCAGATGCTGTACACATCAGAAGCCATGAACTCCAATTATTGAGAAATCATCCCCCCCCCCCCAGCCAAGAATTCTGGGAAACAAATACAAACATATCGACAGCTCATACAAACATACTTGCCTGCATACACATACAGCATACAAGCAGTACCAGAATAACCTCCACCCAGGTCCCTATACTACACTTAGTAAGGACCCCCGCCTTCTATAACCTACATTGTTCACATTCTCAATAGTAACCTGTATTTGCAGGGTTATTTCCCTTGACATCGGGCCCCTAGGTATAAATATATTCAGCCTAAAAGATTATCTGCCACTACATACACCAAATATGGATGAAGGTTTGAAAAGGGATTATATATATATATATATATATATATATATATATATGATTCATCACTTTGTACTGTAAAAAAACTTTACATATATATATATATATCTTGCTCACAACTGAGAGGCCTACAGGAGTGCTGTTTGGGAGGCAAAGTTCCGTAAGGGACATGCAAATGAATGAATGAACACTTTAAAATACCTGTAAATAAAATTACTTTGATATTACACTATAGATAGAATTAATTCCTTTTCCTGTTTAATAGAAGATTGGGATAAATAAATATCCGGGCAACGCCGGATAATCAGCCAGTTATATAAAGCTGAGGCTACAGGTAACCAGTCTTTGACCTTCATTGCGATTATGCATGTCTTCTGACCCTTGACCCTACTACTAATGTACCATTGGGTTTCGCATGCAAAAGAGGGGTAGATTGCCATCGTATGAACTTTCTTTGTCTTACAGTGGAGCGCCCCCCCCCTCTCCCCAGTGATCATGTGCAGATGACATGCCCAGCTGTCAGAGTACCGACAGCCACTTCCACGTCGGCTGAGGTTCGAGTACCTATAGACTTTCCTCTAATGTAAAGTACAGTCACAATGTGCAAGAAATGTGAAGAAACTGAAAAGAGGAACGCGAATCAACACTGAAAATAACATCATGACTCAACACTGAAAATAACATCATGACTCAACACTGAAAATAACACCATGACTCAACACTGAAAATAACACCATGACTCAACACTGAAAATAACATCATGACTCAACACTGAAAATAACATCAAAGTCTGTGTATTCAGATTACATGATATATGAATGTACTAACAAAATATATATATATATTTTTTTTTTTAATTACAAAACATTCAGTGCAACAGTTTTTTTTCTCTGACAAAAACTTGTGAAATCATCTTGTCTGACTCGGAACAGTCAGACTGGGGACATATACCTTGTCTGACTGGGGACATATATCTTGTCTGACTGGGGACATTCATCTTGTCTGACTGGGGACATTCATCTTGTCTGACAGGGGACATATATCTTGTCTGACAGGGGACATATATCTTGTCTGACTGGGGACATTCATCTTATCTGACTGGGGACATTCATCTTATCTGACTGGGGACATTCATCCTATCTGACTGGGGACATTCATCCTGTCTGACTGGGGACATTCATCTTGTCTGACTGGGGACATTCATCTTATCTGACTGGGGACATTCATCTTGTCTGACTGGGGACATATATCTTGTCTGACTGGGGACATTCATCTTGTCTGACTGGGGACATTCATCTTATCTGACTGGGGACATTCATCTTGTCTGACTGGGGACATTCATCTTGTCCGCTGACTGCAGCACTGACTGTTGATGTTGCCGAGCTAGCTAGCTGTATAGTAAATGTGTTAGACATGGCTGATTCTGGGTGTAAATTTAAGCACTGTTTGGACTTGAAGAAAGTAAAACAAATAAAGAATCTGTGGAGAGGAGCAGACAGAACCACAAAAATAAGATTTTTAAGGGCATGCAGCCTTCCCATCACAACATATGCCTGTGAGACCTGGACACTTAACAAAACAGCTGAGAAACACATAAATGCCTCTGAATGTAAATGCTACAGAAGAGTTCTCCAAATATCGTGGACACAAAAAAGAACAAATATATCTATACTACAAGAACTTAATATTGAAGAAGGCTAGCTAGTAAAGAGAATTAAAGAGAGAAAACTTTAATATTTTGGACACATTAAACGTCATGATAATTTAGAGAAGACCGTCTTGGAAGGGTACATAATGGGAAAAAGAAAAAGAGGAAGACCAAAACGAAGATGGCTGCAAGACATCGTTGACGATCTGGAAATGGATGCAACAGCAGCAGGCCACCTTGCTCACAACCAAGAAGCCTACAGGAGTGCTGTTTGGGAGGCAAAGTTCCGCAAGGGACATGCAAATGAATGAATGAATGAATGAATGGGGGGGGGGGGAGAGAGAGAGATTGTATGTGTGTGTGTGTGTGTTTTCTTCTTCTTTATGGGTTGACTAGAGGCCTTCAAAAAATTGTACGCAATCAAATTCAGGATTCATTTAAAATAAGAACTTCTCAGTCACTCTGTCTACCTGTCTGTCTGACCTACCTACCTATCTGCCAACCTACCAAATACCTACTTGTCTGTCTGTCTATATTCCATGAAGCTGACTTTCTAACAAAGTTACATTATCACAAAACATTTATATTTAAAGAGAATCAGTTATTTTAAAGCAAAATTTAAATTTTTAAAAAAAAAAAAAAAAAACGTCAGTTATCTCGCTGCAGAATTTTAAACACAAAGTCAGCTGTCTTGAAACAAAATTTATAGAACAGTAGTTATCTTAAACATAATTTGAAACAAAGTTAATCTTAATGGGGAAAATCTGCAGCAGAACTGGACAAATATTTGTAGCACAGTCCTTACAGTTTTCACTTTCTCGTTATCTTAAGAGTATGTTAATCTTCTTCTTCTTCTGCGTTCGAGGTTGTTGGTCACTTCAGATCGTGATCCCTGTCAACATGGCACAGCCCGCAGTCATCTCTAGATCCTGATAGAAGCCCCCAAAGCTTTTGCCCCAAGCTTGTGTCCTCTGGCCATGTCTCACGCCTCAGGTCTGCATGGTTTAGGCACTCTTGTAGGATATATTCTGGAGTCTGGACAGGGACACTCGTCTGTGTGAGACATTTTGAGTCGATGCAGGTGGCTCAGTAGTCTGCATGGCTTGCCCTTAGACGAAAGAGGATGGTTTGCTGATGTCTTTATTAGCTGGTGTACTGGATCTGGTTCATTGTTGCATCTCACTTTCTTTTTCCATTCAGCTCTACACTGGTTACGGATTATGGTTTTCGCCTCTTGGTAGTTTACTGGATGATTGGTTAGTTCTTGACTGCTGCCAGCTTTGGATAGGCTGTCAGCTATTTCATTGCCAGCTATTCCATGGTGTTAGTAAGTTAATGAGAGTCAACATTCCCATTGCAGAATTTCAAACATTATTTTCTGACATGGTAAATAATCTCTGACAAAATTAGCTTTCTTTTAATAGTGTGAGCTGTTTTAAAATTAAAAAAAAAAAAAAAACTCTTTCACTCTGTAACAATACCGCCATCTTGTATGCATATGAGAATCAACACTCAGAACAGTATTTAGGCAAAGTTAGCAAAATGAAAAAAAACAAAAGCACATTTCAAACCTGACCTATACTTTTACTTCCTTCCTGTTACAGAGTAACTTTCTTCCCATTATGGAGTAAGTTACAGAGTAATTTCCTTCCTGTTTATTTCTATCAAAATTTTTCATCAAAATTTATTCCAGCTTAGCATGGAAATTAATTCAAGAGTGAAAGAGTTAGGAACAAACAGAACAATCTGCAATAAAGCCATTTATCTTAAACAAAATCTAGAACAGAACCACTCAGTCTAATTCAGATAAATCAATCAGAGTCATTTAGTTTAAAACATAATTTATAATGAACTGATATATCTTGATACAAAATTTATAACAAGGTCGGCCATCCTCAAACAAAGGATCTAAGACATTTCTTCCATTTCTTGTCAAAATGGACTCTGTTCTGTCCTATGTCATCAGATAGCTACAAGACTATGTTCTGTCCTATGTCATCAGATAGCTACAAGACTATGTTCTGTCCTATGTCATCAGATAGCTACAAGACTATGTTCTGTCCTATGTCATCAGATAGCTACAAGACTACTACTACTACAAATACCTACTTGTCTGTCTGTCTATATTCCATGAAGCTGACTTTCTAACAAAGTTACATTATCACAAAACATTTATATTTAAAGAGAATCAGTTATTTTAAAGCAAAATTTAAATTTAAAAAAAAAAAAAAAAAAACGTCAGTTATCTCGCTGCAGAATTTTAAACACAAAGTCAGCTGTCTTGAAACAAAATTTATAGAACAGTAGTTATCTTAAACATAATTTGAAACAAAGTTAATCTTAATGGGGAAAATCTGCAGCAGAACTGGACAAATATTTGTAGCACAGTCCTTACAGTTTTCACTTTCTCGTTATCTTAAGAGTATGTTAATCTTCTTCTTCTTCTGCGTTCGAGGTTGTTGGTCACTTCAGATCGTGATCCCTGTCAACATGGCACAGCCCGCAGTCATCTCTAGATCCTGATAGAAGCCCCCAAAGCTTTTGCCCCAAGCTTGTGTCCTCTGGCCATGTCTCACGCCTCAGGTCTGCATGGTTTAGGCACTCTTGTAGGATATATTCTGGAGTCTGGACAGGGACACTCGTCTGTGTGAGACATTTTGAGTCGATGCAGGTGGCTCAGTAGTCTGCATGGCTTGCCCTTAGACGAAAGAGGATGGTTTGCTGATGTCTTTATTAGCTGGTGTACTGGATCTGGTTCATTGTTGCATCTCACTTTCTTTTTCCATTCAGCTCTACACTGGTTACGGATTATGGTTTTCGCCTCTTGGTAGTTTACTGGATGATTGGTTAGTTCTTGACTGCTGCCAGCTTTGGATAGGCTGTCAGCTATTTCATTGCCAGCTATTCCATGGTGTTAGTAAGTTAATGAGAGTCAACATTCCCATTGCAGAATTTCAAACATTATTTTCTGACATGGTAAATAATCTCTGACAAAATTAGCTTTCTTTTAATAGTGTGAGCTGTTTTAAAATTAAAAAAAAAAAAAAAACTCTTTCACTCTGTAACAATACCGCCATCTTGTATGCATATGAGAATCAACACTCAGAACAGTATTTAGGCAAAGTTAGCAAAATGAAAAAAAACAAAAGCACATTTCAAACCTGACCTATACTTTTACTTCCTTCCTGTTACAGAGTAACTTTCTTCCCATTATGGAGTAAGTTACAGAGTAATTTCCTTCCTGTTTATTTCTATCAAAATTTTTCATCAAAATTTATTCCAGCTTAGCATGGAAATTAATTCAAGAGTGAAAGAGTTAGGAACAAACAGAACAATCTGCAATAAAGCCATTTATCTTAAACAAAATCTAGAACAGAACCACTCAGTCTAATTCAGATAAATCAATCAGAGTCATTTAGTTTAAAACATAATTTATAATGAACTGATATATCTTGATACAAAATTTATAACAAGGTCGGCCATCCTCAAACAAAGGATCTAAGACATTTCTTCCATTTCTTGTCAAAATGGACTCTGTTCTGTCCTATGTCATCAGATAGCTACAAGACTATGTTCTGTCCTATGTCATCAGATAGCTACAAGACTATGTTCTGTCCTATGTCATCAGATAGCTACAAGACTATGTTCTGTCCTATGTCATCAGATAGCTACAAGACTCTGTTCTGTCCTATGTCATCAGATAGCTACAAGACTATGTTCTGTCCTATGTCATCAAGTAGCTACATGACTCTGTTCTGTCCTATGCCATCAAGTAGCTATAAGACTCTGTTCTGTCTTTTGTCATCAAGTAGCTACATGACTCTTCTGTCCTATGCCATCAAGTAGCTACAGGACTCTGTTCTGTCCTATGTCATCAAGTAGCTATAAGACTCTGTTCTGTCCTATGTCATCAACTAGCTATAAGACTCTGTTCTGTCCTATGTCATCAAGTAGCTATAAGACTCTGTTCTGTCCTATGTCATCAAGTAGCTATAAGACTCTGTTCTGTCCTATGTCATCAACTAGCTATAAGACTCTGTTCTGTCCTATGCCATCAACTAGCTATAAGACTCTGTTCTGTCCTATGTCATCAAGTAGCTATAAGACTCTGTTCTGTCCTATGTCATCAAGTAGCTATAAGACTCTGTACTGCAGAAAGGTGTCAAGTGGCTACAGTTAACTCTTATCATGATTATTACATTTTACTTGGATACTTTTCTGTTATGCTTCATGTATTCTAACTGCCATGTGAAATATATCAAAAAAGATACTTTAATGGATGAACTGATGATTTTGCTAGAAATAATTACTATTTCTCTACGTAATTAATTTATTCCAGAATATTCAGCTTCTGTAAGAAAACTCTAGTACAGAATTTAAACGTATAAACTAGCTAGCCTAAGAAATGATTAACAAAAGATAGAAACTGGTTAGGAGTATGTCTGATATACATTTGTGAAGGTTTAACTAAAAGGGAAGCTATCTTTGTTTGCAACAACAGGTCTCAACCTTTTCTGAGCATGACCCTAAAACAGTAATGGTACAGAACCCATAAACCATAACCCACAAAAAATTTTTGTTCTTAAAAGTTCAGATTCATGAAAAAAAAAAAAATTAACTATTACTATAACTTCACCTATATGCATCACACTTTCATGTGCCGAAGGTCACGGAAAATAAGGCCTAACACTGTATTCCCGAATATGCCTCAATGGCATGGAAATGGGAATTTTACCTTTTACTATAACTTCACCAATAACTACAGAAAAAAAATGATGTATGTCAGTTCCTAAACAATCTAACATCTATCAAGGTATTATGAATTACTTCATGTATAAATAACAAAAAAAAAAAAACCTACTTCAATGAACAGCATCAAGTCTGGCTGTTATTTTATACAGGTGGCAAAAATAAAGCAATGGACTTCACTAAAATCTTTAAAAGTTGTTTCAATTTCAACCTTTTTTTAAAAAAAAAATATTATGAGCACGACCTTACTTCAGAAACCTCCCCCCCCCCCCCCCCTTTCCGAGACCCGAATCTGGGTGGTGACCTGATGTTGGGAACAACTAGTCTCAGTTTCTATTTTTGAAAAAGAACTTAAAAACCAGAGGCACAAGTAATTCCAGGGATTTAAATATCATGGGTAGAAATCCCTCATTGTGTCTTTCCACAACTTCTCTGTGTTCTACCTCCATTCCTTCGTTACTTTCTCTCAGAGTTCTGCGAAGCTCATTGTACCGATCTTCATTTTTCTTGGACTCACGCTGTAACTCGGCTAACTTCATGCTCAGCTGTTTCTTCTCGTCTTTGTGTTCTTGTCTGTACTTGTCTCTTTCAGCTCTGACTTCATCCATCTCTTCCGCAAATGTTTTTCTCATAGCTTCGATCTCAATTGCTATTAGTATACTTTTCTTGTGTTCACTGACAGACTGGCTTATATTCTGGCATGGTTCACAATGTCATTTAGTTTATCTGTGTCGTGACTCTGGCTGATAACACTTTGTACAAGGTTATCTGCCCTGATTTTAAGGCTCTCTAGTTTGTCTAGCTGTTGTCTGGGATCCTGTAACTGAATCTTCCCAAGCTGTTCAATGATAAGACTGATCTCCATCATTGTTTCCTCACGGATCATGGGAGCTCTGGCTTCAACCAATATTCGCTCACGTTCTCTTTGAGCCGTGTCAAAATGCTGGTTAGGAGTATGTCTGATATACATTTGTGAAGGTTTAACTAAAAGGGAAGCTATCTTTGTTTGCAACAACAGGTCTCAACCTTTTCTGAGCATGACCCTAAAACAGTAATGGTACAGAACCCATAAACCATAACCCACAAAAAATTTTTGTTCTTAAAAGTTCAGATTCATGAAAAAAAAAAAAATTAACTATTACTATAACTTCACCTATATGCATCACACTTTCATGTGCCGAAGGTCACGGAAAATAAGGCCTAACACTGTATTCCCGAATATGCCTCAATGGCATGGAAATGGGAATTTTACCTTTTACTATAACTTCACCAATAACTACAGAAAAAAAATGATGTATGTCAGTTCCTAAACAATCTAACATCTATCAAGGTATTATGAATTACTTCATGTATAAATAACAAAAAAAAAAAAAACCTACTTCAATGAACAGCATCAAGTCTGGCTGTTATTTTATACAGGTGGCAAAAATAAAGCAATGGACTTCACTAAAATCTTTAAAAGTTGTTTCAATTTCAACCTTTTTTTAAAAAAAAAATATTATGAGCACGACCTTACTTCAGAAACCTCCCCCCCCCCCCCCCTTTCCGAGACCCGAATCTGGGTGGTGACCTGATGTTGGGAACAACTAGTCTCAGTTTCTATTTTTGAAAAAGAACTTAAAAACCAGAGGCACAAGTAATTCCAGGGATTTAAATATCATGGGTAGAAATCCCTCATTGTGTCTTTCCACAACTTCTCTGTGTTCTACCTCCATTCCTTCGTTACTTTCTCTCAGAGTTCTGCGAAGCTCATTGTACCGATCTTCATTTTTCTTGGACTCACGCTGTAACTCGGCTAACTTCATGCTCAGCTGTTTCTTCTCGTCTTTGTGTTCTTGTCTGTACTTGTCTCTTTCAGCTCTGACTTCATCCATCTCTTCCGCAAATGTTTTTCTCATAGCTTCGATCTCAATTGCTATTAGTATACTTTTCTTGTGTTCACTGACAGACTGGCTTATATTCTGGCATGGTTCACAATGTCATTTAGTTTATCTGTGTCGTGACTCTGGCTGATAACACTTTGTACAAGGTTATCTGCCCTGATTTTAAGGCTCTCTAGTTTGTCTAGCTGTTGTCTGGGATCCTGTAACTGAATCTTCCCAAGCTGTTCAATGATAAGACTGATCTCCATCATTGTTTCCTCACGGATCATGGGAGCTCTGGCTTCAACCAATATTCGCTCACGTTCTCTTTGAGCCGTGTCAAAATGCTCGTTAGTGTAACGTCTCCCTGAGGTAACCAAGCTGTCAACAACTCGAAGAAGCTTCTCTCGCTGTTCATTCTGCTCGCCTTCAACTTTGGTTCTGTTGTTAAATAAAATAACTCTCCCGTCGCATTCCTTGATCAATTTCTGGAAGATTCCCTCTTGGTTTGAACACCAGTCTTCGAAGGTCTTCACTTTACACTCTTCTGGGTCAAACAAGTCTCCGCATGTAACCACCAGAATAGCAAATTTTTTTAAGAAGTCAGGACCAAATATTCCCTTCAGTAGATCTATGGTCTGGTTATCTTCACGTGTAAAACGTCCTCCAAAGCGGACTACAAGAAGTATTGCATGATAGCCCAAGGTATTAGCTGCTATGGCTAGCCTCAAGGACCTTATCACCAAATTAAGAGCTTCCTCATCGTTCAGGTCAGTGTCACCAACCCCGGGTCCATCAACCACCTTCACAATGCGCTCACCAACCAGGGAGTACTCAGACTGAACCTTTTTGGTGACGGAGGTAGAGCTCGCAACAGTCTTGAAGCATCTTCGACCAAGAATAGAATTTCCAGTAGCACTTTTACCGTTTCCTGTCTTACCGATGAGCAACAGGTCTGTCTGTTTTAGTTCTCTAGCCATGATCACCTGGGGATTGACAAGATCAGGGGAATATAACGACTATAACTCATGGGAATATAACAACTATAACTTACGGGAATATAATGACTGTAACTCATGGGAATATAACGACTATAACTCATGGGAATATAATGACTATAACTCATGGGAATATAATGACTATAACTCATGGGAATATAACGACTATAACTCATGGGAATTTTACCTTTTACTATAACTTCACCAATAACTACAGAAAAAAAATGATGTATGTCAGTTCCTAAACAATCTAACATCTATCAAGGTATTATGAATTACTTCATGTATAAATAACAAAAAAAAAAAAAACCTACTTCAATGAACAGCATCAAGTCTGGCTGTTATTTTATACAGGTGGCAAAAATAAAGCAATGGACTTCACTAAAATCTTTAAAAGTTGTTTCAATTTCAACCTTTTTTTAAAAAAAAAATATTATGAGCACGACCTTACTTCAGAAACCTCCCCCCCCCCCCCCTTTCCGAGACCCGAATCTGGGTGGTGACCTGATGTTGGGAACAACTGGTCTCAGTTTCTATTTTTGAAAAAGAACTTAAAAACCAGAGGCACAAGTAATTCCAGGGATTTAAATATCATGGGTAGAAATCCCTCATTGTGTCTTTCCACAACTTCTCTGTGTTCTACCTCCATTCCTTCGTTACTTTCTCTCAGAGTTCTGCGAAGCTCATTGTACCGATCTTCATTTTTCTTGGACTCACGCTGTAACTCGGCTAACTTCATGCTCAGCTGTTCTTCTCGTCTTCGTGTTCTTGTCTGTACTTGTCTCTTTCAGCTCTGACTTCATCCATCTCTTCCGCAAATGTTTTTCTCATAGCTTCGATCTCAATTGCTATTAGTATACTTTTCTTGTGTTCACTGACAGACTGGCTTATATTTCTGGCATGGTTCACAATGTCATTTAGTTTATCTGTGTCGTGACTCTGGCTGATAACACTTTGTACAAGGTTATCTGCCCTGATTTTAAGGCTCTCTAGTTTGTCTAGCTGTTGTCTGGGATCCTGTAACTGAATCTTCCCAAGCTGTTCAATGATAAGACTGATCTCCATCATTGTTTCCTCACGGATCATGGGAGCTCTGGCTTCAACCAATATTCGCTCACGTTCTCTTTGAGCCGTGTCAAAATGCTCGTTAGTGTAACGTCTCCCTGAGGTAACCAAGCTGTCAACAACTCGAAGAAGCTTCTCTCGCTGTTCATTCTGCTCGCCTTCAACTTTGGTTCTGTTGTTAAATAAAATAACTCTCCCGTCGCATTCCTTGATCAATTTCTGGAAGATTCCCTCTTGGTTTGAACACCAGTCTTCGAAGGTCTTCACTTTACACTCTTCTGGGTCAAACAAGTCTCCGCATGTAACCACCAGAATAGCAAATTTTTTTAAGAAGTCAGGACCAAATATTCCCTTCAGTAGATCTATGGTCTGGTTATCTTCACGTGTAAAACGTCCTCCAAAGCGGACTACAAGAAGTATTGCATGATAGCCCAAGGTATTAGCTGCTATGGCTAGCCTCAAGGACCTTATCACCAAATTAAGAGCTTCCTCATCGTTCAGGTCAGTGTCACCAACCCCGGGTCCATCAACCACCTTCACAATGCGCTCACCAACCAGGGAGTACTCAGACTGAACCTTTTTGGTGACGGAGGTAGAGCTCGCAACAGTCTTGAAGCATCTTCGACCAAGAATAGAATTTCCAGTAGCACTTTTACCGTTTCCTGTCTTACCGATGAGCAACAGGTCTGTCTGTTTTAGTTCTCTAGCCATGATCACCTGGGGATTGACAAGATCAGGGGAATATAACGACTATAACTCATGGGAATATAACAACTATAACTTACGGGAATATAATGACTGTAACTCATGGGAATATAACGACTATAACTCATGGGAATATAATGACTATAACTCATGGGAATATAATGACTATAACTCATGGGAATATAACGACTATAACTCATGGGAATATAACGACTATAACTCATACACATTGCTTGGGTCCTGAAAACAAATAAAGCTGTGTTAATTCAACTAGAATAACTAGGTAGAACTTTACATGCTGAAAAAAGTGGTAGAGCTTGTTGAGAAGTCTGATTACTGAGCCTGCTCTGGGAACTAGATTGAGGAACACATTTTCCCCTAGGGCCCTGATGTTTATGTTTCAAGATCTGCAACATAGTGTAGGCTGCACAGAAATCTCCCATCATGCCAATCAACTAATCAACCACATGACCGATGAAGCACACATATATTCAACCAGCCAGTCAATCAACTAATCAACCACATGACCAATGAAGCACACATATATTCAACCACCCAGTCAATCAACTAATCAACCACATGACCAATGAAGCACACATATATTCAACCAGCCAGTCAATCAACTAATCAACCACATGACCAGTGAAGCACACATATATTCACCAGCCAATCAATCAACTAATCAACCACATGACCAATGAAGCACACATATATTCAACCAGCCAGTCAATCAACTAATCAACCACATGACCAATGAAGCACACATATATTTAACCAGCCAGTCAATCAACTAACCACTGAACCAACCAACCACATGGTCAATCAAATGATTAACCACATAACCAATGAAGCACTCATACATCAACCAGTCAGCCAGTCAATCAACTAACCACTGAACCAACCAACCACATGGTCAATCAAATGATTAACCACTTGACCAATGAAGCACTCATACATCAACCAGTCAGCCAGTTAATTAACCACTGAAACACTTAACTACCCAGCCACTGTCACCCACCAAAAATCAACCACTCAGTCACAACAATAAATCAGCCAACTACCCACACACACACACAAAATCACCCAGTCCTCCAAAGCAACAAATAAGCCAACCACTCACACAACCAATAAACTCCTTACATAACCAACTAAGCAATGAACCAACCAACCTCACAGCCAACCAATAGACCTACCAGTAAAATTATTCAACTTTTGGGCCCAAATCTCAAGAACAAATAGGCTTTAAAGTGTTACAAATCTGGTCATATTTTCTGCCAGTCTTTCTTACAAAGAAGATACCAAAAGAGCTAAGTGCTTCATCTAAAGAGTTAAGTGCTTCATCTAAAAAGCTAAGTGCTTCATCTAAAGAGCTAAGTGCTTCACCTTTCATCTATTCTTCAGTGTTTTCAATTTGCTACCGTTTTCTGTACATGGTTCTCCAAAATGGCATTTGTCAAAATATTTGACTATTTTCTGTTCTTCATATCAAGTGGGACACAACAGGCCGAAGAAAAAGAGGTCGACCACTTGAAACTCTAAAGAGGACACTGTTAAGAGAGGCCAAACTAGTAGGGATGAATCCCTTGATGAAGTTAAAAAGCTCACCCGAAAACAAGAAAATTTGGCCAACTACAATATGAGGCTTACGTGATGTTTAATGGCACAGGAAGGATGTAAGATGTGTGTTCTTCATTTAATTTTCAGACACCCTTCTTTCCTACTATCTTTCCTTGCTCTTTCTATTCTTTTGTGAAAACTGAACCTTGCACTTCTGTCTGCCTTTAAAAGTCTGACACTCAGGCTCATCTGACATTCTGTCCATCAAATGTCAACTTTCACTCTTCCTGAACACTCCATTTAGTACAAGTATATTAAATGGAAGGATACATAATGGGAAAAAGAAAAAGAGGAAGACCAAGACGAAGATGGCTGCAAGACATCGCTGAAGATCTGGAAATGGATGCAACAGCAGCAGGCCATCTTGCTCACAACCGAGAGGCCTACAGGAGTGCTGTTTGGGAGGCAAAGTTCCGCAAGGGACATGCAAATGAATGAATGAATGAATATTAAATGTAGAGTTTTGAATATCTTGGATCACTACTAACTAACGGTGGAGATACAAGGAAGGAAATTAAAAGGAGGACATCTATTGCTCTTCAGAAAGTAAAACAACTAAATAATCTGTGGAGAGGAACAGACAGAACCACAAAAATAAGAATTTTAAGGGCATGCATCTTTCCTATCGCAACATATGCCTGTGAGACCTGGACACTTAACAGAAACAGCTGAGAAACACATAAATGCCTTTGAATGTAAATTCTACAGAAGAATTCTTCAAATATCATGGACACAAAAATGAACAAATATATCTATACTACAAGAACTTAATACTGAAGAAGGCTGGCTAGTAAAGAGGATTAAAGAGAGAAAACTTAAATATTCTGTACACATTAAACATCATGATAATCTAGAGAAAACCATCTTGGAAGGGTACATAATGGGAAAAAGAAAGAGAGGAAGACCAAAGTGAAGATGGCTGCAAGACATCATTTATGATCTGCATATGGATGCATCAGCAGCAGGGCATCTTGCTCACAACCGAGAGGCTTACAGGAGAGCTGTCAGGGAGGCAAAGTTCCGAAAGGGACATGCAAATGAATGAATGAATGAATGAATATTAAATACATAACAAGTATTGGTCAAATTTAAACTGATGAAACTATTACATTCAGTCTCTAATACACACAATACATATGTGAACTAGATACATGCACTGTCCTTATTATCACAATCTCCACACAGCAGTTATGGTGACATTGTCTCACAAGTTGACAAACATCAATAGAATTATTGCATAAGATATCTAAGTGTCTTATAATAACAATAACCCTGTAGAAACTGACAAGTAACAATAACCTTGTTGAAACTGACAGTAACAATGAATCTGTGGAAACTGACAGTAACAATGAATCTGTGGAAACTGACAGTAACAATGAATCCGTGGAAAATGACAGTAACAATGATCAACAGTAACAATATCTCACAGTTTAATAATAATAATAATCATCCAAACATAGCATTCACTATAATTTAACAAATGACCATGTGAATATAAATGAGAAACAAAATAATAATACACAGATAATGCTGCACAACGAACCTATAGGCACCATAGAAGAAATGTCTGTCACAAACATATGGCACTGTGAACAATAATCTATTCCTAACTAACAATACCCAAGTCTGTGATACAGAAAGAGTTATGCAATGTTAATATCGGCAATTACCTAATGAAGTACGCTCTCGTCCGCTGTCTACTTCCACTGTGGAATCTTACTTCATAATCTTCTCTCGACCACCTTTTTTTCTCTCCTTATTCTAAAAATAGCCACGTTACAAACAAACAGGAATTCCCTTTGAAAACGTCAGTAACTTTCATTTCCCGGGAACTGCAGATCTCGAGCATACCCCGAGGAAAGTAACAGAAGGTGAAGGTCGCTGTCTGGTATGATCTGGTAACATGGCGGGGATTTCCAGTGCTAAGAATAAACTCACGCGGAGTGTTGCCAACACTAACAGGAAAATAGTAAGTCTAACTGCACTGACTTTCCATGTTGCCAAATGTTCTTAATCAGAAGTAGACAGTTTGTTGTTACTGAGGTGGATTATGAAGTGCAAATGGGAGATGCTATTCACAACAGTGACCACTTGGCAACCTTCCACATTGTCTAGGTGCCTCTTCTTTTGTCTCCCAGGAACCTTGAGCTGGTGTTCTTTTGCAGCCAGTGTTGTGAAGATGTTGAGGCACATCAAGCTGGTAAATTGGGAGTTGATTTGGATAGCTAATTATTTTTTGTCAGTCCCTGGAGTGGAACTAAAATGGGAGGGTGTTGAATAGTTCTTTAGCAGGGTCCATCACCATGAGGAGTATGGCTATCCCTGCCATGTTAGACATGCTAAATCTGTTAGTGATGGTAGCAACAGAGAGGTGGGACAGGGTCTTGGTCAGCTATGGTTCATGAGTCCAGATGTTGGTATGTCAGCTATGGTTCGCCAGTCCTAATGTTAGTATGTCAGCTATTGTTTACCATTCATGTTAGTATGTCAGCAGTGATTCACCAGTCCTGATGTTAGTATGTCATCTATTGTTTACCAGTCTTGATGTTAGTATGTCATCAATGAGTCACCGGTCTTAATACTAGTATGTCAGCTATGGTTCACTAGTCTTGATGTCAGTATGTCAGTTATGGGTCCCGATGTTAGTATGTCAGCTATGGTTCACCAGTCTTGATGTGAATGTTTCAGCTATTGTTCACCAGTCTTGATTTTAGTATTTCAGCTATGAGTCACCAGTCTTGATGTTAGTTTGTCAGCTATGGTTTGCCAGTCCTGATGTTATTATGTCAGCTATGGTTCACCAGTCTTGATGTTAGTATGTCAGCTATGGTTCACCAGTCCTGATGTTAGCATGTCAGCTATTAGTCACTGACTACCAAATGGGACAGCATCTTCATTCCTTATTACCTCCCTTTATTACTATTTTTTAGATTGGAGATGGTAAGAGAGCAGCTGGGCAAGGCAGACCACAGTGGCCTCAGAGATCTGTGTCACTACTGTTGAGATGTGGTATCAGTGGGATTGACTGATGCAGGCTTAGATAGCAGATGTGGTGGTCAGGTAGGTCAAGGTTTTTAGTGGTTTTGATATGTCAATTTTCTGTTCATTAGATTCATGTACTACTACTACTACTACTTCTACTACTGCTAAGTACTACTACTAACTAATACTACTACAACTACTAATACTACTACTACTACTACAACTAACTAATACTACTAATACTACTACTACTACTAAATACAACTACTACTACTACTAACTAATAATACTACTAATACTACTACTACTAACTAATACTACTACAGCTACTAATACTACTAATACTACTACTACTACAACTAACTAATACTACTACTACTACTACTACTAACTAATACTATTACTACTACTACTACCTACTACTACTACTACTACTAACTACTACTAACTACTACTACTACTACTACTAACTACTACTACTACTAACTAATACTACTACTACTACTAACTACTACTACTACTACTAACTAATACTACTACTACTAACTAATACTACTACTACTAATACTACTACTACTACTAACTATTACTACTACTACTACTAACTAATACTACTACTACAACTACTAACTACTACTACTACTAACTACTACTACTAACTACTAACTAATACTACTACTAACTACTACTACTAACTACTACTACTACTACTACTGTTACTGCTACTACTACTACTAATACTACTACTACTACTTCTACTCATCATCATCATGTGCTGTGCCGACTGGCATTGGCTATTATCCTTCTCCAGAGTACCCGATCCTTCATGCAGGCCATCAGTTCAGTTGGTGATCTCCTCTCACACCATCCCGTCAGACTGTGCAGTATCATTTCTCTTGGTCTTCCTCTTGATCTTCTTCCTTCTATTTTTCCTGTTGTTATAATATTTTCAATGCCCCCTCTTCTCATTGCATGTCCTGTGAAAGTACATTGTCTCTCTCTTATCTTTTTGATAAGGTTTTTTCATGTCTCCACCTCTTCTCATACATTCTTCATTAGTTATTTTTGCTGTCCAGGGGATTCGCAACATTCTTCTAATAAACCACATTTCTGCTGCTTCCAATGATTTTTGTGCAGACTTGCCTATTGTCCATGATTCACTTCCATATAACAAGATAGGTTCAATATAGCATTTTAGGACTCGTTTTCTAACATTCATTGATAAAGATGTGTTAGCTAATATGTTTCTCATTCTCTGAAATGCAGTCTTTGCTTGGCCTATTATACTTCTACTACTGCTTCTCAGTCAGCATTTGTACACAGCTTACAGGTCTAGTCTGATGAAGGAGCCAAGCCTAGGATTTGTTGCTAGCTTGAGTGCTATAAAATATGTGAGGCACATTCAACAGATTATCAGTTCAAGATATATTTATCAGTGTCATAGTTTTTAAAATTGTATTTGTGGTATTGAATTTGGTCATTCTGAATTATTTATTTGCAAATGATCATTTTTGTCAAAATGAAGATGCAACACATCCCAGAATAGATTATTTTTATGGCCTACTAACATACACCGATGGTCAGCTAATGTGCATTTAGGGAGCAACTAGCATAGACAGAAGTACAGCTGACATACATTAAAGATACAGTATATGGTAGTTTTTCAAGTTGAAAGTTGATGGTTTAAATATGGCTGGAGGCACACCAGTCACCCAGGCTGTAGAAATGTGTACCTGGCTTGATCTAGAGGCAGGGAAGAAAGGTGTTATGCTGACCACATCACCCTGACAGGTCAAGAAAAATATGGGCACTAACATCATGTCTCCATGGCACAACAGGATTACTTTACTTTTTTTACAGCTTATGTCAAGGACCAGTTACAGTATGTATGAAATAGATGTGACTTTAATAGCCTAGGAGATGCCTGACTAACATAGAGGTACTTGCTTCATCATTATGTGACTACAGTAGCCTAGAAGATGCTTGACCAACATAGAAGTACTTGCTTCATCGTTATGTGACTACAGTGGCATAAGAGATGCCTGGCTAACATAGAAGTACTTCCTTCATCATTATGTGACTTCATTAGCCTAGGACAGTGTTTCCCAATTGGTGGTATACGGAGCAGGAGTCCATGACAAAATCTCAATGTTTTTTTTTTCCACTGTGGAATGTTTAACATCTGATGTTTCGGCAAATCCTGCATGGATGAAGGAACATTTTTCACATTTAAAAATATAATTACATTATTGTCAGTTTGAAAATTCATCAAGTCTGTACTGTGTATTTTTTTTAGCATAGTGTAGTGTTTATTCATTAAAGGTTACCCACATTTTCTTTAAAAAACAAATTCTTTTGCATTGAAATGACATAGCTACCACAAAGATATGAAACTTTTCCAAAGTATTCGCGTCCGTGGCTTGAATTTTGATCACACTAGACTTTGTTGTATTTGTTTGTCTTGTTTTACAAAGAGAACTGTGAGTCAGCATAAAACTGGTGTCATCAGTTGCTGAATGCTGAAAGGAGATCAGAGATTTGTCTGGAGTTCAGTAATGATGATGATGATGATGATAATGATGATAACTAAATAGGTAATGTTTTTTCTTCTTATCACCCACAAACAGCAGTCTCATTGGCTATCCGTCATGGTGGCTACAGTGGTGGTGTCATCCGACTTGCTGCCATAATCAAAGATGGGATTTAAGTATTTATCCTTACCAGAGATTAGATTTCAAAGTTCTGTGAAGACAGTTAGGAATTATTCTTCTTTATATTCATGTTTCTGTGTTTATATTCAGAATTCATAATTGCTGCACTGCCTGTGCCAGTGAATATCACACAAAATGTTCATTGATGGTCCTTCACATCAGTCCTTGATGATGAGCCACCCAGTGAGAGCACCATTTCAGGAACTACAACAGTTCAAATGTGAAAATAGTCAGCGTTGCTCATGGTGTGAACTTCATAGCTAAGGCGCCAAGCCAAATCAGGACACACAAAGTCCATCGCAGTTTACCATTGGCCAAATAGACATAAGTAAGAACCATCAACACTGTCCATACGAAGTTCACAGCTCACAGTGGTGCCATAGCTCTAAACTTAGTAACTTGACACACAGAACCAACCTCCTTCTTGAAAGCAGTGACAACACTGTTGCTTATTTGACACATTTGTGTTTCTATTCGCACCACACTCAATCGAACAGCAGAGACACCGCAGGATATAAGCACTTTCAACAGGCAGTGCAGAAATACAGCTCTGTATCAGATATCATAAAAATATGATCAAATATGCATAGAGGGAACAGCTGCTAAAGAAGTAAACCGATTTGCATATCTTGGCAGCTACATAGACCAGGATGGTGACACCAGAAAAGAAGTTAAAATTCGAATTGCAAAAGCGTCATTGACCTTCAAGATTCTTGAGAACATATGCCATTCAAAAATTTATATTCACAAAAACCAGGTTAAGATTATTCAATTCAAATGTAATATCCACCCTCATTTATGCATGTGAAAGCTGGAAAACAGCTAAAGAAATAGACAAGAAATTAGACTCTTTTGAAGAGAAATGCTTAAGGAAAATGGTATACAGTGGAACGAATTCAAGAACAACGCAGAGATAAGACGGATAAGCAAACAAGAACCTGTCTCATGGGTGATCAGAAAAAGAAAATGGACATATGTTGGTCACATGATGAGAAGAAACAATCAGGGAATCCCAAAACAAGCTATCAAGTGGAACACAACAGAAAAAAAAAAGGTCGACTACGTGAAACTCTAAAGGGGACATAAAAACAGCATTGTGTAGGTTAAAGTTCACTGTTGGTGAAAGTTAAGAAGTGAGTAGACTGCCAGATAACACCTGTGACACACAAACACTCTTTGTTATCATTCATTATGACTGTCGTGTTTTAACAATAAATGATGTGATACTATTTTTAGCATTTACAACAATTTAAACAGCTATCACATCATAATGTTAATATCAGCCTGGATGAAAGCTTTGATAAATTGACAGATACCATAGGACCATTTTGTGTATATTTTGTTGTTTTGTTTTTTTTATGGGTGACATAAACATATGATTATTGTATGAATTATTTATACACAAATATAACCACCTTGATTCATGTTACATTCTTTACACATAACTCATAGCCATAACTTATAATTTTTGCATAAATTTATCAAGAATATATATGTGGGTGTATGAGCGGCGAAGTGTTTAGTGCACTGGCCTCTCATGGCGAAGTTCATAAGTTCGAATGCGGCCAGAGGCACCCCAGTCACCCAGCTGTAGAAATGGGTACCCGACTTCTTCCGGAGTTGGGAAAGGAAAGGCAGCCGGGCGTGATACTGACAATATCCCCCTATAGTGTGCTGACAGGTCAAGGAAAATATGGGCACTAACACCATATCCCTATGTGCCTCTATGGCATGACAGGATTACCTTTACCTTTATATTATTATAATTTGGATCATAATTATTAATAATCAGCATTTGAGACTATATCACATTTTTTCATGATAAATGTAACAATTGTTTAATAGAAATTTATATTTGAAAACAGAATCAATGTATTTTCCCTTTGTGTTTGTAACAAATGTTATGAAAGACATTTAATTGTGTGAATACACTACAAGTTATTATAATTCTTCACATCTTTTTCTTCAGTTCATTGTAAGTGTTGAAATAATATTTGCGTGAGTCAGTTGTCAGTCAGTTACCGTTACTGGTTTAGGGTCACTCTCAAAAAAGAACTGCTGATCTTGGTCAAGGAGAAATGTCTGCTCATTTTTCTACCAGTATATAATATTCTACCACATCCCGACATTCCTGGTCAGAAATTACTTTTCCTAGTTAGATTTTTACAACACGTCTCTTCCTGGATGATAGCTTCCTAATGGATTATATGTATTAATTAAATTAAATGTGTAAAAAAGACACACGCAACGAGAGACCTTTCACGTTAACATAAACTTTCGACTGAGTGTGAAATTAAACCAGGCAAGTGCGCTAACCGCTACTTCACCGCAGCACGCCTAATATTAATACTAAGGATACAGTTGTTACTTATAAATTCAGACATTTTGAAACCACCATTTTAAAAAATAAGTATTTCAATGTTTATTGTTCTGATTTATATATTTTCAAATACATGCAGTGCACCATCTATGCTAGAAGCTTAAAATTTGCTCGACAGTCTTATGAGTCTGCGACAAAGAGCAGATTAACAGACTCCAACTGTTGTTGGAATATCCACCCTCATTTATGCATGCGAAAGCTGGAAAACAACTAAAGAAATAGAAAAGAAATTAGACTCTTTTGAAAACAAATGCCTAAGGAAAATTCTCGGCATCAAGTGGAATGAATTCAAGAACAATGCAGAGATAAGACATGACTGAACAACAACCAGTCTCATGGGTGATCAGGAAAAGGAGATGGACATATGTTGGCCACTTGATGAGAAGAAATTATCAGAGAATCCCAAAACAAGCTATCAAGTGGAACACAACAGGCCGAAGAAAAAGGGGCAGACCGCGTGAAACTCTGAAGAGGACATTATTAAGAGAGGCCAAGTTAACAGGCATAAAATCCTTTGATGAGGTTGAAAGACTCGCCGAAGACAGGAAAAATTGGCGAACTACTTTACGAGCCCTATGTGACGTTTAACGGCACGGGAAGGATATAAGATATAAGATATAAGAACTGTTGTTGGAATTTTATATGAATATTTTTTGAGACAGTCGTTGGGGGAATGGTGAGTGGGGCGTGAAGAGAAATGACATTCTGTGAAAAGGGTACATGATGCAAAAAAATTGAGAATATATATATATATATATATATATATATATATATATATATATATATATATATATATCCAGGGTTACTTCACGTGGAATTTTGAATAGATATAACAGAAATTGAAAGCAGTAAAGACGTGTTATGGTGAAGGAGACTGCCTAGGGATGCCCAGAAAAGTACACGTTTTCGAAGGATAAAACTGAACCTTACGAAAAAGGCCATTTTCTTTGGACATTTCGTGAGAAGACGTTGGAGTATCAGACGATCACCGAAAAATCATGGTTAAAAAAAAGGTGGGAGGTCTAAGAGGAAAAATATTTAATACGACTGACCAAGTGGCACAATAATAAATAATAGTGACCATATGAAGTTGGGACACGTGCTCCGGATGGCTGACGACTTACAACCAACAAAAAAAAAATAGCACTGAGATGGACACCACAGGAGTAAGGGTAGACCAAAGGGTAGACACGGAGAAGAACAACGGAGATGGTATTTTCTCACCTGGGCAAGAACAGAGGACAGGCGTTTGTGGAAAGCGCCATGTGCCTTTGGCACTTAAGGCTGAGAGAGTTAGAGAGAGAGAAGTGTGGTGAATTTAAAACATTTACAGAGGGTGAAGACGCCTAATAAAATAATCAGCGACCCATAACTGATATATCAGGGTTAGCCACCCATAGCTGACCAAGACCTTGTCCCACCTCTCCGTGGTTCCCCCAGTAACAAGCATAGCCTGGCTAACGGGGCAGGGATCCCCGTAGTCCCCATGGTGGTGGAGTCTGCTAAAGAAGCACTGCACACCCCCTGCTTTTTAGCTGTACTCCGGGACTGAAAAAGTAGCCGCCGTAACCCGCTCCCAAGCCGATACCATGCTGTGCCTCAACATCTCTACAGCATCGGCTGCGAAGAACAACAGCTCGCAGTTACAGGGAGTTCGTACAAGTACAAGTTAAAACGTTTACACAGTTTCAAAAACTGAGTTCTAAAATGGGGCAGTGAGCATATTGTGTTGTATTGGAAGTGTGTCAAGGTTGACCAGCTTGAAGGTCAGGGGCGGGGGCAAAGTTGTGGTTTCTCAAAAGAATATTGCTGTATTCTAAAGTTTTCTTCCTTATATCTAAAGTCACAATTTTCTAGGTCTGTCGGGCTGAATCCTTTACATTGTCTCAGAGTGGTTAGCGAGGTTGAGGTTGTCTGTGTGTACACGTGAGAAATGTGTTGGTTTATTGCCCAAGAGTTACAAAATAATGTCACCGGATTTTCAGTAGTAATAACACGTGGAAGTTTGTCTTTTGTTCCTATGTCATTACTGTTTTCCTGTGGTGATAGTAAAATGTAACTGGGGAGAAAGTAGGGGAATAGGGTTACTATACTGTGAAATCATAAAGTGAGTACGTCACTCACTTACTCGTTCATAGATGATATAACCCGGGCTTGCGGTAGGAATTTTCACTACCCTTGCAGTAGCATATCTTGCCGCCCCACCTCAATTCTCAAAGTAATACTTAATGTTTTAAAATCTGCTATGTTAAGTAATATGTACAGCAATTATTAAGGAAAGACGCTGGCAATGGTTGGGACATGTGCTCCGATTGACTGACAACTCACTACCAAAAACAGCACTAAGATGGACACCACAGGGGAACAGAAATAAGGATAGACCAAAGGAGACGTGGAGAAGAACAACAGAGAGGATGTTGAGTAAGAGCGGAAAAAAGACAAAGGACAGGCGTTTGTGGAAAACCCTTGCGGAAGCCCACTGTGCTCTGGGCACTTAAGGTTCAGAGAAGAGAGAGAGAGAGAGAGAGAGAGAGAGAGAGAGAGAGAGAGGTGGTAAGTAAATGTTATGTCAGATCATTAATTTTTAAAAATATCAACAATAATTTTTGAATTAATGAAAAAATTCATAGCATAGGCTGTAAATTTATTATCATTAGTGCCATCATCATCATCGTCATCATCATCATCATGATAAAGATGGTGTACAAAACACTGGCGAAAAAATATTGGAAAGATTACAGCGACTTGAAAGTGAAATTCGTTTTTTTCTTTCAGATTTTTCATTTTTCTCTAGATATTCTGACTTTTAAAAGTAGAGATAATTATCCCTGCCTTCCCCTCCTTTTTTTTTTCAAAATTCCGACTGTCTTACGTTGGTAAGAGCGAGATAATACATGTTTACAAGTGAAAAATAAATATACCTTTCACGTTGACATAAACGCTATGATGGGTAAAGCTCACGGGATTATAAAAGTATTGACCGTTGCATTTACCTTTTTCATTCTATAAATTTCTTTTTCTTTCAAGATAGAAAACGAAAGTGGATGTTTTCTATAAATACGATGTTTTAATATCCATGATTTTATTTTTCATACATGGCGTGAAGCTTCTACCTTGTTTATGGCAGTATTTAAAATAAAGGACCGAGAGCAGACGAAAGATAAAGTGTGTTCAGTTTTGCCATGTGCTTTGAAATCGTAAAAATAGTGTAAATGAAGTCTGAGCTCATTATGTCAGCCATATTTTATATTTGTATTTTTTATAACAACTTGTATTTTTTTTTCTTGTCACGTATTGGGTACAAATAATGGGAGTGTTAAAAAAGACTAATACACCAGTTTTCAGCGTCAAAGACGGGGATGTAAACTACAAATATGACACATTCTCATGAACACACAATTGAATAGAGTTCACAAAATTATAAGAGTAATCGTACCTTTTTTGTTAGAGTTATTAAGCCCGTTGAAGAGCGCCGATATGTATTGCATCAAACTTTGTGTAATAACATGCATATCTTTATGACTATTGCTAATTCGGTTGTATAAGAACTATCGCAATAGAACACTAACTTTGAAATAAATTTGGTGATTTTGAACACGTTTTAACAAGTGAAATATTTGACTATATTGATTGTAACCCCACCAATAACATAAAACACAAGCAAATAGTGCTATATATAAGCAAGTCAGTGTACAAAGTATTCAGCCTTCTCGGGGAAACCCGGTTGGTTACCGGCATATAACCCATATCGTGTTAAGACTCACCTGAGTCAAGGTCCTCGCAGAGTCAACTAGAGCCTGGTTGACTTGTAAAGCTTTGGGTCGCGCGAGGTTCCTCCCATAAAACACGGGTCGAGGGTTATCACGCTGGGGGTGGTAAGGTAGGTGATGTGTTAACAAAACATCATCATGTGACTGGAGTGGCTCCTAGTGTCTCGGCACTTGCTCACAGTCCGTCCCGTTGTTGCTTCACGCGTCCTGGTGCTTGTGACCGCACTCAGCGTTGGGCGGGGAAGGCATCCAGAGCTGGAGGCGCATTACCACTTTTGTTTTGTTTGTTTGTTTGTTTTGTTTGTTTTGTTTTTAAAAGAAAGAATTCCGCAGCATTCATTAATTCATTTGCATGTCCCTTGCGGAACTTTGCGCCCCAAACAGCATTCCTGTAGGCCTTTCGGTTATGAGCAAGATGGCATTCTGCTGATGCATCCATTTGCAGATCATCAACGATGTCTTGCAGCCATCTTCGCTTTGTTTTTGGAACTACTCATTAAAAAATATCTACAAATCTGTACCGTAGGAACTATTTCTTTTTCTAATGGTCACAGAGAAGGGAGAAATCAGTTCATTTTGAATCATCTTCCCAAAATAATGTCGGGTCGACCAATGGGTTAGCGAATAAACGAACATGTATTTTAAGAAAAAAAAAATCACATTACTTTATTTTGCTTGCATGTTCATCCCAATTCTCCTAATTTGCTGTCCCCCGTCGTTTGCAAATGCACATGATGCACTATTGGTAGAGCCGGCCTCGGTATACAAATTGAAATAAAAATAATTAAAACAGCGAAAACGTTTACGTACGAAACATTTGACCTTTAACATTTCGATCAGAATGGCGTCCAAAGGTGAGGATGCAAAATATTCTGATGATCGAAGCTATTCTGTAGACAGCGTTGCTTCAGAGTCCTCGACAGAAAGTTCCAGTAACGTTGATCCGGAACTTGACGCCATCCTTGATAGTAAGAGCTGGTTTCTAAGTGTATAGAGATGTTAGTATATAGAGAAGCGTGATTTGACTTGTAGTATGTACGAACTTGTAGTATATACTAAGTTAAGACTATTCAATTCAAATGTAATATCCACCCTCATTTATTCATGCGAAAGCTGGAAAACAACTAAAGAAATAGAAAAGAAATTAGTCTCTTTTGAAAACAAATGCCTAAGGAAAATACTCGGCATCAAGTGGAACGAATTCAAGAACAATGCAGAGATAAGACAGATGACTGAACAACAACCAGTCTCATGGGTGATCAGGAAAAGGAGATGGACATATGTTGGTCACTTGATGAGAAGAAAAGATCAGAGAATCCCAAAACAAGCTATCAAATGGAACACAACAAGCCAAAGAAAAGAGACAGACCGCGTGAAACTCTGAAGAGGACATTATTAAGAGAGGCCAAATTAACAAAACAGATGAGAAACTCATAAATGCCTTTGATGTAAATACTACAGAAGAGTTCTTCAAATATCATGGACACACAAAAAAAAAGAATAAATATATCTATAATACAAGAATTTAATATTGAAGAAAGTTGGCTAGTGAAGAGGATTAGGGAGGGAAAACTTAAATATTTTGGAAACATTAAACGCCATGATAGTCTAGAAAAGGCCGTCTTGGAGGGGTACACAATGGGAAAAAGAAAGAGAGGAAGAACAAGGCGAAGATGGCTACAAGACATCGTTGATGATCTGCAAATGTATGCATCAGCAGCAGGCCATCTTGCTCACAACCGAGAGGCCTACATGAGTGCTGTTTGGGAGGCACAGTTCCGTAAGGGACATGCAAATGACTGAATGAGCTGAACAGGAAAGAAAGGGAGGGCGGGGGAACTGTAACATGTAAACAGTTTGCTTTTCCTGAATGTTTATTTTCGTTTCAACGAAGACAGGCTGAAAGTGTGAGAATCACTGCAACGACGGCGCGAAATAAATTGTTGGCTTCTCATTTAGAATCCTGCGTCTTCAGGGATCTCCAGCTCCCCCACTCGTCCTCAAAGATGGCGGGAAACCATTCTCCTTGTTGATCCTCCATTATGTCGCCGCCTTCGTCAAGTCGTGCAGGCAAGTAGAAGCAAGGCTAAAACCTGCCACGGATAACGTCACTTTGTGGTCAGTGAACCATGTTGCGTCTTTTCTATTTGTAGAAAGAGCCGATGAGTAAGATAATGTTGTTCGTTCTTATTTATAGCTTTTGTTCCACACCAGATGTTGTATTCCTTGTGTTTTGATTGCCCTGCGCGAAATTTAACACACGAACTACCCATCACCCAGTATGGCTTCATATTTTCTGCATATTACTACCTACCAGAAACTGCTTGCCTGTAATACAGGGATCCCAAAAACCAAAACTAGTTTGTGAAAACACTTTATTCTATCTCCTTGCAATTTGGGTGGGGGGGGGGTTGCAAAAACGCCGTCCATTTTGGCAATCAGCGATCCATAGACGACCAGCATTGGGGTTGGCGAACCATAGCTGACCAAGACCCTGTCCCACCTCTCCGTTGTTACCCTCCACTAACAGGCTAACGGTCCTGGGATCGCCATAGTCCCCATGGTGGTGGAGTCTGTTAAAGAAGTACTGTACACCCCCCCCCCCAGCTTTTTAGCTACACTCTGGAACTGAAAAAAAAAACACTTGCCACCACCCACTCCCAACCCAACACGATGCTCTGCCTCAACATCTTCACTGCATCGGCTGCAAAGAACACCAGCTGTCAGTTCTGGTGAGGTAAAAGATCTTCTTGCAATTGTGGGTGGAATGATCTACACAGCCAGTGCTGTGAAGATGATGAAGTGCAGGCATCCATGTTGAATGGGGAGTGAGTAAGAGACCCAGAGTTAGGCTAAAAAAAAGCAGGAAAATGTGCAATACTTCTTGGCAGGCTCCACTGCCATGGGGACCATAACAGTCCCTACCTTGTTATCAGAGTGAGCCTATTTACCCCAAGCTCTAACAGACAGGTAGGACAGGGTCTTGACCAGCTGTGGTTTCCTGATCCTGTAGCTTCATCATAATCACCTTCCCTCCATAGATGAGGGACAGAAAATTATTGAAATTCTTCCTCATTCTTATCAGTTTCATAAGAACAGGCACCTTTCTATGGATAAAATCAACTTTATTTTCAGAGGGCTAAAAACTGGCCACAAAAGCCCATCTAACATTCTACCCTGAATCATATACAACATTCACTCTGTCACAGACATTTAGCATTTGTTTTTGTATGTAATATCCATGAAGAAAAAATAAATAAATCCATCTCTTGTTCATACACTACACACGCTGATGTATGTAACTACATGCAATAAACTTTTATTACATTCTTACATTCATTATAATCTAACAATTTACATCCTTCCCGAACCGTTAAATATCACATAGGGCTTGCTTGGTAGTTCGCCAAGATTTCCTGTTCTGGGTGAGCTTTTCAACCTCATCAAGGGATTTTATGCCTACTTCTTCTTCTTCTTCTTCGTTCGCACTGTCTGTCTATATCTGCAGTCCTGTCTCTTTGATAAATTTCACTGTTTTTTGTAACTCATGTATGGAACCGTAGAGCTTATCTTCTTTAGTGGTTTCACTGGGCCAGTAATTATTTCTCAGTGTCTCGTAGTTGATACAGTTCTGGAGGATATGTTCCACGGTTTGGGGCACCTGGGCACATGTACATAGATTAGTAGTACCAACCTTAAACTTTGTATACATATGACTTCGGAGTCGGCTGTGTCCTGTTCGGAGACGGAAGATGGTGACTTGTTCCTTTCTGTTTAGCATGTGATAGTCATCATGTGGTGGTGTTTGTGGCTTCCTGTAGATTTTTATCATGCTTTTCTTCTGATTATAGGTGACTGGTATGTCTGGTTGCTCCATTTCAGTGCCCTCTTTGGCCAGATGGTCAGCTTTCTCATTGCCTGGTATCCCACAGTGGGAGGGAATCCATTGCAAAGTGACTCCGTGTTGTAAGCCAATTTTTGACAAGGCATCCTTAAGGTCTGGTAGTTTGTTGCACTGAAGAGCCTCCAGTACTGATCTTGCATCTGTGAGAATTACTACAGGACATGTATCAATTCTGGAGTCTGATAGTTTTTCAACTGCAGCAATAATTGCCCTAACTTCTGCATCAAAGTTGTTGCAGTATTTACCAGTGGGTATGGAAATCTTGTCAATGGTGTTGTTTGGATATTCAATATATGTATGCCTACTAATTTGGCCTCTCTTAACAATGTCCTCTTGTGGTTTGGCTTACTGACTCTGTCATAATTATCTTAAGATAAATGCACGTCTTTAATGCACGGTATATGTTGGAAAGTTTGTTTATAGCTTTGTCCTTGATTCAGCTTAAGGGAACACACAAATTCAAACACTGGTTTGTAATCTTACATCAAACATCCTTCCCGTGACGTTAAACGTCACTTATGGTTCACATGATAGTTTGCCAAGTTTTATTGTTTTGGGTGAGCTTTTCAACCTCATCAAGGGATTTTATGCCTACTAATTTGACCTCTCTTAACAATGTCCTCTTTAGAGTTTCACGTGCTTGACCTCTTTTCTTTGGCCTGTTGTGTTCCACTTGATAGCTTGTTTTGGTATTCTCTGACTGTTTCCTCTCATCACCTGACTGACATACTTCCATCTCCTTTTTCTATCACCCATAAGACAGGTGTTTGTTTGCTCATCTGCCTATCTCTGGTTTGTTCTTGAATTTATTCCAATTTATACCAAGTATTTTCTTTAGGCGTTTGTTTTCAAAAGAGTCTAATTTGTTGTTTATACAGATACATATATTCACACACATATACATACTTACGAGTACGTACACATGCATACAATTATGTACATATTAGGGAGGCATATAGGTGATCTCAAACAGACATTGATGTTTCAAATTATGAGAAGGAATATTACTTACGAGAAACTGGAAACACTTTCAGGACAACTGTCACTATATTTTCTTTTGGAAATAAAATTTACCAAAAAACATTCACACATTTTTCACATCGGACACCTCATATCTATCAGAAAACTTTTAAAAAAAAACAGAAACAAAAGTTTTTTTTCCTTCTTGTGAAGAAAAGTAACTCAGTCATGAAAGGGTTACATTTGTTGACATCCTTACATTCTTATTTTGAATTTCTTGACATCTTTACGTTCATATTTTGAATTTATTGACATATTTATGTTCATAATGTGAATTTGTTAGCATGTTTATGTCCCTGTCTCATTATCTTGCTTACCTCTTCATTATAACATGTTGTAATTACTTTCAGGGGTATTCCTTCATTCATTTGTATGTCCCTTGCAGAACTTTGCCTCCCTAACAGCTCTCCTGTAGGCCTCTCGGTTGTGAGCAAGATGGCCTGCTGCTGATGCATCCATTTGCAGATCATCAACGATGTCTTGCAGCCATCTTCGCCTTGGTCTTCCTCTCTTTCTTTTTCCCATTATGTACCCTTCCAAGACGGTCTTCTCTAGATTATCGTTATTATCATGATTATCTAGATTATCAGGGACATAGTCTGAAATATTTCAGAGATCTCATCATGGCTTCACCCTCACCTTATCTAAAATCATGGGCAACGCTCACTTTTGACATGAAAGTAAGACAGAATGAAGGCAGGATGGGCAAACCATCTCAAATCATGAGAAGAAACATATTCTTGTGGCTACAGAGTTCTTCTTCACCCTGGTTTTGTGTATGCTACTCTCTCAAGGCAAGCACACAAACTTCACCCTAACACTTGACTGCATAGAGGACTCTGTGATTCCAACTTGTTTAGAGCTGTACTTTAATCAAGTCAATAACAGCACTTGCCACTGTAAGAACAATAATCCTGTCAACACATGCCACAGTTTTATGCCTGGGCTCATATCAGGTTCGGCATAAAGCACAGCTCAATTTTTAAAATGGAAAATAAATTAAGCGGATTACACGTTTTCGGTAAAAAAAAGTGAAACGAAACTCAGAAAAGTGGGTCATTTTATTATTACTGACAATCATTTTTAGTTTTTGAAAATTACGCTGGTTAGATGACCGCCATTACATTTGATACATTCAGCCAGGCATCTGGAAAATTCCTGCATAATACCATTTAACATGTTCAAATGGATATTTTGAATGCAGGTCAGATTCGATCCTTTAGGATTGTAATTGACTGTGGTCTACTAGCATACACTGTGTTCTTGAGGTACCTCCACAAAAAGAAGTCTGCGGCCTATAAATCTGGTGACATTGTCAGCCAATGAATATCCCCAAATCAGGAAATAAGATGATTGAGAAATGCTTGTTGCAGCATGGCCATGGACTGACAGGCTGTGTGGGCAGTTGCCCCATCTCGTTGAAGCCATATTAGTCCCTTATTTCTATTGGCCAACTCTGAAATGAAGTATTCAGTTAGCATCTGCATATAGTGATCGCTATTAACAGTAAGAAGATGCCCGTGTTCATCTTCAAAAAAATATAGGTAGTGATGCCAAATGATGCAATGCCACACCACACTGTTACTCGTTCACTATGGAGTGGTTTCACATACAGCAAATGTGGATTTTCAGCTGACCAGTATCTGAAATTCTGCTTGTTCACACTTCCTGACAACTCAAAATGACAACTCATCAGACATTATGAGGTTATTGAGTAAATTTGACTTTTCTTCGATGCGTGCTAGAAAATCGGTAGCAAAGTCAAGCCTGTTAATTTTATCCAAATCATTCAGTCGCTGCACAACTTACAACTGATCGGGAACATCATCACAGGGATGCAACTCAAAATGGCGACGAAACTTTCGATGTACAATAATAGACAATTCTCCACTTTTAAATAAGTTTCAACAGTGAATGTGCAATGTTGTGTTTGCCAAGAAGACATTGTTAAAAATAACCGTTTGTCTGCTGCATCTCTGACCTCATGGTTTTTTTTTCCTCTGTGAAACATGTATTCAGTTTCTGTGCACTACGTCAGTTAAATCAAGCTATGCTTTATGCCAGACCCTGTATAAGGATTATTCTTGTTCTGAAGTTACTTGCTTCATATCAGAGCTTGAGTCCATTCTTGATCTAATCCATCAGAGTTCTCTGAAAATGCCATTATGAAGAATTAAGCCTATGTTATATAACTGCAAGACATAGTCTACTTCATATAAAATCAGAATACAGTTTACATGATACAGCTATAAGCAAAGTCTATACTAAATATGCAAACTATACTGTAAAGCTATATTTGTATAGCCTACGCTAAAAGAATAACTATAAGAATACTTTTATTTTAAACAGGAAACAACGAGGCTTTCATATGGTAAAGTAAGAGAACACAGTTTGAGACATCCTAATGTAGACTATTCTTATAGCTGGTAAAGAAGAGAACACAATTTTGTAGGATTAGACCTTGAAAAAATCATGGACAAAGCACTTCAGTGAGATGTGAGAGAAAGAAAAATCACAAGAGAATTACCTGGGATTCGAACCACACCTGGGATTTGAACCACAGACTCCGGTAGAACGAGCAGCCGTCTAGCCATGAAAGAACAGCGTACTAACAAACTGTGCTCTCATGTCACACTGAAGTCCTTTGTCTACAATTTTTTCCAAAGTCTAATCCTACATAACTGTTCTCTTACTTTACCAACTATAAGAATAGTCTACATCAGGATTTCTCAACCTGTGTTCTGTGATGGATCTGCATGTGTTCTGCCAGAGATCATGACTGAAAAACTCCTCCTAGTCACTTCTCACAGAACCCTAAGGGTTTGGCTCCATGCCCTTTAGTTTTTGTCCAAGACAGAGTTGGTTAAAATGTTGTGTTTAGTTCTACACAAGAGGAAATAACCTACTTTTGCACAGGCCATGCCTGATTAACATTCTGTAAGCTATAGTTTATTATTTTTTTTTCTTTTTGGTTTTTGGTTCCCCTCTAGTGACTTTATTTAAAATTCGTATCTTCTATGATTTGGTGGGGGCAATGGTGGGAGAAAGTGGGGGGTACATGAAACAAAACTGAGTGGAGGTAAATATTTTAATGCAGGAGATGAGCGGGGAGAAGAAAACATTCCAGGGGTTCCACCGGGCAACAGGTGGTCTGCACTACATAACTATATTACAGTCTGCAACAAAACAGAGGTTAAACAAGGATGCATCCTGTCAGCTACTTTGTTCATCATTGTCAAAGACTAGGTGGTGAACAAAACAACAGAAGTCACCCAAAGAGGTACTAGATGGCCAATGTTTTCCATGCTTGAAGATCTGGATTATGCAGGTGATATAGCAGCCTTGGCACATACTCGCCACCTCATACAGGAGAAAACAAGCACTCTAGATACAATCAGCAGACAAGTGGGGCTGAACATCAACATAAAGAAGACAGAAATAATGAAACTAAATACAGAAAACCAAGCAGCAATTAAAATTAATGACCAAAGTCTAACGGGAACAGATACCCCCACATACCTTGGCAGCGTACTAATACCTGATGGAGGAACAGATAAAGACATAAAGAGTAGAATAAATAAAGCAAGAGCAGCTTTTTTTTTAATCTTAGAAACATCTGGAATTCCTCCCAGTACAGTCTGTCAGTCATTCATTTGCATGTCTCTTGCGGAACTTTGCTTCCCTAACAGCTCTCCTGTAAGCCTCTTGGTTGTAGGCAAGATGCCCTGCTGTGATGCATCCATTTGCAGATCATCAACGATGTCTTGCAGTCATCTTCGCTTTGGTCTTCCTCTCTTTCTTTTTCCTATTATGTACCCTTTCAAAACAGTCATATTTCTCATTTCTCTTATTTCTTATTTCTCATATTTCTTATTTCTCATATTTCTTATTTATCATTTCTCTTATTTCTTATTTATCATTTCTCATTTCTCTTATTTATTATTTCTCATGACATTTAATGTTTCCAAAACATTTAAGTTTTCTGTTTAATCCCAGAACAGTACTAGAACCAAAATAAAACTGTACCAAAGTTGTGTTATCTGGACTCCTCTATGGAGCAGAATGCTGGAGAACAGCTGAAAAGGGAATGAGAAAATTATCCTCACTCCACACAACCTGCCTCAGAAAGATTTTAAATATTTACTGGCCACAGACAATAAATAACAGGGACCTGCTTGCCCAATGTGAACCAGAATATATGCATGTCATAACAGCAGAAAAATGCTGGAAATGAATTGGTCATCTGCTCCGAAGAGACCCCAGCAACATCGCTAAAACAGCCATGAGATGGACGCCCGAGGGGAAAAAGAGAGGACGACCAAAGGCTACCTGGCAGAGAACTTATAGAAGTGGAAATGAGCAGCATGCAGGACAGCTGGGGCACACAACATAGTCCGACTGCGGGCTGTGAGAGGTGGAGAGAACTTATTTGCTGCCCTGCAAGACACCACAGGGTGTACTGGGCAGTGACTGCTTAGTTGACTGCCAATCAAGGATAATGATGGATAATCTGCAACATGTAACTATAATAATGCAGTATGCACCATATAACTATATTACAGTCTACAGCATGTAACTATAACAATATGTAACCATATAACTATATTATAGTCTACAACATGTACCCATAACAATACAATATGTACCATATAAATAGTATAGTCTACAGTATGTAACTATAAAAATACAGTGTGTATCACATAACTATATTATAGTCTACAACACATAACAAAACAATACATATGCACCATATATGTAACTATGAGTCTACAAAATGTAAGAATACAGTCTATACCATATAACTATATTATAGTCTACAACATGTAACTACAACAATACAATCTACATAATATAACTATGTTATAGTCTAAAACATGTAACTATAAAAATACAGCCTGTTTCTCAATTCTCTTTTTTTTTTTTTACAAAATGGCAGATATGAAGCCAAATTGTTATTAAAACTAAGAAATGATAAGTTCCCAGTGAAATAAACAACTTATAACTGCTGTCAGCAATACTTTCCAATAATTTTAATGTACTTCTTCATGTAACGTGTTCTTTCCAGAAGCTCGTGCCTCTCAATGCCTCCCTGAATGCAATGTGGTCTTGTGCAAGCTGACTAGTGTCTCACAGTGACATATTCTGACTTTCCGTGACGTCCTGAGACCACCCGGGGTGAGGTCATCCCTTTTCTCTTTTGCTGGGCACTATTATTTATCAACTTTTCCACATTATGTCTCTTGACGTAGCCGAAATATCTCAACTTTCTAATTTTGATAGTGTTTATGAGGCAGTTCTCTGTGATGCCTTATCCCTTCTTATGAGCCAGTTCTCTATGATGCCTAATCCCTTCTTATGACCAAGTTCTCTGTGATGCCTAATATCTTCTCATGAGCCATGTCTCTGTGATGCGTAATACCTTCTTATGACCAAGTTCTCTGCGATGCCTAATACCTTCTTATGACCCAGTTCTCTGTGATGCCTCCCTTCTTATGACCCAGTTCTCTGTGATGCCTAAAACCTTCTTATCACCAATTTCTCTGTGATGCCTAATACCTTCTTATGACCCACTTCTCTGTGATGCCTCCCTTCTTATGACCCAGTTCTCTGTGATGCCTAAAACCTTCTTATCACCAATTTCTCTGTGATGCCTAATCCCTTCTTATGACCCAGTTCTCTATGATGCCTAATCACTTCTTATGACCCAGTTCTCTGTGATGCCTAATCCCTTCTTATGACCAAGTTCTCTGTTATGCCTAATCACTTCTTATGACCCAGTTCTTTGTGATGCCTAATCCCTTTGATATCTCTATATTTGATTTTCTTTGCATCCTAAGTGCCTTTCTGAACATTTCAAATGTTGCCATTCTCTTTTCTAGTAATTTGTTTAGAGTCCATATTTCACATCCATATGCTGTCACTGGGAATATGTAAGCTCTTAGTAAACATAATTTTGTTTTCTTGTTGCTACCTTGCCCCATACTCTTAAAGCACATAGAGTTTTTTTTTAAAGAATGCTATCCATCTTTCTAAAGATTACACGCATGATCTATTTTTAAAAAAAAACACTTCATGGTGTATCTGTTAACAAATTAACCACCCAAGAGTCACAATACCATGATGTCTTTCTGAATGATCTGAAATGCTCTCTAGAGATGGTGTCCAGAACTGACCAATGCCACCATGTCATCTGTCTGGAGTGAATGGGTTAAAACTCTGAATCAACAAAGCAAGAAAACAAAACCAGTCATTTAATTGGATCATAAGAGTTAATATACCCTCCTGGCACAGACGCTGTCGTTAGTTAGACACTGCCACAGCATGGCCTCCAAAAGGCTGTACTATTTAGCTAGACAACAGACATCAGAGGCTAGAACATGGAATGCAGAAGAAGAATTATTATGTTGATTTATGCTATTATGCTGTTTAAATAATGCAACACCTATGTCTGAGTAATAAGACAGATGACTGAACAACAACCAGTCTCATGGGTGGTCAGGAAAAGGAGATGGACATATGTTGGTCATTTGATGAGAAGAAATGATCAGAGAATTCCAAAACAAGCTATCAAGTGGAACACAACAGGCCAAAGAAAAAGAGGCAGACCGCGTGAAACTCTGAAGAGGACAATGTTAAGAGAGGCCAAATTAACAGCCGTAAAATCCCTTGATGAGGTTGAAAGACTCGCCGAAGACAGGAAAAATTGGTGAACTACCTTGCAAGCCCTATGTGACGTTTAACGGCACGGGAAGGATATAAGATATGTCTAGGTAGGTGGTCCTCAGCTTAGGACACATAAAGTCAATGATAATTTATCACTGATCTCCCTATACAGCACCTCTTTAACTCCCTTGCCATTTTGCATGAATTTGAAATCCCACATTTCTAGTATTACACAAAATTTGTTATGCGGACCACTATCTGAACCTTAGTGGATCCAAATGGTCCTTCGACCATACTTTGGGAACCACTGCTATAATTTATGTATATACAAATATATCAAGACTGTAGATTACATAATCTAAATGCATTCAGACCTATGTTAAGCACAAAACATAACAGTCTGCCACACCTGAGTGAGTTAATGTGGTATTTGATGAGGTCACTGACTGTCTGTATGTCTGTGACAGACTCTGGATGGCAGTGACAGACTGTGAACAGCAGCAGCAGCAGACACTGTTCATGATATAGGCTGGTCTCAGTGAGGCTCAGTCGGAAATGTAAGCTCTGAAATTAGAACGCATTGAAGGCTGATGTACTACATCAGATCTGCTGTTGATGTACTATGTCAGATCTGTTGCTCAACCACCCACTTTTTGACTTGTTGTCAATTATACCCAGAACCCATGCATTCAACCATGTAATCCCTTATGTCACTGATGTCGCCCATCTTCCACCAATATCACCCATCTGCCACATGGTTCTACTCTAACCAACCAAATGCTCTGTATCTAACTGAACTTTGTGCCATCAGTCTTTTTCAGAAGTAGTGGAACTCTTATTCTTGTGCTAATATCTCATTAAACATTTTGTTAATAATACTTTTATATTTTGCAATTTATATTACTCATAATGTGGTGAGTCAGACATATCAAACATCATAAGAGTTTGGAGAAGACAGTTCTGGAAGGGTACATAATGGGGAGGAAAGAGAGAGAGGAAGACCAAGGCAAAGAAGGCAACGAGACATTGTTGATGATCTGTGATTGGATGCATCAGCAGCAGGGCATCTTGCTTACACCCGAGAGGCCTTCAAAAGAGCTGTTAAGGAGGCAAAGTTCCACAAGCGACATGCTAATGAGTGAATGTGGTTAGAAATTAAAGAGCTTCTAAGGTTATAAATTTGCAAGAAAAGATAGAGCTAATAATATTTAATGTCTATGGCACGTCCTATGCTGATATAGGCTGCAAGTTATGTATATCCCCCTCAACAGTTAGTACAATTCTTAAGGCTAAAAGTCATTAAGAAGTGGATAGTTTATTTTTTTTTATTTATCACTTGTATGCTTTCATAAGTGATATAAGTGAGTATTTTATATTTTTAAGCAACCAAATTGCACATCTTACATCCTTCCCATGCCATTAAACACCACGTAGGTTCGTCAAGTTTTCCTGTTTTCGGCGAGCTTTTCGACCTCATCAAGGGATTTTATGCCTACTAATTTGGCCTCTCTTAACAATGTCCTCTTTAGAGTTTTACGTGGTCGACCTCTTTTTTTTTCTTCGGCCTGCTGTGTTCCACCTGACAGCTTGTTTTGAGATTCTCTGACTGTTTTTTCTCATCACATGACAGATATATGTTCATCTCCTCTTTTTTTCTGATCACCCATGAGACAGGTTGTTATTCGCTCATCTGCCTTATCTCTGCATTGTTCTTGAATTCGTTCTGCTTTATACCGAGTATTTTCCTTAGGCATTTGTTTTCAACCTAAAAAATGAACTGATTCCACTTTTTTCAAATCAGTTTCAGTATTTGATCATGCTCTTTCTCTAATCAGCTGACTAAGTGGTGGAATGATGTTTGAGACTCAGATATATATATATATATATATATATATATACCAGGACTGTTGAGTCATATCAATAAAAATGTATAATTTTTGAAGGAGTCTGACAGTGCACAAATAAATGTGGGGGGAGGGGTTGAAGGTTACTATCACTGTCCCCATTATCCTGGCAGCAAACAACTTGCTACATGCGCCATCTCCCCCAGCTGGTCTTGATGACTGTACTATAGTTTGCACGATCATTTCATGGTTCTACTTTCTGTTCTAGCAAGGAATACAAAGACTCACCTTACCCCCAGTCTGTCTTGTATCTGCACCAACCACTACATCACCATCAAATTTTACAGCCATGATTGTTGTCTGAAGGAATAAGAATAAATGGTCAGAAAATAAAATATGTATAAGCGAATATTCTTTTGTAGCAAATTCTTAATAAAACTCCAAACACGTTTTCAACCTACCTCACTGTAACTTTACAAAAAAATTTGTTAAATATAGTTTCACATCTGTTATATACAGCATTCATCTTTACCTCAGCGGAACATCATTATTCATCAAATCTATGTCGCCCTCTGTCATTTAGGATGCAAAAACATTGGACTGAAAACCATTCCACAAAACATGGTAGCCATGTTTGTTCGTCGTACACAAAAACTTTCGTTTCGTAGAAAAAATTATTTTCGCGTGTTGTAATTATAATTCTCGGTCATTATTACACTGGTAACCCGTCAAAGATAAACAGAACAAGAAATTCGACTCTTTTGAAGACAAATGCCTTGGGTAAATACTTGGTATAAAGTTGAACAAATGTAAGAACAATGCAGAGATAAGACAGATGAGCAAACAAATACCTGTCTCATGGGTGATCAGAAAAAGAAGATGGACATATGTAGGTAATGTGATGAGAAGAAACAATCAGAGAATACCAAAACAAGCTATCAAGTAGAACACAACAGGCCGAATAAAAAGAGATCATCCATGTGAAACTCTAAAGAGATCATTGTTAAGAGAAGCCAGTTTAGTGGGCATAACATCCCTTGATGAAGTTGAAAAACTCGCCGAAAACAGGAAAACTTAGCCAACAACTATGCGACCCTTATGTGACGTTTAATAGCTTTTAACATTCCGTCTGTTATTTCATCTTTACCTGCAGCTTTGTTGTTAGCCATTAGATTCACTGTTGTTTCAGTTTCATTCAATGTAATTTCATCTAGGTTGACATTTAGTTGTGGAATCGGTAATTCGGTTTCAAGGTTTATCAGTTCTTTTGGGTGTGGTTGAATAAGTATTTCTTGGAAGTGTTCGGCCCATCCTTCCCGTACCGCTAACAGTGACAACATGAGCCAACTACAGAGAATGAAGTTTGGAAAAAAGAAAAGGTCCCTTCTAAATGGGAAAAAAATAATCATTGTTAAAATGGCAAAAAAAAGGCAACCCTGACGACTGCACTAACTGGAGAGTCAAATGTGTCAAAATATTTTGCAAAGTTATTCTGAATAGACTTAAGGATATAGTGGATACTGCAATGAGAGAAGAACAAGCAGGATTTCGAAAAGCGAGAAACTGTCTCCACAGGATCTTTACTCTAACAACAATACTTGAAGAACATATTGAAAAGCAGAAACCAACTGAACTACTCGTACTTTTTCTTCTTCGTCTTTCCAAGCCGTTAATTAAGGCTCAGTACTTCAGATGAAGTTTGCAATCATTACTCTCTATTCCTAATCTCTCTCTCTCTCTCTCTCTCTCTCTCTCTCTCTCTCTCTCTCCAGTTCATGACACCAAATTCCTTTATATCCTCTTCCATGTGGTCTCTCCACCTCTGTCTTGGTCTACCTCTTGGCCTTGTTTCCTTCATCTCTTGTGACTAATTTATTCACATCAGACCTAAAGTTAGGAAACATCTAACGTGTGAAACCTACGACGACAAAACGACAAAAAAAAAGACGTTAAGCTAGGGCAGAGTGTAATGAAAGATGTTTGTGTGCGTCTCGTGTCTCACAAGGGGAGGGTTACAACAAAGTCAAAGTGTGCACTATCATATTATTGACTGCACCAGTATAATATTTTCAATTGTTAATGATATATTTCTGACCAAAGAAGATGTTCTTGATTAATACTGACTTCATCTTCACAAACACTCAGATTTTTGTTGTTTAGATTCGGTTTCACAAACATTACACTTCACTAAATCAGAGGAGATCCGATGAAATGTTCTCTACAGAATTCATTTAATTCTGACAAATAAGATTTCGACTTAGAATTCACAACATCACTTGTACTAAGATGCAATATGGCATAGTCTTCGTTAGTTTCGTCATTGAAGTACTTCAGTATCAAACATTCATATTCTATATGCAGCATTTCTCAATGTTCTAAACTTCACATTATTCTAAATATTTGATAAAAGGACAATTCTAAACTTTAAGGAAAAATTTTTTATAAATAGGAAACTACGAGGTTTTGGTACGGTAAAGTAAGAGAACAAATATTGTAGGATCAAACCTCGAAAAAATCGTAGACAAAGCACTTTAGTGAGACGTGAGAGAAAGAAAAATCACAAGAGAATTACCTGGGATTCGAACACGGACTCCGGTAGGACGAGCAGCCGTCTAGCCACGAGAGAACAGCGTACTATCGACTTAGCCAACTAGCACCCCAGGTTTAATTCTAAACTTTGTACTATATTCGATCTGCACCACGTGGTCAATCAGTTACACGACTAATTCACTGTACTCGAAGTTTCAAAGTAACAAATATTCATAATCACTTGAATCACTTGAAACACATCTTCAGTCTGTCCTAAAACACTTCTTCAAAACTGCTTTTCCTGAGTATCTATTGCTCTGATTTATTCCAACTGTGGTTACCTACGTCTTCTTTCTCTCTCGTGTCTTCTCTGGTGTGTGTTCTCTTTTTGCTGTTCTTCTCTGATTGTCTGTCCTTCTCTCCTTCTCTTGGTTGGACCGGTCTCAGTTCACTGACCGTCCTTGTTCCTCCGTCTTCGGGGCTCCGTCCTCTGTCTCCTCTCCTCTACTTCTTCTTCTTTCTTGGTTCCTCTTCCTTGTTCTTATTGTCTGTTCTTCCGTCTTCAGGCTCCCTCCTCTGTCTCTTCTTTTTCCTCTTTTTTTCCCACTACTTGGTTCCTCTTCTCTCCTTTTTATCTTCAAGTGCAGCTTGATGGATTAACCAATAAGTATTTTGGCTAAACCCTTCAGATGTCCACTGGTTCCTATGAGCGCTCTGATTGTCCGTCATTCAAACTGCCCCGTGACTTGTATGTCGTAAGTCAGTTGTCCAATAGCCCACGCCTCTAAATATTTAATTGGTCAGCTGACCGAATTGGTCACTCTTTTATTTAAAAACCGCGTGCAATCACGTCACAACGCGTGTCAGTTTCGTCTATACAATTGTTATTTACCTAAGACATTATCTTGCTCTTTCGTGTTGGAGGTTTTATTGTGTCCTCGCTTTTCATTGTATCTGGCTTTTCTATTCGTCTTTTCTATTTTGTTTACTCGTGTGAACGTCCAGTCACTGCTTTGTTATCACTAGAACATCCTATTTTCTGGCGTCCTTCCTCTGTCTTCCATATGTGTCAGCGTCACTGAGTCTCGTCTTTTTCTATTCACTGTTTCTACTGTTTACTTATGTCCGCGTCTTGTTCTAGTGTCATGGAAGGTCTATACATTTCTCTTCCTTTCCTCTCCATTTTTCTCTGTCGCTATTCGATGTTACTATTTTCTTTACAGTAAATTTTCATAATAATATTCATTAATGATAATAATAATAATAATAATAATAGTAATAATAATAATATCCGTTACTTACATGGCCATGCTACAGGGTTAGTAAGGGGGAAAATATCATGTCAGTGGTTTTTTTTTCATTTTTGTGATACCGAGACCAATAATTTCAAAAACGATGTAATTGTTAATAATAATTAATTCTTATTGTTACACAAATATAAGACCTCTCCCCCCTATTCAGTTGACCCTAGTTATTCTGTTTTTATCTACCACGACCCTCCCCCCCCCCCCCCCCGTAGCATAGTCTCTTGTAAATATGCGTCGAACAGTAGCATGATAAGTTATATGAGTGATATATGAGTTTAGGTTTAGATAAGTTATATGAGTGATATATGAGTTTAGGTTTTGATAAGTTATATGAGTGATATATGAGTTTAGGTTTAGATAAGTTATATGAGTGATATATGAGTTTAGGTTTAGATAAGTTATATGAGTGATATATGAGTTTAGGTTCAGATAAGTTATATGAGTGACATAGGCACACCTACCAGTGACAATAGCACTATACGTTATATAAGTGATATAGGCTTATCTGCCACTGACAGTAGCACTATAAATTATATAAGTGATATAGGCACACCTACCACTGACAATAGCACTGTAAGTTATAGGAGTCATATAGGCACACCTACCACTGACAGTAGCACTATAAGTTATAGGCGTCATAAGGCACACCTGCCACTGACAGTAGCACTGTAAGTTATAGGAGTCAAAAAGGTACACCCACCACTGACAGTAGCACTATAAGTTATAGAAGTCATATAGGCACACCCACCACTGACAGTAGCACTATAAGTTATAGGAGTCATATAGGCACACCTACCACTGACAGTAGCACTATAAGTTATAGGAGTCATATAGGCACACCTACCACTGACATTAGCACTATAAGTTATAGGAGTCATATAGGCACACCTACCACTGACAATAGCACTATAAGTTATAGGAGTCATATAGGCACACCTACCAGTGACATTAGCACTATAAGTTATAGGAGTCATATAGGCACACCTGCCACTGACATTAGCACTATAAGTTATAAGAGTCATATAGGCACACCTACCACTGACAATAGCACTATAAGTTATAGGAGTCATATAGGCACACCTACCACTGACAATAGCACTATAAGTTATAGGAGTCATATAGGCACACATACCACTGACAATAGCACTATAAGTTATAGGAGTCATATAGGCACACATACCACTGACGGTAGCACTATAAGTTGTAGGAGTGACAGACGGGACAAACGAAGTTAACATGCTAAGTTTGTTATAGAACATAAATGAGCTTAGCAAACTTATTGGAAATGGCAGACCTATAGATAGATCAGACGGGACAGGGAAGGTGAAAGACTTAATTAAACGGTTCAATAATTGGTCCAAAGTATGGACAAATTACCGTTATTCAGTAACGCGAACCCGTTCATGAAAAGAAAAAAAAGGTACTCTTGGATTCAAAGGTTTCAAATTGATGTACGAGTACATAAATGTATACATACATACATTCATTCATTCATTCCTTTGCATGTCCCTTGCGGAACTTTGCCTCCCAAACAGCACTCCTGTAGGCCTCTCGGTTGTTAGCAAGATGGCCTGCTGCTGCTGCATCCATTTCCAGATCATCAACGATGTCTTGCAGCCATCTTCGTTTCGGTCTTCCTCTTTTTCTTTTTCCCACCATGTATCCTTCCAATACGGTCTTCTCTAAATTATCATGACGTTTAATGTGTCCAAAATATTTAAGTTTTCTCTCTTTAATCCTCTTTACTAGCCAGCCTTCTTCAATATTAAGCTCTTGTAGTATAGATATATTTGTTCTTTTTTGTGTCCACGATATTTGGAGAACTCTTCTATAGCATTTACATTCAAAGGCATTTATGTGCTCATACATACATACATATATATATATACATATATATATATATATATACATATATATATATATATATATATATAATATATATATATATATATATATGGTATTTCTTTACGGGTGATAGTGTAACTTATTTATTTATTTATTTTTTCACATGGCTCTCGGACTTACAAAAAATAGCTGCCGTAACCAGCTCCCACTCGGATACGATGTTGTGCCTCAACATCTTCACAGCATCGGCTGCAGAGAACACCAGTTCGCAGTTTCAGGGACGCTGAAGAAAGAAAAGAAGAAAATCTTTGCACAGTGCAAAATCCAGCTCTTTCCAAACGCGGAATGCCCTACCAAGTCATGTAAAACTTATAGGTAACATCCGTTCTTATAACTTAAACATTGTCAACATCTGTTTGATATGGAGTATATGCCTGCCTGAGCATAGTCTAAAGTACTTTAAAGTATGGCTTGATTGTTGTGATTTTTTTTTATACTGCTTTTCTATAAATGTGTTAATTTTGAATGAATATAAGAATGCAAGTTTATTTTATGTTGTTGTATAGATCAGAGTGTAGAGTGTATGGACATGAGATAAGTTTATTATTTATTTATGTGATCATTTAATTGTGTCTTCATGATTATTATGCTCATTAACAAATGCTGAAGGACTGTGACTGAGTGAAAGCTGTATGATGAAGGGCAGAATGTCAGACGGGCCTGCGTGCCCAATTCTTAACCCTTTGAAGATAAAATATGTTCGTTCATTCGTTCGCTTCTCCTTCTCTTGTGGGAAGTTGATCTTCCTTCCCCGTCTGAGGCAGAGAAATTCTTGAGATGCAGACATAAACAAATCTTTTCGTGTGATTCGTTTATTTGTTTTTTATTGCTGTCCGTCGTGGGCTAGACATTTGCTAAAGAACATGTGTGTATGTTCTGCGTCTTCAAAAATGTGATACCTGCGAGAAACTGAGTCTAAGGGAAGGGATTTCTGTCATGACCTCGTTCACTTTACAGAGAAAGCTCCGCCAGTTCCCCGTTTAGTATGAAATAAAGAAAGTGACCGAAATTTTTCATTGTGAAACAGAGAAAATAACTAACAATTCATTTAATACGAAACAGAGAGAGAGAGAGAGAGAGAGAGAGAGAGAGAGAGAGAGAGAAAATGACCAACATTTCAGATGACGTAGTTAGAAATAATGGCTAGTATCAGTCTGTGTCACGCAGGTATACATTTGCCAATGTTTTAAGTAATACAGCATTTATTTTTCAAAGGAAAAAAGAACTTGGGATTGAGAGGTTGAGCGAGCGGGGGGAGGGGGGGGGTCAGACACGTCTGATATATTTTTTTCGACCCTTTAGTTTTCATTGTACTGTAAAAGTAATCTGAGACTGGCAGCCCCACACTCCGGGCATTTCCTTCCGTTCCAACACCCACTGATGGATCCAGCCACACACTGATTGTGGGTAACACGGGCTAAACCACTTCATTCGGAAAAAAACGCCCCCCCCCCTCCTCTTCTCCTCCAGTTCGATCATCCTCCTGATGTGATTTCGTCATTCAACCCGATGTCGTCCTCCACATGCAGCCTATCCGAGATGGCTTTTTGCAGTCTCCTCCTTGTCCATTTTAGGGCTCCCTGAATTGCTTGCCAGCTTGGCCGCTTTCTCACTGCTTTGCCTCCTGCGTGAATCGGGCAGAATATTCACGTCAAAATGGTATAACTGAGAGACCTTTAGAAGACGGGCCCACTCCATTTGGAAGAAATGCCCCTCGAATCTCCGTAACATGCTTTGGGAGTCTGTTACAATGACTCGTCCTGCTCCACCAACCAGGAGGCTGCTCCTGATGCCTCATTTTACTGCAAACACTGAATATCGGTTTAATAGATTAAACATAAAAGGAGAACAGGTAAACGTATAAAATGACGAAACCTTTAGGTTCAGCAAAAGAGTAAAACAGACAGAACCTCAAACTGCGGTATGGGAAGCTCTATTTAGGGGATGCGTGTACCTGCAGCCACTAAACTGTTTTAGTACGACCTGTGGTCATTTGCATTTGTACGAATGTCGTCAGGTGTAAGATCTCCTAGAGGCAGAGGACAAACAGCAGATACCCAAAAGACCCCATACTAAGACCAAACAAACAACAACAAACCTCAGTCTTCATGTTACGAACTGGACACTGCAGACTCAACTTTCATCTCCACAAGATAAAGGCTGCGCCAACAGCCCAATCCATGGCCAAAAGGGCCTCGAAACTCCTGAACACATACTACAGACCTGCACCATCTGCAGATATCTCAGAGCCCTGGTCTACGGCCCTGAGAGAGAAGCACGGAGGAGAAACTCTGGGACTCCTGCGAAGACCTGGAGGCGACCCTTCTCCTTGCTTAGAAAGCTGAGCAAACAAGACTGATCGAAGAAGAAGAAGAAGAAGATATGTAAGAGTAAGATGTATTTTTTTAGTTCGTTTCACGTTACATTTGTGTCAGTTATAGTAAAGTAAGATGTCCCGCGAAAAATAAAAAAGTCATCCTTCCCGTGCCGTTAAATGTCATATAGGGCTCGCATAGTTGTTTACCAAGTTTTCCTGTTCCCGACGACTTTTTCAACGTCATCAAGGGATGTTATGCCCACTAAACTGGCTTCTCTTAACAATGTCCTCTTTAGAGTTTCACGTATTCGACCTCTTTTTATTCGGCCTATTGTGCTCCACTTGATAGCTTGTTTTGGTATTCTCTGATTGTTTCTTCTCATCACATGGCCTACATATGTCCATCTTCTGTTTTCTTATCACGCATGAGACAGGTTGTTGTTTGCTCATCTGTCTTATCTCTGCGCTGTTCTTGAATTCGCGAGAAATAATGTCTCTATAAAATAATGATCTAAAGTGTCTTGTTTTTCAATTTATTATGTAGAAACAGACTGAATTAAGTGAACGGTTTTTTTACATGTAACTTTGTCTTTTAACTCCTTCACTTCAAAACAGCACTGGCAGGGTTGATGGATCTTACACACCCATGTGCATGTGAATCAGTGCTCAGAGCCATATTAGACAAAGTTTAAATAAAATATAAAGTAGGACATTTCTAACTCAAACCATATTTTTAATTTTATTTAAATAACTTGCTTCCAGATTCTTTCTACAAAAGTTTCTTATCAAAATGTACGCTAAAAGAACATGGAAAGTAATTCTGGATTGAAAGAGTTAAAGTTCCAAATAATTACGAATAATTTACTCTGCGCGGTTTTAATAAAATTCCTCCGTTGTAGTTATGGGCCTGCACAGAGTGTTCCCAATTCCTCTTTTGTAAACTTCATTACCGAAAGTCTCACAGTTTTCACATTAGCACATACTGATCATCATAAGCATTGTTTGGAGTGTTTAAACGAATCATTCATTCATTAGCATGTCCCTTGTGGAACTGTGCTTCCCAAACAGTTCTCTTGAAGGCCTCTCGGTTGTAAACAAGATGCCCTGCTGCTGATGCATCCATTTTGCAATTCGTCAACGATGTTCTGCATCCACCTTCGCCTTGGTCTTCCTCTCTTTATTTTTCCCATTATGTACCCTTCCAGGACTGTCTTCTCCAAACTCTCATGACGTTTAATATGTCCTAAATACTTAAGTTTCCTGAGTTTAATCTTCTTTACTAATAAATCTTCTTCCGCATCAAGTTCTTGGATATGTATGTTCTTTTTTTTATGTCTATGACATTTGTGGGACTCTTTTGTATCATTTACATTCAAAGGCACGTATATGTTTATCATCTGTTTTGTTAAGTTTCCAGGTCTCACGGGCATATATTCCGATGGAAAAGATGGATGCCCTTTAAAATCTAATTCTTGCAGCTCTGTCTGTCCCTCTCAGAGCTTTTCAGTTGTTTTAGCTTCTGAAAAGAGATATACGTCCTCTTTCAATTTCCTTCATTGTATCTTCGCTGTTAGATATGATCCAAAATATTCAAAACTGTCTATTGCTTCCAATTTCTCCTCATTGATATATAATTCAGCTGCCATATTTGTTTTGTCAGTTGTCATCAATTTAGCTTTCTTTGCACTGAGCTAAAGGTTTTGCTCTTCGCTGTTCTTATTGACAGATAATTCGTTTTTCCGTTCCTTTTTGTGTTGTGGACAGTAATACTGTATCGTCAGCATATCTAATTTGTGTTATATCATAACCTCCAATTTTTATGGCAACGTAATGTTCTTTGTCTGCGTCTTGTAACGAATGTCGCTGGGAAAATTCTTTTTTCATTAATAAAAAAACCTGTTTATAACCGCGCTCCGTGACAGATGGTTATTTTAAATATATGCTGAGAAGGAGCTGTGGAGAAGTCGTCCCCCCAATCCTCTAACCCTCCATCCAAATGGCGGAAGACAAACAGTCTAGAAGCAGGGTTAGATGGATGTATCAACTCTTTTGTAGACTGTTCAAATATTTAGTTTGCTTTATCGTTCCTCTTCTACTGTGAGGTGTTCAACAGAGATGCAGTTGGAGATTTTTTTTTTTTGGGGGGGGGCATATAGGTGGCCTCAGTGATGTTCATGCCATAATTCATGATGTTGCTATAACTCCATCTATCCATCTTTTCCGTGGTCCTCTTCTTGATCTGTTGCCCGTAGTGTTTTGGTTGAAGGCCCTCGTGGCTGCCTGTATGTGCGTCATTCTCATTAAGTGGCCACACCACCTAATTCTTTGTTTCTCTATGTATTGTAGGCATGGTGTAGTTCCTACCACTTTTTTATGTCGTCATTTCTTATCTTATCCCTCCTAGTGGCGTTTGCTGCTTTTCTTAGTCGCCTCATTTCGCATGTAAATATTTTATTTTAATGTTTCTTAGAACGCCCATGTTTGGCTTTGGTAGCACAACGTTGGTATAAATACGCTATTAATTAGCTGTCTCTTGGTTTAGAGTGGTATGTTAGGGTGAGAAAGTAGTGGGGATAGCTGACATGTTAGAGTGAGAAAGTAGTGGGGATAGCTGACATGTTAGAGTGAGAAAGTAGTGGGGATAGCTGGTATGTTAGGGTGAGAAAGTAGTGGGGATAGCTGACATGTTAGGGTGAGAAAGTAGTGGGGATAGCTGACATGTTAGAGTGAGAAAGTAGTGGGGATAGCTTGTATGTTAGAGTGAGAATGTAGTGGGGATAGCTGGTATGTTAGGGTGAAAAAGTAGTGAGGATAGCTTGTATGTTAGGGTGAGAAAGTAGTGGGGATAGCTTGTATGTTAGGGTGAGAAAGTAGCGGGGATATCTGGTATGTAATGACATCTGTTCTTTGTGTTCTAACGTGTTTCTCTGTGAAGATTCCCATCTTCTGTGTGAACATATATCGAAGAAATTCTTTAACTCTTGTATTTTGTTATCTTCGATATAGATATCCAATGGGCTTGAGCTCCTGCTGACTTTCATGGGTCTCTGTTTTGGCAATGTTGATTTTCACTTCATAATGTCCGCAGCTTTGGTGAAAACTGTTCATATGATCTTGTAAGTTTTTCGGGTCATTGTCCATTGTGCTGGTTGTCTGCAAACATTCATTTAGGGATTGAGGGATTGTAAGTATGGGACTGCTGGGTTGGGCGAAGCATGGTGTGGGTTTACCCCCTTAGGTTGGTTACGGTAGCCATGATGGCTAGCCCGGATCATCCTGGAAACGGCTCACTAGAGGAGGTCTGGTGAAGCTGCGGCAGACCTAGCAAGCCGACAGTGGGATTTTCTCTTGTTACACATTTAACAAACGAGATAAAACTGACTGACTTACATGGAAAGGTAGCAGCATGTCCCTAAAATCCTGTAAAGTGTTTTTTTTTCATAGTATCTTCTGGTGGGCCTGCCCAGAGCCTAATCTGGATGGCGACCTGAGGGTTGGATTCGAAGAGACTGACGTGGTCAGGGTCACCCCTGTTTCCTTCAACATTCCCCAGTTCTAGGAAGCACTTGGATAAGCACTTTAACAATTCGATTTCTGCAGATTCGAACCAAACTTTCGCTGTGAGATACGAGTGGTAGTAGTCACAGATGGAGTATATATCGTAAATGGAGCATATATATTTTATATCCTCTCTCTATTTATTCACCCAAGATCAAGCACAAACAACTAATCATCACAAACGTATCAAAATACTACCCCTTAAGAACAGGTTCCTCTTCAACAAAGCCAAGTTAGTACATCAAATTCTTTCACGGCATGCCCCGCCTTATCTATGGAACCTGTTTAAATTTAGCCCAAAGTGCAGCCAACGCTTGAACAACATATGTCTTCCAAAACCTAGACTTGATCTTTACAAGAAAAGCTTTAGTTATTCTGCTGCTCATCTTTGGAATACCCTCCCATCCTATATAAAAAATATAAATTATACTCCTTCCTACAACTACAAGCTTTCCCAGTATCTATTTGATGTCGACTACATGCCTCCATGAATTATAAAACTTAAAAGTTATCTTGAGCTGCTCTTACAGACACCGAATACAATTAATTGTTTTCTGTATAGTCCCGAAAATTTTGTTTAGTAGATAGTCATTTATAATGTATGTAGTTACTTCTATACTGAGTGAATGTTCAAGAGTGAAACGTAAATGTTATATTTTATTTTATGTCTCTCAGCTTCAATCTTAGTTATGTTTGTTATATGAACAGCATATTGTAGAATGTCTGGAATAGAGTGAAAGATGTATGATAAAGGGCAGAATGTCAGACGGGCCTGCGTGCCCAATTCTTAACCCTTTTGAAATAAAGATCAATCAGTCAATCAATCAATCAAACCCTGTGTTTTTATACGATTAAGCCTCACTCCGAAACGTCAAAACTGTGGGATCGTTGAGGAATATAGCTGTTCCTACCTTTTCCTAGTTTATACATTTTTGTTATCACAGCTTCACTGCAGTGGCTTCGTTTATAGTTATATACTTAGTTTTATATACCTATATGTTCGTGTGTTCCCAAATGTAGTAGAGACTCATAAAAGCAATAGTATCCAAGAGTGACTGCTTCGGTTGAGCTGATCGAGTCTGGGGGCAAGATAGCGGAATTTACGATGACTTACAGGCTGGTTGAGATGAAAAATATGTCCTTCCTTCTTTCCTCGCCTTCTTAACCCATATCTGGGGCATAGACTATCAGCAAGGGCTCTAAGTTTTGTTTTATGACCTTGGCTGTTCTTTCTGTCTGTCTCTAGGTGTAGTAGATCTTTATTAAAACTTCTGCTTCCAGACTAATTCGCCAGGTTTTATCCTCGTTTCCTTTTTTTTTTTCACGGGGTCTCCAAGTGAGAGCTTACCTGGTTATGATTTTCCTTCGGCAAGTGTTAATAAGGGTCTGCGTTCTCTTCTTGCTGAGTTCGTGTTGATGTTTTCGTAGCCGAAACATTGCTACAGAACTGTGTAGCTGTGGCCCTATGTTCAGCCCTCTTCCTTTCTCATTGGGGCTTGGACGGGCCATGGCAGAATGCAGTAATTTCTGTTATGTATAAAACAGACCTTATCGGTCTGTATTCAAGCAAGACCTAGACTTGCTTGAAAAAGAGAAATAATGGCAGTGCCCAGGGACAAGGGATACACATAGAAGAAGCCAGTCAGTCATTTGCATGTACCTTGCGGAACTTTGCTTCCCTAACAGCTCTCCTGTAGTCCTCTCGGTTGTGAGTAAGATGGCCTGCTGCTTATGCGTCCATTTGCAGATCATCAAAGATATCTTACAACCATCTTCGCCTTGGTCTTCCTCTCTTTATTTTTCCCATTATGTGCCCTCCAAGACGGTCTTCTCTAAATTGTCATGACGTTTAGTGTGTCCAAAATATTTCAGTTTTCTCTGTTTAATCTTCTTTATAGCCAACTTTCTTCAATATTAAGTTCTTGTAGTATGGATATATTTGTTCCTTTTTTTGTGTCCAAGATATTTGAAGAACTCTTCTGTAGCATTTACATTCAAAAGCATTTATGTGTTTCTCAGCTGTTTTGTTAAGTATCCAGGTCTCACAGGCATATGTTGCGATGGGAAAAATGCATGCCCTTAAAAATCTTATTTTTGTGGTCCTGTCTGTTCCTCTTCACAGATTCTTTAGTTGTTTTACTTTTTGAAGAGTGATAGATGTCCTCCTTTTAATTTCCCTTACTGTATCTCCATTATTAATTAGTAGTGATCCAAGATATTCAAAACTCTCTACCTCTTCCAATTTTTCCACACTGATATATATTTCGGCTGCTTTATTTGTGTTGTCAGTTGTCATCAATTTAGTTTTCTTTGCAATAAGATAGAGGTTTTGCTCTTCACTAGTCTAACGGACTGACATAATTAGTTTTTCTATTCCTTTTTGTGTTGTGGCCAGTCATCAGCCTATCTAATCTCTGGTATTTCATAACCTCCAATTGTTATGGCATCGTAATATTCTTTGTCTAAATCTTCTCTAACATTCCTCTTTATATTTTCAGTATACAAGTTAATAAGTAAGGCAACAATATGCACCCTTGACAGACTCTTTGTTTTGTATCAAACCAAGTTGTTGTTTCACCATTTATTCTTATTGCTGCCTGTTGGTCTAGATACAGCAGTGATGTTAATTGTATCAAATGTGTTGGAAATCCCATTTTTTCCGTTATTTCCCAAAGTTTCTGGTGTTGTACACAATCAAATGCCTTTGAGTAGTCTATAAAAGATAAATATAGATTCACATTAAACCCTCTGCATTTCTCTATTATTAATTGTCTATTGAATATATGATCTCTCGATCCTCTTCCTTGCCTAAAACCAGCTTGGACCATATTGACTTCTTCTTCTATTTTCTACATGGAAGGAAGCAGAGAATAATTCCAAGAACAGGGATGACTGGAGAGCCTTTGTGGCCTACGCTCTCAAGGGAGTGAAAGACGATGATGTGATGATGATCTTAGATTCTTTTAATCTTTGTTTAATGTATGGCAAAAACGTTGAAGGTAAAGAAATAAAGAAAACATACGGTTAATAATGAAGAGTCAAAGTCTTGTATTCATTGTTGTTCACACTGATTTGGAAATTTCTCAAAAATTGTAACAATTTCAGACACTTTTACGAGAATCTATCTTTTATTTACGAGAATCTGTCTTTATTTCAAATATTCAGAATGATGTTTATGATTTATAAGTGTAGGTAAATGAAAATGAAAATGTACCTAAAATAGTATGGAAAAAAATAGTACAATAAAAAAATGTAAATAAAAAGAATTATGTCTGCGTCAAGGTCAGTTTACAAAAAGAAAAAAAAAATGGAGAGCGTCAAATAAAATAATATTCTTGCAGGATGATGTATTGACATAGCTCCTGCCAAAGCCTGCGAGATAACACTGTCGTGTCTTCAGTATACGAGCAGGTCTTGGACATGTCAGCCTCGTTTGCCAGGTTAAACTGTTTTGTTCCCTAGTTTCTCTGTGGTCTGGTTTCCCTCTCTGTGAGAATTACTCGCGTCTTTTCTTCTTGAATCTCGCGACCATGGGAGAGCATTTAGATTTTTGCGCGTCAGTTTACAAGCATGTCTTACATTGCTTTGGAAACTGCTTCTTCATAATGTTTAATTTACTCTTTTCCGGGATTTGGACATTTTATGTTGTACTTCCACCCCCCACTGACCCTCATTTATTTTTTTAAAGTCAGTAGTAATACGTCAACTTTTTTATAGTTAAAATCTTGAAAACTTTAACGTCTGTTTAGTTTTTTTTTCTTTTTAATCTTAAATTTCGGTCTTTCGTGTTAGATATGTGAAAATGTGACGTCAGCTTGATCAAAGTCTTCAGTATTTTAATTCAAAGTCGTTAATTTTCTAACGTATTTTTTTTTTGTTTGTTTGGGGGGGGGGGGGATGGGTCACATCTTTCAACGTTTCTATTTATAGATTTTTGTACGTCATCGCTTATAGATTTTTGTACGTCATCGCTTATAGATCATGGTATGTCATCGCTGATAGATTTTGGTATATCATCGCTTATAGATCTTGGTATGTCATCGCTTATAGATTTTTGTACGTCATCGCTTATAGATCTTGGTCTGTCATCGCTTATAGATCTTGGTTGGTCATCGCTTATAGATTTTGGTATGTCATCATTAACAGATCTTAATATGTCATCGCTTATAGATCTTAGTATATCATCGCTTATCGATCTTTGTATGTCATCGCTTATAGATCTTTGTATGTCATCGCTTATAGATCTTAGTATGTCATCGCTTATAGATCTTAGTATGTCATCGCTTATACATCTTGGTATGTCATCGTCTGCTCTTCCAACCTCTGGAATCTCTCAATGGCCCTCACTTCCTCTATGAGCATATCAAGTGGGTTGGGAGGCTTGTATCTCAGTAACATAACCAGCAGATCCTGTAAGGTTTGAGATAAGAAAATGTTCATACAAACGCGACTGTTTCTTCTTATTGTTTTAGGTAGTTCACAGACTGCATAACTGTCTGGGGCCAGGTAAGAAGGTAAAGGTAACCCTGTCATGCCTTAGAGTCACATAGGGAAAACTGTCTGGGGCCAGGTAAGAAGGTAAAGGTAACCCTGTCATGCCTTAGAGTCACATAGGAAAAACTGCCTGGGGCCAGGTAAGAAGGTAAAGGTAACCCTGTCATGCCTTAGAGTCACATAGGGAAAACTGTCTGGGGCCAGGTAAGAAGGTAAATGTAACCCTGTCATGTTTTAGAGCCACATAGGGAAAACTGCCTGGGGCCAGGTAAGAAGGTAAATGTAACCCTGTCATGTTTTAGAGCCACATAGGGAAAACTGCCTGGGGCCAGGTAAGAAGGTAAATGTAACCCTGTCATGTTTTAGAGCCACATAGGGTTTCGGTGGTAGCGCCGGTGTTCTCTTTGACCTGTCAGCACACTAGAGGGTGATGTGGTCAGCATCACACCTGCTCGCCTTTCCTTACCCACCTCCAGAAGAAGTTGCGTGCCCATTTGCACAGCTGGAAGACTGGGACGTCTCTGGCCGGATTCAAACCCCCCGACCTTGGCCATGAGAGGCTATTAAACTAACCACTTCGCCACTCGGACGTTTGGGGCCAGGTAATCCATCTTTATTAGGAGCGGGTCTTTTTATATCAAAGCTATTTCCCATCTTTATTAGGAGCGGGTCTTTTTATATCAAAGCTATTTCCCATCTTTATTAGGAGCGGGTCTTTTTATATCAAAGCTATTTCCCATCTTTATTAGGAGCGGGTCTTTTTATATCAAAGCTATTTCCCATCTTTATTAGGAGCGGGTCTTTTTATATCAAAGCTATTTCCCATCTTTATTAGGAGCGGGTCTTTTTATATCAAAGCTATTTCCCATCTTTATTAGGAGCGGGTCTTTTTATATCAAAGCTATTTCCCATCTTTATTAGGAGCGGGTCTTTTTATATCAAAGCTATTTACCATCTTTATTAGGAGCGGGTCTTTTTATATCAAAGCTATTTACCATCTTTATTAGGAGCGGGTCTTTTTATATCAAAGCTATTTACCATCTTTATTAGGAGCGGGTCTTTTTATATCAAAGCTATTTACCATCTTTATTAGGAGCGGGTCTTTTTATATCAAAGCTATTTACCATCTTTATTAGGAGCGGGTCTTTTTATATCAAAGCTATTTACCATCTTTATTAGGAGCGGGTCTTTTTATATCAAAGCTATTTACCATCTTTATTAGGAGCGGGTCTTTTTATATCAAAGCTATTTACCATCTTTATTAGGAGCGGGTCTTTTTATATCAAAGCTATTTACCATCTTTATTAGGAGCGGGTCTTTTTATATCAAAGCTATTTCCCTATTATGTATTTGCCTGCGTAAGTGATTGTAGTTTTTTTTTTCGCCCAACAGTCGTGGAATCGTGCACAACATACACCTTCAGGACAGACAACTAATCAGACTTTCTACAACAACAACCAAAAAAAATGTATTGGCGCGATTTCGAAAACGGGTCCAGCAGGTTCGAAGGGATACTGCAGGTGGAAGTTGCTGCGTCACGCTTAGACTGTGTTTTCAATTCTCCGGGGTTTTTTTTTATTTTGGGGAGGGGGGAACAGAAAAGTTTTCCCACTTCTCCACAGCCTGTCTACAGCCCAGATCTAGCACCGTGGCGACTTCTGCCTTTTTTCCTGACCTGAAATCTTAGCTGAAATGTCATTATTACAAGACTGCGAGAAACATCTAAATTTTTTTAAAATTGTTACCGATGAACTAAGCAGTTACGGAGAATGACTTCCGGTATTGCTACGATCGGTGAAAACAAGAACAAAAAAGTTGGAACTACTGTGTAACTTCCCAAGGGTCATACTACGACATTGATAACTTGTAATTACAAAAAAACAAATCACTACACTTACTTTCGGGACACACCTTGTTCACTAATAAGAAAGTTAATAAACGAAGGGCACACAACTTTCATAACTAGGAGAAGATAACTTATGAGAGGAATCAGTTCTATCGCACAATCACACACGCAGTAGAAGCAATCCATCAGAGGACATTAACAATATTTTAATTATATCAAAATTAAGGTAAACTAAGATAAATTAGAATTGTAAAAGCAGCCCTGACCTTCAAGAATCTTGAGAACATATGGTACTCAAAGCCTATAAGCACAAAAAATAAGCTAAAATTATTCAATTCAAATGTAATATCCACCCTCATTTATGCATATGCGAAAGCTGGAAAACAACTAAAGAAATAGACAACAAATTAGACTCCTTCGAAAACATATGCATAAGGAAAATACGAGGTATAAAGTAGAGTGAATTCAAGAACAATGCAGAGATAAGATAGGTGAGTGAACAACAACCTGTCTCATGGGGGATCAGAAAAAGTAGATGAACATATGTCTGTCACAGGATGAGAAGAAACAGTCAGAGAATACCAAAACAAGCTATCAATTGAACGCAAAAGGCGGAAGAAAAAGAGATCGACCACGTGAAGCTCTTAAGAGGACATTGTTAAGAGAAGGCAAATTAGTAGGCATAAAATCCCTTGATGAGGTTGAAAAGCTCGCCGAAAACAATAAAACTTGGCAAACTATCATGCGAGCCCTGTGTGACGTTTAGCGGCTCGGGTAGGATGTTTGATGTAAGAATACAAACCAGTGTTTGAATTCGTGTGTTCCCTTAAGCTGAATCAAGGACAATGCTATAAACAAACTTTCCAACATATACCGTGCATTAAAGACGTGCATTTATGTCCCTTTGACGTATAGGAAATAAAGTAAAGCTATCCCTGTGACCTATAGTAAAAATAAAGTAAAGATATCCCTGTGGCGTATAGGAAAAATAAAGTAAAGATATCCATGGGGATCGCTCTTCAGAAAGTAAAACAACTAAAGAATCTGTGAAGAGGAACAGACAGAACTACAAAAATAAGATTTTTAAGGGCATGCATTTTTTCAATCGCAACAAATGCCCGTGAGATCTGGACACTTAACAAAACAGCTGAGAAACACATAAATGCCTTTGAATGTAAATGCTACAGAAGAGTTCTTCAGATATCGTGAACACAAAAAAAAGAACAAATATATCTATACTATAAGAGCTTAATAATGAAGAAGGCTGGCTAGTAACGCGGATTAAAGAGAGAAAACTTAAATATTTTGCACACATTAAACGTCATGATAATCTAGAGAAGACCGTCTTGGAAGGGTACATAATGGGAAAAAGAAAGAGAGGAAGACCAAGGCGAAGATGGCTGCAAGATATTGCTGATGATCTGCAAATGGATGCATCAGCGGCAGGTCATCTTGCTCACAACCGAGAGGCCTACAGGAGTGCTGTTTGTGAGGCAAAGTTCCGCAAGGGACATGCAAATGAATGAATGATACAGGGTATAAAGTAAAGATATCCCTGTGGCGTATACGAAATAGGATTCTAACGACCGATGTATTTTACTTGGCCTTGTCACGCTTAGACTGTGTTTTCAATTCTCCGGGGTTTTTTTTTATTTTGGGGAGGGGGGAACAGAAAAGTTTCCCCACTTCTCCACAGCCTGTCTACAGCCCAGATCTAGCACCGTGGCGACTTCTGCCTTTTTTCCTGACCTGAAATCTTAGCTGAAATGTCATTATTACAAGACTGCGAGAAACATCTAAATGTTTTTTAAATTGTTACCGATGAACTAAGCAGTTACGGAGAATGACTTCCGGTATTGCTACGATCGGTGAAAACAAGAACAAAAACGTTGGAACTACTGTGTAACTTCCCAAGGGTCATACTACGACATTGATAACTTGTAATTACAAAAAAACAAATCACTACACTTACTTTCGGGACACACCTTGTTCACTAATAAGAGAGTTAATAAACGAAGGGCACACAACTTTCATAACTAGGAGAAGATAACTTATGAGAGGAATCAGTTCTATCGCACAATCACACACGCAGTAGAAGCAATCCATCAGAGGACATTAACAATATTTTAATTATATCAAAATTAAGGTAAACTAAGATAAATTAGAATTGTAAAAGCAGCCCTGACCTTCAAGAATCTTGAGAACATATGGTACTCAAAGCTTATAAGCACAAAAAATAAGCTAAAATTATTCAATTCAAATGTAATATCCACCCTCATTTATGCATATGCGAAAGCTGGAAAACAACTAAAGAAATAGACAACAAATTAGACTCCTTCGAAAACATATGCATAAGGAAAATACGAGGTATAAAGTAGAGTGAATTCAAGAACAATGCAGAGATAAGACAGGTGAGTGAACAACAACCTGTCTCATGGGGGATCAGAAAAAGTAGATGAACATATGTCTGTCACAGGATGAGAAGAAACAGTCAGAGAATACCAAAACAAGCTATCAATTGAACGCAAAAGGCGGAAGAAAAAGAGATCGACCACGTGAAGCTCTTAAGAGGACATTGTTAAGAGAAGGCAAATTAGTAGGCATAAAATCCCTTGATGAGGTTGAAAAGCTCGCCGAAAACAATAAAACCTGGCAAACTATCATGCGAGCCCTGTGTGACGTTTAGCGGCTCGGGTAGGATGTTTGATGTAAGAATACAAACCAGTGTTTGAATTCGTGTGTTCCCTTAAGCTGAATCAAGGACAATGCTATAAACAAACTTTCCAACATATACCGTGCATTAAAGACGTGCATTTATGTCCCTTTGACGTATAGGAAATAAAGTAAAGCTATCCCTGTGACCTATAGTAAAAATAAAGTAAAGATATCCCTGTGGCGTATAGGAAAAATAAAGTAAAGATATCCATGGGGATCGCTCTTCAGAAAGTAAAACAACTAAAGAATCTGTGAAGAGGAACAGACAGAACTACAAAAATAAGATTTTTAAGGGCATGCATTTTTTCAATCGCAACAAATGCCCGTGAGATCTGGACACTTAACAAAACAGCTGAGAAACACATAAATGCCTTTGAATGTAAATGCTACAGAAGAGTTCTTCAGATATCGTGAACACAAAAAAAAGAACAAATATATCTATACTATAAGAGCTTAATAATGAAGAAGGCTGGCTAGTAACGCGGATTAAAGAGAGAAAACTTAAATATTTTGCACACATTAAACGTCATGATAATCTAGAGAAGACCGTCTTGGAAGGGTACATAATGGGAAAAAGAAAGAGAGGAAGACCAAGGCGAAGATGGCTGCAAGATATTGCTGATGATCTGCAAATGGATGCATCAGCGGCAGGCCATCTTGCTCACAACCGAGAGGCCTACAGGAGTGCTGTTTGTGAGGCAAAGTTCCGCAAGGGACATGCAAATGAATGAATGATACAGGGTATAAAGTAAAGATATCCCTGTGGCGTATACGAAATAGGATTCTAACGACCGATGTATTTTACTTGGCCTTGTCAGCGCCCTAAAGGAGGGTGATGAAGTTAATATCATGCCTGATCGCCTTTTCATGCTCATCTGCGAGAGGGGCCATATATCTTTTTTTATTAGATGTGACTGCAACGCCTTTGCCCTGAACCGAACCAAGCAGTGCACTAACCACTTTGCTACTCGGGTGCCTCAGCAGGCAGTTGTGCTGTAATCCCCTAGCTAGTGAGAAACTGCTTTTCAGATCCAGCGTGAGAGTTAAACAAATACTAACAGAGGGAGTTACCGAATCTGACTTAAGACAGTGAGTTCTGCTTCCCTCAAGGGTCAGCCTCCAGTCGACCTAGATATAAAAATGGACACTCCGCATACTGCGTCTATGAAGATCACCTCTACAAAAAAACAAAAAAGGGATATTTGCCTTCACGGCGAGACGTACTAGATTACGCTGCGAAACTCCATGCACGTGAGTCCTTGCCCAGAGATCACAGCATGCGAACTTATCTCGTCTTATCTCCTTCCTTGTGTACCTTCCTGTGCTGAGGGGGTAAGGAGACATCTTCATAAAAAGAAAACAGCCGGTTTTAGTGACAACAAAACCCTTAAGTTCGTCCCCACTTTAAAGTTACAAAATCTTCAGTACAGCACCAGCTTTCAAGAGCTTGAAGCTCATAGCTTCTAGAAGACCTTCTTGAAAGTATTTCAAGGTTGCGTAAAACAGAGAAAAGCATAATGTTTCACTTAATGTGATATTGAAAAAGAAAAATCCCAGTAGGATGATGCATGTCGTATTGGAATACCTGGTTCAAGTCCCAGGTAATTTTCTTATCATTTTTTAAAAATAAAAATGCTTTGTCTATGATTTTTCGATCTTCAACCATACATCATCAACATCATCATCATTTCGTGTCCTCCCCCCCCCCCCTCACGGAAGTTTGGCTGCAATGAAACTCCACTCTGCTCTGTTTCTTGCCTTCTTAGAACACTCGGCCAAGCTTGTCCCTGCCCATCTCTTGATGTTGTCCTCGCATCTCCGTCGCCGTTGTCCTCTTGTTTTTTTTTCCCTTCGATCTTGTCCTCGAGAAGGGTCTTCAATACAGTATTATGCCTCTTGACGTGCCCAAAGTATCTTTCTTAACTGTCTTGTTTTTATGATTTTCAGTATTTGTATTTTCACTGCTAGCTGGTTTATCACATCGTTGTTTGTTTTCTTTTCTGTCCATGTGTTACGTCCTTTTTTTTCTGTATATCCGCATTTCAAGGGCCTCGATTTTCTTTTCTCTTCTAGCTGTAGGACCCCGTGCTCTATCATATTATTGCGCCAAAGGCTTCTTGTTTCTGGTTTGAAACATTCGTAAGAAAAGAAAGCCAGTGATAGTAAACGTAGTTAGTGGAAAAAATAGAAAATATTTGAATTACTGTGAAAGAGAAAAGAAAAAAAAACGCTGGGACTAGCACGATCTTTATAAGGTGGCTCATAATGCATAGTAACTGGGTTTGCTTTCGAAAATATTGACAGCAAGTGACATCACATGGACCAGTCAACTGTACCAGAAAATAATCATCACTGATCTGACCCCACTGGAACTTAGAGTCGATTGTGTCAGATGACTGGTCTGTACACTCACTGGAACTCAGAACCAGCTCTGTTAGAAAGGATGACTGGTCTGTACACTCACTGGAACTCAGAACCAGCTCTGTTAGAAAGGATGACTGGTCTGTACACTCACTGAAACTCAGAACCAGCTCTGTTAGAAAGGATGACTGGTCTATACACTCACTGGAACTCAGAACCAGCTCTGTTAGAAAGGATGATTGGTCTGTACACTCACTGTAACTCAGAATCAGCTCTGTTAGAAAGGATGACTGGTCTGTACACTCAGTGCACCCTACAGCAATACAGTTAATGGATTCGGATAATCCACAGCAATACTTCGAACAAATGTATCGCCCCAAAACATGAAAGTACCATACACCCAGTAGGTCTGTGAAGTTAACTTCAATTACACTTGATAGACCATTGTTACTTACATCTAACGGATTCGTGACGTCAACTTCAAATATACATGAAGTATATTGTTCTTTATATCTAACGCATCTATGAAGTTAACTACAATTGTACTTGATAGACCATTGTTCCTTACATCTAACGGATCTATGAAGTTACTTCAGTTATACTTTATAGACCATGGTTCCTTACATCTAACGGATCTATGAAGTTACTTCAGTTATACTTGATAGACCATGGTTCCTTACATCTAACGGATCTATGAAGTTACTTCAGTTATACTTTATAGACCATGGTTCCTTATATCTAATGGATCTATGAAGTTAACTACAATTGTACTTGATAGACTATTATTCCTTACACCTAACAGATCCATGAAGTTAACTTCGTAAGGTTATTGTTCCTTACATCTAACGGATCCATGAATTTAACTTCAATTATACTTGATAGACCATTGTTCCTTACACCTAATAGATCCATGAACTTAACTTGAATCATTATTTTCCAAAACGAGGACACCCCCCCCCCCCCTCGAAATTCCCCTCATCGGTGTAGTGGAAAGATTCTGGGGCAATGTAAGTGAGGAAAGGGCCTACTGAGTCATCAGAGCTAACTGAGTGAAAATATAGGCCTTTGGGGGGGGGGAGTTTGGAATCTGGCCTGAGAGATAAAGTGGCGGAAATCCGATAAAGCTCGAGAACCACTGGCTTAAGCTATACCTGATAGATCATTGCCCCATATAAACAACAGATTCATGATTCACTAACTCCAAACGTACCTGAAAGAGCTCCCTAACTCGGTGCCTGCAAAGGTATTCATCAATATTTTCTGCCTGGGTTCTGCTTAGTCTGGAGGTCTCAGCTATTTTCCGTGCAACTTTCCTCTTTGCTGCCTTCAAGAGAGGCTTCAAGTCTATTTTCTCTTCTAAATCCCATTGTTCTGCTAATCCTTTTACTTTGTCTAAATCCCTCCTCTTTTCTAGGTCTCTCCTTTCTTTTAGGTATATCCTTTCTTCTAAATCTCTCCCTTCTTCTAAATCTCTCCCTTCTTCTAAATCTCTCCTTTCTTCTAAATCTCTCTTTTCTTCCAAATTCCTCCACTCTTCTGCATATCTCTGATCTAAGTCTATTTTTCTTTGCAAGTCCAGTAGCTTTCTTTGTATTTCTTCACCCATTAGACTCTCCGTCATTTCTTCTTCTTCTTCCACAGAAATCGTGATAGAACTATCTGGCAGCAGTTTCCCCAGTCTTTCCAGTCTCTGCAATTAAAATAAATTAATCATAAAACAACATTTAACATTTTATGCAACATATTATATACATACTATCATACTCAAAATATAAACTTAATGATCAATTCATGGATGCACAAAACAGGTTCACTGCTCAAATTCTGAAATTATTTCAGTAGTTTTTAATGAACCTATCTTGTTATATGGAAGTGATTCATGGACAATAGACAAGTCTGCATAAAAATCATTGGAAGCAGCAGAAATGTGGTTTATTAGAAGAATGTTGCGAATCCCCTGGACAGCAAAAATAACTAATGAAGAATGTATGAGAAGAGCTGGAGAGACAAAAAAACCTTGTCAAAAAGATAAGAGAGAGACAATGTACTTTCATAGGACATGCAATGAGAAGAGGGGGCATTGAAAATATTATAACAACAGGAAAAATAGAAGGAAGAAGATCAAGAGGAAGACCAAGAGAAATGATACTGGACAGTCTGACGGGATGGTGTGAGAGGAGATCACCAACTGAACTGATGGCCTGCATGAAGGATCGTGTACTCTGGAGAAGCATAATAGCCAACGCCAGTCTGCACGGCACCTAATGATGATGATGAGTGTTTAATGTAAAAGAGATAAGCGTTTGTCAAACTCTTAAAGGTTATTTCTGGAGTAGTAGCTGAACTTGGAATATCTCCAGCCGGAACGCAGTCTTTGAAATGTTTATAAATAGATGCACAAAAGATCATTAGAAATTATGCGATTTTAAACTGGAAAGATTTTTCTTGTAAGTTATGGTGAGATAAAATATTTTTAAAAATATTTGTAACCTCACCGGAAGTAGCATTATTTATAAGCTCATTTTGTGTAATATTACTGTATTTATAAGCTCATTTTGTGTAATATTACTGTATTTATAAGCTCATTTTGTGTAATATTACTGTATTTATAAGCTCATTATGTGTAGCATTATTCTAAACATAAGCTCATTAACTGTAGTATTACTGTATGCATAAGCTCTTTATGTGTCGTAGTACTGTATACATAAGATCACAGTATGTGGTATTATTGTATGAATAAGATCATTACATGTTTCGTTAATGTATGTATGCGTCCTGTATATATATATTATTACTAAAGACATGAGCTCATTATATGCAGTATTACTGCATGCACAAGCTCATCATATGTGGTGTTACTGTATATATAAGTTCATCATATGTAGTATTACTGTTTACATAAGCTCACCATATATTTGTATAACTGTATACATAAGCACATTACTGTATACAATTTGCGTACATCGGCAGCTACACAGATAAGGATGATGACACTAGAAAGGAAGTTAGAACTGCAAAAGCAGCATTGACCTTCAAGAATCTTGAGAACATTTGGCATTCAAAAGTTATAACCACAAAAACCAAGTCAAGATTATTCAGTTCAAATGTAATATCCACCCTCATTTATGCATGCGAAATATGCGAAACAACTAAAGAAATAGACAAGAAATTAGACTCTTCTGATAACAAATGCCTAAGGAAAATACTCGGTATAAAGTGGGACAAATTTAAGAACACCGCAGAGATAAGACAGATGACTGAACAACAACCAGTCTCATGGGTGATCAAAAAAAGAAGATGGACATATAATGGTCACGTGATGAGAAGGAACAACAGAGAATCTCAAAACAAGCTATCAAGTGGAACACAACTGGCCGAAGAAAAAGATGTCAAATACGTGAAACTCTAAAGAGGACACTGTTAAGAGAGGCCAAATTAGCAGGCATAAAATCCCTTGATGAGGTTGAAAGGCTCGCCGAAAACAAGAAAACTTGGCGAACTACCTTGCGAGCCCTGTGTGACGTTTAATGGCACGGGAAGGATGTAAGATGTAAGATACATAAGCTCATTATATGCACTAATGCTGTATGCATAAGTAAATACTGTTTAATATTCAATGCACATGCTTAATAATTATATATATATATATATATATATATATATATATACACACATACCATTACTTTATATATCTGCTCATTATACTGCCTCATAGATTGGTTCATTATTTTATTTTTTTAAATACACTCACAATACATTACAAATTATTTTACATTTCGTCATTTGCTTTGCTAACAAACAACTAACATTGATGTTAAAAGTAAAAATGTAGTGGGATCATCATCAGTACAGTCTGGGCAAGTCCAGTAACTGTCTGTCTGTCTGTCTGTCTGCCTGCCTGTCTGTCTGTCTGTCTGTCTGACTGTCTGTCTGTCTGTCTGTTCAAAGGAAGAAAAACCACCATCACCTGTGGATGTACTCCCCAGCACAGGTGAGAATCTTTGGATTGTCTTACATCCAGTCCTCTGAGTTGGATCGTTATCCATTTAGCCACCCGAACTGAGTTGGATCGTTATCCATTTCGCCACCCGAACTGAGTTGGATCGTTATCCATTTCGCCACCCGAACTGAGTTGGATCGTTATCCATTTAGCCACCCGAACAAAATGTGAGCAGGAGCGTGGAGAGGCAGGCCCGGGCCCAGGGGTCAGTTATTTTCAGGGCCAACAATTCAAACACAGAAACATAATACTCTCCAAAGAGGAAAACAGACCCCCGCGGGGATTCTCAACAGCCACAGCAATCCCCCCAGGAATACAACTCTGGGAACCCCTGGACGTGGGGGGGGGGTATGGTCACGAGATATATGAAACTGGCAAATGTTATGTTTTTGTTGTTGTTGTTGTTGTGAATGTTAATGTGAACGTGTGACAAGCTTTCATGTCCTATGTGATAAAGCGAAGAATGTGACGAAAAACCGATGCGAATTCTAATGTAACAAAACAGAATGAAATCAACAACAAAATGTATATAAAAAAAAGGCCTAAACGGCTTCACCACATCAACACCAGCTTTCTTGTTCTGTCTCTCAGAGCTTGTGCTTTACAAACCTCTATAATTGGCTGCGCCAGATCCATCTCTGACGGCAGTGTATCCATGGAGTGTCTAGGCAGCTGTGCGTTGCTATCCCATCCAGTGAAGGGAGCTGCTGGCTTCTGTGAAGTGAAAAGTTACTCTTCTTGGTTAAGTATTTCAATACAAGAAAAGATCTAGTATGACAGAAAATCGAAGAACGGGGTAGAAATTTTTGCATATGCGGTACTCTGTAATCCAAAAATTTCTGCTTGGAGCAAGCAGTGTATGAATGAAATTTAACGCGTTTATTTAAAGGCAACCGTGTTATTTGACTGGTGCTTGGTTGTTACTGCTTACTAGCTTTCAACATCTCGGCTGTTATTTCGTCTTCCTCTGTGACCTTGTTTTTAACCATAAGATTCCCTGTTGTTTCAGTTTCATTCAAGATATATTCATTCAGACTGATCCAGACAGTACTGGTATATCTGTTCCGACGTCTATCAGTTTTTTTTATGTGTCTCATTAATTATTTTTATGAAGTATTCGCCCCCATCTTTGCTTTCGATCTTCAACTGATTTGAAGACGTATGTGATGCTGTATTTACGGTGCAGTATTTTTTTTTAACTGAATAGAATGTTGGGGCACAAGTTGAAACCGTGCTTACTAAGCGTTTCTAGATTAGTTATTTACTGTCTTCTGCCATCAACTTCACGTTTCTAGATTAGTTATTTACTGTCTTCTGCCATCAACTTCACGTTTCTAGATTAGTTATTTACTGTCTTCTGCCATTAACTTCACGTTTCTAGATTAGTTATTCACTGTCTTCTGCCATCAACTTCACGTTTCTAGATTAGTTATTTACTGTCTTCTGCCATCAACTTCACGTTTCTAGATTAGTTATTTACTGTCTTCTGCCATCAACTTCACGTTTCTAGATTAGTTATTTACTGTCTTCTGCCATCAACTTCACGTTTCTAGATTAGTTATTCACTGTCTTCTGCCATCAACATCACTTTCAAGCTCTTTCAAAACCTAAAGTTGGCAACACACTGATATAGAAGTCAAGCCAGTCCTGGCATATCACTTGACATGAGGTTTTATTGATGAACTGGATGAAAATGAAGATGATGATGACGATGTTCTGACCGCCGGCAGGTTTGCCCTGCCACATGGCGAGTCTATCCATACTTTCACAACTCCAGTAACAGATACAAACATCCATTTTCTCGACAGAGACATCACAAAAACCATCCCCTCGTTTACACTTCCAAACGTAGACTAACTCCCCACTCAATCTCTCCCACAACTCTCTGTCACTGGCTTCTCACCCCACGTGACGTTCTTGAAGGGTCTCGACCGACCACGGAAAAGTTCAAAACGAGACTCACAACAACTGCCCTTTCTGTTGAAAACAACAGTTATCTCCCGTATACTGCTACAGATCGGGTACATGAGACTCAACTGGAAGATCTTGGTTTTACAGATGACATAGCGCTTATCAGCGACAATGTGAATTTGATGCATTAAAAAAAAAAACAGATACACTGTCTTCAATGGCTAGTAAAATATAACTTGAAATTAGCAAGAACAAAATGAACATAATGAAATTTCCCACAGTTCAAAAATGAAAAGTAAGCTTAGGAAGAACAGCTATAGAAGAAGTAAACCAGTTTGCGTACATCGTCAGCTATATAGACCAGGATGGTGACACCAAATAGACTTGCAAGAGCTGCATTGGCCTTTAAAAATCTTAAGAAAATATGGTACTCGGAAGCTATAAGCACGAAAACAAAGCTAAGATTACTAAACTCAAGCGTAATATCCACCCTTATTTAAGTGTATCAAAGCTGGAATACAGGTAAAGAAACAGAAAACAAATCAGACGCATTTGAAAACAGATGTCCAAGGAAAATACTCTGTAATACAACGGAGCAAATTCGAGATCAACGGAGAAATAAGAAAGATGAGCACACAACAACCTGTTTCATCAGTGATCAGTGTGTACTGACCGCGTGATGAGAAGAAACGAAAATCCCAAAAACAAGCTCTCATATCAGACACAAAATGACACCAAAAAAAAAGAGGTCGACCACGTGAAACTCTTAATAGGACATTATTAAGTGGGGACAGTTTAGTGGGCATAAAATCCCTTGACGATGATGGGAAAACTCGCAGAAAGCAGAAAAACATGGCGAACTGTCATGTGAGCCTTATGTGACGTTTAACTGCACGGGAAGGATGTAAGATCTCACGTGTACCGGCAGATGAAAAAACTGAAGGTAAAAGAAGCCCTTTCAAGCTGTACAAGCAGTTCTAGGATTACGGTGTCAAGTGTTTATATTTTCCTCTATCCGTTGACAAGCTAGAGGGTGATGTGGCCTCTGCTAGAGAGTGATGTGGCCTCTGCTAGAGGGTGATGTGGCCTCTGCTAGAGGGTGATGTGGCCTCTGCTAGAGGGTGATGTGGCCTCTGCTAGAGGGTGATGTGGCCTCTGCTAGAGGGTGATGTGGCCTCTGCTAGAGGGTGATGTGGCCTCTGCTAGAGGGTGATGTGGCCTCTGCTGTGCCCCCTCACTTTCCCTTCCGTAAATCAAGAAGTAGTCCGACGTTCATTTCTGCAGCTGAAGAAGTGGAGTGTCCCCAAGTTCGAACCATCGGCCTTTGCCATGACAGGCGGGCACACTAACCATTTCGCTATTCAAAAACTCAAAACGTGTGGTTTTAACAGCTGGCAAATGAATGCCTGGGAAATGTTATATATATATATATATATATATGTGTGTGTGTGTGCGCGCGCGCGCGTGCTAACATGCTTGCAGTAGGGCTAATAAACCATAGCCGGCCCCCTGTCCCAACTCTGTACTAACATTCCCCCTCCCTAATAATAGGCCTAGCCTGGCTAACATGGCAAGGATCTCCATAGTTCCCATGGTGGTGGAGCCTGCTAAAGAAGAACCGCACACCCACTGCTTTTTAGCTCCATTCCGGGGCTGAAAAAAAATAACTGCCATGACACGCTTCTGATCCAATAGTAAGATGTAGCTGTGTTTAACAGCTTCACCACATCGCCTGCAAAGAACATCAGTTCGTGGTTCCAGGGAGATAGAGGACTATATTTATTCAACATGTACATAAAGCCCCTGGACGTTTGAAAAATTTATTGCTAGCGTAATAAATCACCTACAGTAACAATTGATAGCTCATTTGGAAGATAACGTCTGGAAGTCTTTAATCCACACTGTTCGTGCCAGGTCAGTTGTCAGTGAGTCATTTGCATGTCTCTGCGGAACTTTCTCCCTAACAGCTCTCCTGTAGGCCTCTCGGTAGGCCTGCTGCTGATGCATCCATCTGCAGATTATCAACGATGTCTTGCAGCCATCTTCGCCTTAGTCTTCCTCTCTTTCTTTTTCCCATTATGTACCCTTCCAAGACGGTCTTCTCTAAATTCTCATGACGTTTAATGTGTCCAAAACGTTTAAGTTTTCTCTGTTTAATCCTCTTTATTAGCTAGCCTTCTTCAATATTAAGTTCTTGTAGTATGGATATATTTATTCTTTTTTGCGTCCACGATATTTGAAGAACTCTTCTGTAGCACTTAGATTAAAAGACATTTATGTGTTTCTCAGCTGTTTTGTTAAGTGTTCAGGTCTCACAGGCATATGTTGCGATTGGAAAGATGCATGCCCTTAAAAATCTTATTTTTGTAGTTCTGTCTGCTCCTCTCCACAGCTTCTTCAGTTGTTTTACTTTTTGAAGAGCGATAGGTCTCCTCCTTTTAATTTCCCTCATTGTATCTCCATTATTAGTTAGTAGTGATACAAGATATTCAAAACTCTCCACCTCTTCCAATTTTCGGCACTGATACATATTTCAGCTGCCTTGTTTGTTTTGTCAGTTGTCATCAATTTAGTTTTCTTTGCATTAAGATAGAGGTTTTGCTCTTCACTATTCTTACGGACTGACATAATTAGCTTTTCTATTTCTTTTTGTGTTGTGGACAATAATACTGTGTCATCAGCATATCTAAGCTCTGGTATTTCATAACCTCCAATTGTTATGGCAATCGTAATATTCTTTTGTCTACATCTTCTCTAACATTCCTCATTATATTTTCAGTGTAAAGTTAAATAAGTAAGGCGAGAGTATGCAACACCTGACCTCCTTGTTTTATGTGCAGCCAGGTACATAGAGTCAAATATGGCGACTGTGTCCTTCAATATGAAAAAAAAAGTATGATTGGATATCCTGTCGACTCGGGCCGCATCACACGCCAGGCTCAAATCGAGCCCATAAAAACTCAGAATAAATTCTGAGTTTCTCTTCAGAATGAGGCGTCAATAACGATGTGTGTTAAATTGCGCCTGTAATACATTTTTAAAAAAGTGTTCAGGGACGTTATGTACACCTATATATGACAGCGAGTAAAAAAAAAAAAGTAATCGCAAATTAGGAGACGTAATCATTTAAAAATAAACTCTGACTCGCCTTCGACTCTTCATATACTGTATTTTTAAATGGTTACAGACCTTGATTTGCGGTTAATTTTTGATTTGCTTTTGTGCGTCTGTGCGTATGTGTGTGTATGTGTCCCAAAGAAAGTGTACTGATTTTTTTTCCGTGCATATTACACTCGCATTTTTTTTCCTACTCAGCCTAGCTTTACTGGAAATTATTTTCGTAAGAATGCTTAGTTCGTCGGTTACAATTTTTTTGCATATTTCCACAGTCCCGAAATGATGACCCTTCGGCTTAGATTTCAACTTACCGAAGAGGCAGAAATAGCGCCGAGCTAGATCTGGGTTGTGGGGAGGCTGCGGAAATAAGATGTTTTTCTTCGCCCAAAAAGAAAAACAAAACAAAAATAATAACTCTCGAACTGAAAGCGCTGTGTGAGCAGACGCGTTATCATGGTGCAGCATCCAGGCATCTACAATATCCCTTCGGACTCGTTGCACCCGTTTCTGAAGTGCTTCCAACACGTTTCTGTAGAAGGCCGGGTGTCAATCGTGGCAGTGAAAGTTCTTTGAGCACAATCCCACGGCTGCCGAACCTCGCACACCTTCCACGCTGTGCTCGCCTGTTGGCGAGACCAGCCGTCGGGAACGAGGTCCGTCTTCAACATTTTCTTTGAAAGATTTGTGCCACCTAAAGATAACATTTTCTTCGGTAGATTGACATCTCCATGAGTTTCAGTTACATTTTAAAATGTCTCGGTGACAGATTATGTTGTTGTTGTTGTTGTTGTTGAAGTTGTTGTTGTAGTTGTTGTTGTTGAGTTTCATATAAATTTTGACAGCATACCGCTGCTCGATATTTCACTCCATGGCAAAAGTAACGAGGTATTAAAGCACAGACTCACACAAACTGCAACTGTGCAGGAATGATTCCACAGATCCAGTGGAAATTAGTCTGGGCATGCAGCTGGGACCTCTTCCAACACGCCGATATCAACCAAAGATCTGTTAAGCTGCATATTCGTACATAAGAAAACCAGTATCCTTACTTCTGGGACACAGTATATACATGTATGTCTAGCACAACCGATTATTACAATCCAATATTGACAGAACCAGCTGTGACAGAGCTTACTTGTCAAAGTTACAATAAATAACATATTTCTTTAAAAAAAATACTTTGACCATCGTATGCCTGAACATCGTCCTGGCAAACAAAACAGTGTCCCATTATTTTCATAAGACTTGAGTGTTCCCCTCCCTCCAGGTCCCACCTGGTGTTAGACCTAACTACTGTACGTTCCCCCCCCCCCAGGTTCCACCTGGTGTTAGACCTAACAACTCCACGTCCCCCCCAGGTCCCACCTGGTGATAGACCTAACTACTGCACGTAAAAGTTCTACCTGGTGTTAGACCTAACTACTGCACGTACCCCCCCCCCCAGGTCCCACCTGGTGTTAGACCTAACTACTGCACGTACCCCCCCCCCAGGTCCCACCTGGTGTTAGACCTAACTACTGCACGTACCCCCCCCCCAACCCAAGTTCTACCTGGTGTTAGACCTAACTACTGCATGTCCCCCCCCACCCAAGTTCTACCTGGTGTTAGACCTAACTACTGCACGTCCCCCCCCCCCACCCAAGTTCTACCTGGTGTTAGACCTAACTACTGCACGTACCTCCCCCCCCCCCCAAGTTCTACCTGGTGTTAGACCTAACTACTGCACGCCCCCCCCCCTCAAGTTCTACCTCGTGTTAGACCTAACTACTCCACGTCCCCCCCCCCAAGTTCTACCTGGTGTTAGACCTAACTACTCCACGTCCCCCCCCCCTCAAGTTCTACCTCGTGTTAGACCTAACTACTCCACGTCCCCCCCCCCCCCAAGTTCTACCTGGTGTTAGACCTAACTACTGCATGTCCCCCCCCCCCCAAGTTCTACCTGGTGTTAGACCTAACAACTCCACGTCCCCCCCCCCCAAGTTCTACCTGGTGTTAGACCTAACTACTGCATGTCCCCCCCCCCAAGTTCTACCTGGTGTTAGACCTAGCCACTGCACGTCAAAATGTCCAGAAGAGCAACTCAGCGAGGAAACTTGCAGGCAAGCAAACCAGCTAATTAGAAAGAAAGAAGACTGTGAGAGATTTACCTTCCGCTGCTCGGCTTCCTTCGACCTCGTCTTCGTCGGTGCGTGAACCTTAATGTGCTTTAACTTAACAGGGACCTGAAGGGATTTTTTCCTGACACCCTTCGGCTTAACACGTGGCAGAGCCCCCTTTGTCGTTGGCTTCCCTGATCTTGGCCGGTGTTCTTTCCCCATTGAGCTCTTCTTTTTTCTCCTCTCATCTTTCGCCCCCTCGCCCATCGACGCCTTTTTCTCTGGAGTTGGCTTGTCTTCTGTAATGGACGCTCTCCTCTTCTCCTGATCGTCCGCCTCAAATGTCGGCGGCTCTGTCGTGGATATCTCTACACCTGTAACAAGTCTCTCGTCCTCAGTCACCGAAGACTGTACCAGCTCCAGGCCCTCAGCGCTGGCAGGGGCTTCGGGTCTAACCTCCGTTTCAGGAAGAACTAGTTCTTGTTCTGCTTCAGGTGGCCTTACTCCAGCGAGCACGGGGAAACCACCCTTCGCCTTCTCCGCCTCCTTCTGTTTGAGGATGCCTTCTTTTTCCAGTTTCTGCGCTGAAAGAGCCACCCACTGTGGCATGGCCATTTTGGCTTTAATCACGGCATCATCATCAATCGCAACCTGCTCGAAAAACCACCCGCTGAAAGTATAGAAAAAAAGTATATTTTTTATTATTTATAGCAAACAGAAGAAATGTTTAATACAGTTTTGTAGAATTAGAGTCTCGAAAGATGAACAGATAAAGATGGTCATGGGACGACGCTATTTAATTATCTCAATGTAACTGTATAATTGGTGTATAAGTATACAACTATAAGTATACAACTATAAGTATACAACTATAAGTATACAACTATACACTAAGGCCAGTAGTGTGTCACTCTCTCTCCCCTCCACGGTTCCCCATCCACCACCCCCAGTTACAACCCACCGACCACATGTCACAGGTCTCTATTTAAACAATTTCCACGTCCTACCAGATCCATTCCTGACACACACCGCCGGACAAGCCACACCTTGCAATGTACAGCTAAGTACTCCTTTAAAAAAAAATTTTTTTTAACAGTATTCATGTGAATCTATACTTTATCTCCTCTCTCTATTTCTTCGTTCTGTATGTTTTTGTATGATTAAGGCTCACGCCGAAACGTCACAACTTTGTAATCGTTAAGTAATAAAGCTGCTCCATTTTATACATCAATGTAACTGTGAGCTTCATTTCTGAATAGCAGGCAACAAAGTGAGTAACTTACAAAATAAAATAAAAAAAAACTAGAACCGCCTTGATTAGGAATAGGCTATGAGTGACATTCCCTGCTTTGTTTTCGTTTCGCTAATCCTGGAACAGTAAAAAGCTCTGCAATTTTCAAGAACATGCTGGGCCATATCGGGTTATAGCATCACAAAAGAGGCCGCCGAAATATATGGCCGTCTCTGTATCGTCCGTCTGGATGACTATGCTGTCTAACACACTATTCCTGGCTTTCCAGGGAGTTATGTTAGTGAGCAGTTTGTTCACAAAGCTGCCCTGGTAAATGAAATACAAGTATATTTTTCAATGTCCTTAACTAATTTGATGCGTCAGCTGACAAGAATAAGAAATGATGTACACCAGGGTTTATTATATAATAGCTCTTTAACTCCACTAGAACCCTACCAGTGCTGGTAGATCTTGCACAGATATGCGAATCGGTGCTCGGTGAGATATTTAGACAAAGTCTAAGAGTTAAAACTAGCACGTTTATGACCCAGTCCATTTTGCTTTTTTTTTTACTTAGAGAAACTTCTTTCTAGTTTTTTACTAAAAGAAACGTATTTCTAGTTTTTTTTTAACTTAGTGAAGCTTCTTTCTAGTTTTTTACTTAGAGAAACTTGTTTCTAGTTTTTTACTTAGAGAAGCGTCTTTCAAGTTTTTTACTTAGAGAAACTTCTTTCTAGTTTTTTTTTATTTAAAGAAACTTCTTTCTAGTTTTTACATAGAGAAACTTCTTTCTAGTTTTTAACTTAGAGAAGCTTCTTTCTAGTTTTTCTACTTAGAGAAACTTCTTTCTAGTATTTTACTTAGAGAAAATTCTTTCTAGTTTTTCTACTTAGAGAAACTTCTTTCTAGTTTTTTTTTTTTAATTAGAGAGACTTCTTTCTAATTTTTTTACTTAGTGAAGCTTCTTTCTAGTTTTTTACTTAGAATAACTTCTTTCTAGTTTTTTACTTAGTGAAGCTTCTCTCTATTTTTTTAATTAGTGAAGTTTCTTTCTAGTTTTTTACTTAGTGAAGCTTCTTTCTAGTTTTTTACTTAGTGAAGCTTCTTTCTAGTTTTTTACTTAGAATAACTTCTTTCTAGTTTTTTACTTAGAATAACTTCTTTCTAGTTTTTTACTTAGTGAAGCTTCTCTCTATTTTTTTAATTAGTGAAGCTTCTTTCTAGTTTTTTACTTAGTGAAGTTTCTTTCTAGTTTTTTACTGAGAGAAGTTTTTTTTAAGTTTTTTGACTTAGAGAATCTTCTTTCTAGTTTTTTACTTAGAGAAACTTCTTTCTATTTTTTTTTTACTTAGAGAAACTTCTTTCTAGTTTTTAAATTAGAGAAACTTCTTTCTAGTTTTTTATTACTTAGATAAGCCTCTTTCTAGTTTCTCTGTATAAACTTTATTCTGGTAAGGCATGGAAATTAATTCAGGAGTGAAATAGATAAGCACATATATGTATGTTAGTATCTGTATGTTTGTGTGAACGTATGTATGTAAGTACTGTATGTGTATGTTTGTGTGTATATATGCATGTAAAGAATAGGACCACTGTACCCTACCATGCATGATCGTAAAAGGCGACTAAGGAGGGTTCAGCATAGGGCCAGCAACCCTATCTGGTAAAAAAACTATCAGACTGCTACAGAAATGGAAGAAAGGGAAAAAGCAAATGCAGGTGGAAGGAGAAATGCGTATCAGGAAACTGAGCCCATGAAGGTTGTGGATGAAAGCCAGACACTGGAAGTCCCCAGCCCGACTGCAGACCTCCTGGAACCGAAACATAAGATGCAAATAGGCAGCTGGAATGTAAGAACACTAAACCAGACTGGAAAACTAGCACAAACCATCAAGGAAATGCACAGATATAAACTAGACATACTAGGAATACAAGAAGCAAGATGGACAGGACAAGGCAGAAGGAAATTAACAACACAGCACACAGAAGATACAATAATATGGTCAGGTAAAGAAGATCTTCATGAAGGAGGAGTAGCATTGATTATAACAAAAGAAGCATCAAGAGCATTGCTGAAATGGACCCCAATAAATGAGAGATTATTATATGCACGGTTCAACTCAAGATTCACGAAGCTGTCTATTATAGTTTGTTATGCACCAACAGAAGCAGCTGAAGAGGAATTAAAAGAAGATTTTTACAACAGCCTCCAAGCAACAGTAGAAACAATACCCAAGCATGATATGCTACTCATCTTGGGCGACTTCAATGCAAAAGTAGGTGAAGGAAATGAAGATAGAAGAAGAATCATGGGAAGAGAAGGAATCGGAGAAATAAATGAAAATGGAGAAAGACTGTGCAGTTTCTGTGAAGAAAACATGATGACCATCGGAGGGACAATTTTCCAACACAAAAACATCCATAAGGTGACTTGGAAGTCACCAGATAAAACCACAGAAAACCAAATTGATCACATACTAATTAACAACAAGTGGAAACGGTCACTACAAGATGTGCGAGTAAGGAAAGGAGCAGATGTAGGAAGTGATCACAACCTTCTGGTAGCAAAAATAAAACTAAAATTAAGGAAAGTCAAAATCGGAGAACACAGAAAGTTATATTTTGATACAAGAAAACTGATAGACCAGCAAACAAGAAATGAATTCTCAATAGTACTTAAGAACCGCTTCAGTGTCCTACAAGTCGAAGCAGAAATGTCCATATTAGAGTTCAATAAAACACTACAGGAAACAGCAAAAGAGGTGCTGGGATATCGGAAAAGGAGAAAAGAGGAATGGATAAGCGAGACCATATGGGAAAAGATAGAGCAAAGAAAAGAAATCAAGGGAAAATTACTGAACACCAAATCACAACGGCTTAAAGAACGAGTTTTAAGTAATTATGCACAAAAAGACAAAGAAGTGAAGGAATCATGCCGTCAAGATAAACGTCAATATTATGACAACTTAGCAGAAACAGCAGAGAAAGCAGAATATACAAATGACATAAAAACCATATATAAAGTCACAAAGCAGATGACAGGTAACTTCAATACAAGATGTGAAAGTGCAGTAAGAACACAAAATGGACAACTGGTCAGTGGAGAAAGAGAAAAAATTGAAAGATGGAGGGAACACTTTAATACCCTACTAAACAGAACACAAGGAGCACAAACAATAGACATACCTGAAGCAAAAACGGAATTAAACATCAATACAGGACCAATAACAATAAATGAAGTAAAGGAGGCGATAAAGAAGCTAAAATCAGACAGGGCACCAGGTGAAGATGAAGTGACTGCTGAGATGTTGAAAGCAGAAGAAAAGAAACACCAAAACAACTTTGCCAGATATTACAACAAATCTGGGATTTAGAAAAAGCCCCAGAGGAGTGGAAAACTGGTCTTATAGTAAAACTACCAAAGAAGGGTGACCTCAGAGATTGCGGGAACTGGAGAGGCATTACCCTACTGCCACTCACCAGTAAAGTATTTTGCAGAATAATCATCAACAGAATTGTACCAACACTTGAGGAAAAACTTCGGAAAGAGCAGGCAGGATTTAAGAAAGGAAGATCATGCATAGACCACATATTTGTACTTAGACAAATATTAGAACAGGCAAATGAGTGGCATAGTACAACATATGCATTATTCATAGATTTTGAGAAAGCCTTTGACAGTGTCAACAGAGATGCACTGTGGAAAATCCTAAGATGGCATGGCCTCCCCCATAAAATAGTAAATGTAATCAAAGCCCTATACGAGGGTTTTCAGTGCAAAGTTATCTGTGGAGAACATACCTCCAGCAGCTTTAGGGTACAAACAGGAGTGAAACAGGGATGTGTACTATCACCAACATTATTTATCTTGGCAGTAGACTGGTTAATGAAGGAGGCAACATCAGACAAACGCAGATGATTACAATGGACCCTTGACACAGTGCTGGAGGACCTTGACTTTGCGGACGACATTTGTCTATTATCAAGCAGTCACAAAGATATGCAAGATAAAATAAACAAGCTAACTTAGAATGCAAACAACATAGGACTAAAGATCAATGTAGGAAAGACAAAGTTAATGAAGCAAAATGTGAACAACAGAAATGTACTCAGAGTAGATAACAAGTTAGTGGAGGAGGTCAACGAATTTGTATACCTTGGCAGCAGAGTAGTAGAAAATGGAGACAGCACAGAGGACATCAACAGCAGACTTACTAGAGCAAACCAGGCTTTTGCAATGCTGCAGAATATATGGAAATCAAATAAACTAAGCATAAATATAAAAATCAGGATATTTAAGAGTAATGTTCTAAGTGTACTACTCTATGGAAGTGAATGCTGGAAAATCACCAAAACCATAGAAAACAAGTTGAATTCTTTCCAGACTAAATGTTTACGAAGAATTAGAAAAATATTTTGGCCAAACACCATAAGAAATAACATCTTATTAGCAGAAATGCAGATGAAACCACTGACAACAATTATTGAGGAAAGACGATGGCGACGGTTGGGACATGTGCTCCGAATGACTGACAACTCACTACCAAAAATAGCACTAAGATGGACACCACAGGGGAGCAGAAGTAAGGGTAGACCAAAAGAGACATGGAGAAGAACAACAGAAAGGATGTTGAGCAATAGAGGGCTCACCTGGGCAAGAGCAGAAAAAAAGGCGAAGGACAGGCATTTGTGGAAAACCCTTGCGGAAGCCCCATGTGCCCTGGGCACTTAAGGTTCAGAGAGAGAGAGAGAGAGAGAGGGAGAGATATGCATGTAAGTACAGTATGTATGTATGTATGAATGAATGTATGTATTTATGTAATCTATGTATGTGTGTATGTATGCATGCATGCATGGTATATATGTATTATATGTTATGCGTACATGTGTGTATGCATATATGTATGTATGCATGCATATACGTATTTAAGTATGAAAATATATGTATGTATGTATATGTATATGTGTGTGTATCTGTGTATTTTATATATCAGAGATCCCAAACCTTCTTCAGCGGACCACAAGTGGTCCTCGGAGAATTAAGATGCGGTCCGCGGATGCTTGAACGACGCGGTATAAATTACCATCTACTGAATAGAAAACAAGGATCTATGACATTATGAAAGCGCGTATAAAATGTTGGCCCGCAATATCTCATTGCTGATGAAGTGAAATTATTAACCCCAAATTATGCACAAACTACAGAACTGTTGCCCTGATTAGTCATACCAGTAAAATTCTGTTAAAAATCATAATAGGTAGACTTCGTATGAAAATAGAAGAAGATGTCAATATGTTCCATGCTGGTTTCAGGCAAGGAAGAGGATCGAGAGATCATATATCCAATCTAAGATTAATAATAGAGAAATGCAGAGAGTTTAATGTGAATCTATATTTAGCCTTTATACACTACTCAAAGGCATTTGATTGTGTACAACACCAGAAACTTTGGGAATTAATGGGAAAAATGGGATTTCCAACACATTTGATACAATTAACATTACTGCTATATCTATACCAACAAGCAGCAGTAAGAATAAATGGTGAAACAACAACTTGGTTTGACATAAAACAAGGGGTCCGTCAGGGGTGCATATTGTCACCTTACTTATTTAACTTGTATACTGAAAATATGAGGAATGTTAGAGAAGATGTAGACAAAGAATATTACGATTGCCATAACAATTGGATGTCATGAAATACCAGATATTAGATATGCTGATGACACAGTATTACTGTCCACAACACAAAAAGGAATGGAAAAGCTAATTATGTCAGTCCGTAAGAATAGTGAAGAGCAAAATCTCTATCTTAATGCGAAGAAAATTAAATTGATGACAACTGACAAAACAAACAAGGCAGCTGATATATTTATCAATGAGGAAAAAACTGGAAATAGTGGAAAGTTTTAAATATCTTGCATCACAGCTAACTATTAATGGAGGTACAATGAGGGAAATTAAAAGGAGGACATCTATCGCTCTTCAGAAAGTAAAACAACTAAAGAAACTGTGGAGTGGAACAGACAGAACTACAAAAATACGATTTTTAAGGGCATGCATCTTTCCCATCGCAACATATGCCTGTGAGACCTGGACACTTAACAAAACAGCTGAGAAACACATAAATGCCTTTGAATGTAAATGCTACAGACGAATTCTTCAAATATCATGGACACACAAAAAGAACAAATATATCCATACTACAAGAACTTAATATTGAATAAGGCTAGGTAGTAAAGAGAATTAAACAAAGAAAACTTAAATATTTTGGACACATTAAACGTCATGATAATCTAGAGAGGACTGTCTTGGAAGGGTACATAATGGGAAAAAGAAAGAGAGGAAGACCAAGGCGAAGATGGCTGCAAGACATCGTTGATGATCTGCAAATGGATGGATCAGCAGCAGGGGATCTTGCTCACAACCGAGAGGCCTACAGGAGAGCTGTTAGGGAGGCAAAGTTCCGCAAGGGACATGCAAATGACTGAATGAGCCTTTATAGCAGTATTCGTATAACAATGATAGTAAGGGTATTATTATAGGTTTTTCCTTTTCAGTTGTCTCCTGTTGAGATCCTTCGAGAAGGTCACGTGGGCTGCAAAACCCGTAACAGGAAATTGTAGGGGCAATGCTGAGTCCGTGGAGTTTTAGTCTTGGTTTGAACGTGTAACTGTGTGGACGTGTTTTGTCGAGCTGTGTGATGTCTTCGTGGAACAGATGAACATTTAGTTGTACGTATGAATGGACTGGCCACATGGCAGGGATAACCAGCCGGCAGTCGAATTTAATGTTATTTTCATCAGCATTATCATCATTCCATCAATAAATGTTCCAAGTCACCGTTACCCAGGATTTACTTGACTATCTGTACCAGTTGTCGTCAACGTGAGGTTTTGAACGAGCCTGGATGAGAAGTATGTCTGGAACAGTGTGTAACTAATCCAGCAGGTGAGAGTGAGAGCTGGAATTATGTGTGTAACTAGTCCAGTAACCTCAACTCTCGAAGAGCAAGATGGAAGTCGACCCTGATATTCACGTGCGTAACGTGAATCAGCACAACTTATGTCGACACTGCCCAGCTAACGAGTGTCATATACACAGCAAAGTCTGTGTCACCAAAAGATTACCCTGTTATTTCACAGATGTCCACAGCACAAAATCTATTATACCTTTACTAAGAGCCATACACTTGGTCCAGCGGGTTTCCAACTTCTTCATACCGTAGGCATAGTAGTTCTTCGCAAAGTCTCGATGCCGTCCTCACTTGACGAGAATTGCTTCCCATGGAGACACATTTTCAAGTTTGGAAACGGGGATGAATCACACAGGGCCAAGTCCGGAGAATAGGGTGGATGAGAAATCATGCGGAAGCCTAATTCGCGTAATTTTGCCGCAGCAACAGTTGATTTGTGGGAAGGCACATTGTCTTGGCGAAAGAGCACTTTTTTATGTCAGTCTTGGCTGTTTCTGTTTCAGCTAGTCTTTCAAACAGTCCAACAATATTGCATAACAGTCTGCTGTTATTATTTTACATTTCTCTAAATAGTCAATCAAAATGACTCCTTGGAACTCTCAAAAGACAATTGCCATCACCTTACTTGCCGATTGAACGGTCTTTGCCTTCTTCGGGGCATTTTCACCATTCATTGTCCACTGCTTAGGCTGCTGCTTATATTCAGGTGGAACATGTGCTGTCAGCATACAGGGTATCATTAGCCCAAGGACGCTGCACCTGGCTGCACAACAGAGTGCTGCAGGAACTAGCAGCCATTGTAGACAGGGCAAAAGATAAAGCAAATAACAGCAAAAAGAGTTGAGGTCCCACCTAAATACTTCATAGGTGCTAGTACAACATTAAACATTGGAATCAGAGACATTCCCTTACCATCACTGCTAGATAGTGGAAATGACTGGGATGTGATAGCGGACCTACCAGGAAGAAGAGAATACCAGACTGCCATCAAGAACACAGGAATGCGACCGGACATTGTAGTGTACTCCATAGAAAAACAGGAATTAATAATGATCGAGCTTACGGTTCCGTACGAAACAAGAATAGAGGAGCAGCATCTATTCAAATGTGAGAAGTACAATGATCTGGTCAAGCAAATGAGGCAGAGGGCAGGAGTCCTCTGCTGATCTGAAAGAGTTATGTTGTTGTTCCGCTCTCTACAGTAGAGAGTTCCCTGCATACAAGTGTGTAGTGGTGGATCCATGTTTCATCCACAGTCACAGATCAACGCAAAAGGTCCCGTGGATTACTGCTAAACATCGACAAACACTGCCTTGAAATGTCCTTTCGCGTACGTTTTCGGTCGACGACGGTCAAGAAACTCGGCATCCATCACGAACAAAGTTTTATTTTCACGTGCAATTTTTCATGTAGGATGCTACGAACTCGTTCATTTGAGATGCCAACAGTCTCTGCTATCTCGCTCACTTACACTCACCAGTCTGTCATTAACGATACCTCCATTTTTTTTTTCTTAACGACTTCCAATATGGTGACCTCCATCAGGCTTCAGTGCTTCTTTGGTCACGCTGAAACTCGCATTTAACCAGAAATAAACAAGTCTTCCGCGATAGAGCAGAGCTCCTATGACCTTCACCCAGCTCCTCTTTGCTCTGTGAGGCTGTCCACATATTTATATACAAATGTTTTATCACTACACGGAACTCGTTTGCGCTCAGTTTTTCAAGCGACTGCTGCCCTGCTCAACTCCAACAGCTGCTGAAAGTTAACAACGCGTCGCTATTGGCTGAAATTGTGCACGACGTCATTTGAATAGTGACACTTTCCACGGGGTTATATCAATAACTGACTTGTGGCGCCACCACAGTGAAATTTACTTTACTTATCAAACGACTCTTATAACTGAGCTGTCGCTTCTCTTGCATGAAGCTTTCCTGAAGGGAGACTTTGCGAAAATAAAGAATGCCTCAAATGTCACTCCCAGTAATTCCACATCCGTGTAATTATCTGAAGAATTATTATATAAGTATGTTCAATATGTTCTCTAAACCATTGCATAACTCAAATCTCTCACTGAACAGCAACTGTTAACTGTCGCTATTAATTTGTTTTTCTTCTTTCAACGTTTATCAGTGGTATTTGCTATGTGGGATCTGATGAATGATGGTAAACATTTCAGGCAGACAACTAGTCTTACACACAGCGAGCAATGTTTCCAAGGCTTTTCCAGGTAGCCGCCCCCCCCTACCTTTTATCCAGGTCACATCCTCAACATCCCCATCCCCCATTCCCTTATTTACTATTCGTACAATAACCAATTAAACTAGGATATGCATTACACAAGTACAAATTTCATTTAGCAAAACAAATTATTTAACAATATGAAGGAGTGCATTTATACGTAACTCACTGACTACATTATATCCTCAACATTTAATGTGATGGATGAGTTTCATGTAGGGACACAAGTTTCTCAATATCAGGTTGAAAAGTGATAAGAAGGAAGGTATTACTTGGCCCTGTCTGCTTTTTCATTTTCCCTAAACGAACCTCCTCTCCACTCTTATCTTCCACTACCCCCCTACTAACCCTTTTTATTTCACCGCCCCACCCCCGTTTTGGTTTCCAACGCCCACATGCGGGGTGCGTTATCGCCAACTTTGAGAAACACTGCGTTAGAGAAAAGCATGATTTCCAAAAGAGTTGTAGACCATTTAAGTCATACGTTCGAGAGAAAAGCAAAAAAACTGCCCCGAGGACAACTCACTCTATCAGCTTGGCCACGAAGCATCTCTAAAAAAGATGCTCGATGTACCTGGTCATTAACGCGTGTCTATGACGGGAGATGCAGGGTGATACAGGCGGTCACTGACTCATAGCTGACTGGTGGCACACGAGATGGCTGAACATCCTGTCCCAACCTGTCCGTTGGTGGCTTCAGTAATGGGTTCAGTAGGTATCGCTATATTTCCCGTGGTGGTGGAGTCTGCTAAAGAAGCACTGCATCCTTTGGTGCATTTTAACTTCACTCTGGATCTGCAAAAATAGCCGCCATAACCAACTCCTTATCCGAAATGGTGGTTATACTTTAATACTTTCATCGCGTCGGATTTCTAAGGTTTTTTTTCGCAGATATGAGACCAATATAATAAACTAAGTTGATGTATTCAGAGCATTATACAGACATGAGACCAGTGTGATGACATGACTAAGTCGATTTATTCAGAGCTTTATACAGACATGAGACCAGTGTGATGACTAAGTCGATTTATTCAGAACTCTATAGAGACATGAGACCAATGTAATGACTAAGTTGACCTATTTAGAACTTTATACAGACATGAGACGAGTTTGAGCCCTGGGCCAATATATTTAGAACTTTATACAGACATCTAACTCAGAATGCAAACAACATAGGACTAAAGATCAACGTAGGAAAGACAAAGTTAATGAAGCAAAATGTGAACAACAGAAATCTACTCAGAGCAGATGGCAAGTTAGTGGAGGAGGTCAACGAATTTGTATACCTTGGCAGTAGAGTAGTAGAAAATGGAGACAGCACAGAGGACATAACAGCAGACTTTTTAGAGCAAACCAGGCTTTTACAGTGCTGCAGACTATATAGAAATAAAAAAAACTAAGCATAAATATGAAAATCAGGATATTTAATAGTAATGTTCTAAGTGTACTACTCTATGGAAGTGAATGCTGGAAAATCACCAAAACCATAGAAAACAATTTGAATTCTTTCTAGACTAAATGTTTACGAAGAATTAGGAAAATATTTTGGCCAAACACCATAAGAAATAACATCTTGTTGGCAGAAATGCAGATGAAGCCACTGGCAACAATTATTCAGGAAAGACGCTGGCAATGGTTGGGACATGTGCTGCGAATGACTGACAACTCACTACCAAAAATAGCACTAAGATGGACACCACAGGGGAACAGAAGTAAGGGTAGACCAAAAGAGACGTGGAGAAGAACAACAGAGAGGATGTTGAGCAATAGAGGGCTCACCTGGGCAAGAGCAGAAAAAAAAGGCGAAGGACAGGCATTTGTGGAAAACCCTTGCGGAAGTCCCATGTGCCCTGGGCACTTAAGGTTCAGAGAGAGAGAGATAAAGACATCGGACTAGTCTGAGCCCTGAGCCAGTTTATACAGAGCTTTATACAGACATGAGACCAATGTGATGAATAAGTCGACCTAATCAGAACTTTATACAGACATGAGACCAATGTGATGAATAAGTCGACCTAATCAGAACTTTATACAGACATGAGACCAATGTGATGAATAAGTCGACCTATCAGAACTTTATACAGACATGAGACCAGTCTGATGATTGGGTCAACTTATACAGAGCTTTATACTGACATGAAACCTGCTTTATATCAGCTTATCCAGATTTATTCACAGACATGAGAATAGTTTAGCGTGCATAAAGAAAAAGGTTCTTGAAGTGGAAGAAACCCAAGAGGAACCTGAACAGTTAAACTACCATGGTTGTCAGACAACAAAGCATGTATGGCATGAAAAGAAGACACTGGTCAATTGTTTTCAGGAAAAAGTTTCTTAGTTGTCCATATTCCGCAGTTCGGGGTTCAGCAGATAAGTTATAACTTAAAAATTAGTCGAACTATTTGTCCAGTTTAATCTATTTATAGAAAGGCACGTAGGAACTGCTTTAAGACAACAACAACAAAACAAAAATGAACACTATTCGTTATTTCAGTAAATATGGCCAAAAATGAAATACTGTAAAAAAAAAACAGTAAGGAATAAAATCTTCTTGTTATTATACTCGAAAGATCAGATATCATCCGTGGACGTTAAGATTTCACTCAACTGAAGCGAAGCGGAATATCTTATATCTTATATCCTTCCCGTGCCGTTAAGCGTCACATAGGGCTCGCAAGGTAGTTCGCCAATTTTTCCTGTCTTCGGCGAGTCTTTCAACCTCATCAAGGGATTTTGTGCTTGTTAATTTGGCCTCTCTTAACAATGTCCTCTTCAGAGTTTCACGCGGAATAGATGACTGGTAAAGTAGAGACACTAGGTTTTTGTGGAAATTGTTGCCTCTTCCGATCACAGATCACACGAAACAATCATTAACCATTTGAAAAAAAAAAAACAAGGAAAATTTCAATTTGAAGATATGGGAGGTAAGGTGTATGAGAACGCAGCAAGTATGAAAGGAATGGCAATGACCTCTAAAGCTGTTTTTTTTTTCATAAACACAAATGCTCGAACTTTCTGCATTATGTGCTGCAGCAAAAGTTGATGCAGGCGCGGTAGTTGTTTTTTTCTGAGTTGTGCAACTTCTTCTTACTTTCTCTGTAAGCTTTTCGCACACTTTTTAAAGAACCTTTCAAACTTGACCCTGAAGCAGTTAACAGATATAAGATGTGAAAGTAGAACTGAAGCAATCATCACATATAAGATGTGAAAGTAGAATTGAAGCAATCATCAGATACAAGATGTGAAAGTAGAACTGAAGCAATCATCACATATAAGATGTGAAAGTAGAATTGAAGCAATCATCAGATACAAGATGTGAAAGTAGAAATGAAGAACTCTGGTCTCTGCCATATCAACTAGGAGAAATGTATGACGTCATAAATGAAATTACGGTCAACTTTAATAAAGAAATACAACATAAAGCACAAGGTTTGTCCTACTTTACTTCACTTTATCCTTCCTCTTGTACTGTGAAGTGTAGAGGTGAGATGCAGTTGTCGCCCTTTGGGCCGTATGCGTGGCCCCTGTGATGTTCATGCCGTAATTCGTGATGTTTCTATAACTCCATCTATCCACCTTTTCCAGGGTCTTCCTCTTGATTTGCGTCCTGTAGTTTCTTGACTGAAGACCCTCACGGCTGAGTGTATATGCATCATTCTCATTAAGAGGCTACCACTTAATTCTTTTTTTTCTATATGTATTGAGGGCATGGTGTAGTGACAGCCAATTGTCTTATGTCCTCGCTCCTTATCTTATCCCTCCTAGTGATGTTTGCTGCTTTTATGAGGCATCTTTATCCAAAAGAATACCTCTTATTTCATTCATTGAGACATATTACCATTTTCTACTAAGATAATCTTTACTTCGCCTGTGTCATCTTTCCTTTACTTTAAAAGTTCCAAGTTTCTTTACCGGTGTGGAAAAAAAATTCATAGAATATATAACAATATATAACAATATATAACAATATATAACAATATATAACAATATATAACAATATATAACAATATATAACAATATATAACAATATATAACAATATATAACAATATATAACAATATATATACAATTACAAAATCTTGCACCGCTAATAAATGATGAACGTCAAAAGTGGGGTCTGGAAATAAATATCAGAAAGATAAATGTCATAGTAACCAGCAGAGAAGAAAGACAACCGACAGTAAATTAAAAATAAATGGAGAACTACTTGAACATCTTCCAGTATTTGGAGCCTGTGATAACGGAAAATGTGAAAAGCAAATTAACAAAAGAATAGGTTTGGCAAAACAACAACAACAGCAACAACAACAAAACGTTTTAAATAATGACTTACATCAAGACAAATATCACAGCAACTGAGATTACGCAACGAAAAAAAGACAACATTTGATCAATATTCCTTTATGATGAAGAAGCCTGGATATTGAATAGACAAAAGAAAAGAAAACTGAGGCCCCTGAAATGGGGATAGACAGAAAAGAAAAGGCCTTATCCCATGGACAGAAAAGAAAACAACGAAGTGCTGAACCAGCTAGAAGTGACAAGAGAATTACTGAAAGCCATTAAAAAGAAGACAACTAAAATACTTTGGCCATGTGACAAGGCACAGTACTATATTGAAAACCCTTTCTTGGAGGCAAGATCGAAGAGAAAAGAACAAAAGGACGACAAATATATAGATGGGTGGACAAAATCAAGAGATGGACAGGGACAAGCTTGGCTGAGTGTTATACGAAGACAAGAAACAGAGCAGAGTGGAGATTCACTGCAGACAAACTTCAGTGGGGAGACGGCATGAAATGGCGATGATAAGCAGAGCTATTACTCCAATTGACCTATCTCGTCAGAGCACATACTTCAGAACACCGTAAGACTAGTCTAGCAAGGAAACTTTCTGATGTACAGTACAAAACAGCAATGCAACTCCTCAGATCATCAGTCATGTACCCCTCAACGCGGCAAATGTTTCGGCTCTTTAAACATCTGACGCTCTAACAGGGCGGGGGTAGGGGGGGCGCGACGGAATGAGTCTCTCTTTGTCATGACTCCCAGAGGTCTGTGAGCTGTTGTTTATAACCGCTTCACAAGGCTAAAGACGCTACTCGGATGTTCACATCTATAACTCGGATGTTCACACAAAGTAACTCGGATATTCACACCTATAACTCGGATGTTCACACAAGTAACTCGGATGCTCACACCTATAACTCGTATGTTCACACAAGTAACTCGGATGTTTACATCAGTAACTCGGATGTTAACGCATGTAACTCAGATGTTCACGCCTGTAACTCAGATGTTCACGCCTGTAACTAAGATATTCACGCCTGTAACTAAGATATTCACGCCTGTAACTAAGATGTTCACGCATGTAACTCAGATGTTCACGCATGTAACTCAGATGTTCACGCATGTAACTCAGATGTTCACGCATGTAACTAAGATGTTCACGCCTGTAACTCAGATGTTAACGCCTGTAACTCAGATGTTAACGCCTGTAACTCAGATGTTCACGCCTGTAACTCGGATGTTCACGCCTGTAACTCGGATGTTCACGCCTGTAACTCGGATGTTCACGCCTGGAACTCGGATGTTCACGCCTGGAACTCGGATGTTCACGCCTGGAACTCGGATGTTCACGCCTGGAACTTGGATGTTCACGCCTGCAACTATGATATTCACGCCCGCAACTTGCCAGAATTCATCTTGCTGTTTGTTCGGTGGATTTCTAGACGCTTATTTGGAGCTGTACACACCTTGAGGCTGACTCTCCTTCTGTCAGTGTGTGAGAGAAAAGCAGACAAAGTGGAAGACAACGAAAGATACTTAAGAGCAGTACCCTTACCTTGGTATGTAGAAATCAAATTTATCTTTGTCCCCTACCCTCTCTTCCCTCTCCAGAACGGACGAAGCTTGTGAAGCAATCTTCGTGACCTCACCGCTCGTCGGATGCTCCTCGTGATCCTCGTGTTCTTGCTCTTGTTCTTGCTCTTTTCCTCCTTCTTCTTTAGCGACTTCTGCTGTCTCTCCTCCTAATTTAGCGACTTCTGCTGTCTCCACGCCTTTCTCTTGCGAGGGTGCTAGCGAAACGGGGCGCGCCTTGGGAGAACCAGCAATGTCCTTGCCACTCGCACCCGCTGCAGGTTTGATAGGCAGTGCCACTCTCAAAAACAGCTGAGCTGCTACCTCCACGGCAAATGCGTCCAAAGGAACTAGAGGGCGTTTCCCTCCGATGTCTTCAGCCGCTACAGGTGAGACTTTCGTTCTCCTTTCTTTCTTCGTCGCCTCTGCACTCACAGGCTTCATCTTCGTCACTTCTCGACGCTCTATTTTTGGCAATTCAAATTTCTCCTCCTCTATTTTTGGTAGCTCCGCTTTCGATGTTTGTATTTTATGCAATCCTATTTTTGGTAGCTCTATTTTTGACGGTTCTATTTTGGCCAGCTCTGCTTTTGGCACCTCCGATTTTGACGATTCTATTTTCGGAAACCTTGTTTTTGACACTTCTGTTCCTGTGAGTTCAGTTTTCGGGAGTTCAGCTTTTGGTTGTTCAACTTTCGGTAGTTTAACTTTCCGTAGTTCCGTTTTTAGTGGTTCAGCTTTCGGTAGTTCAACTTTCGGTAGTTCAACTGTCGATAGTTCAATTATCGGTAGTTCTACTGTCAGTAGTTCAAGTGTCGATATTTCAGCTTTCGGTAGCTCAACCGTCGGTAGTTCAGTTTTTGATAATTCAGCTTTTGGTGATTCAGCTTTCGGTAATTCAGCTTTAGGTAGTTTAACTTTCGGTAATTCAGTTTTTGGTACTTCAGCTTTCGGTAGTTCAAACGGTGGTAGTTCAGTTTCCGGTAGTTCAGCTTTTGGTGGTTCATGTTTTGGTATGTCAGCTTTCTGTTGATCAGGTCCGGACAAAATCTCAGGTATTTCCTCCTCTGTGTACAGCATAACAGGTGAAGAAATTCCGGAGGCTTCCATCGCCAGAACAGCACTGTCCGGCTTGGTGGGCCCCCTGTAATCCACTTCACCCGAGGACTCCTTCTTTACGGTGTCTCCTGGAAGGGACTTTAACTCAAAGCCCACATTTAGCTGCTCTAGGAGTTCCATTTCAGTGAAAGTGGGAATCGACGAAGCTAGATCTTCCTCAATCGCCTCCTCAACTATCTCCCCCTCAACGTTCTCGTACTCATGTTCTGTGAATGCTGCTCTCAGAATGTTTGAGGATATAGCCCCACGAACAAGGGTCTCCAGCTTCGGGAATGATAAATCCAATGGAATGGATGAGTGTGTCTGTATCTCTGATAAAGGGCAGAAATATGATTAAGAAATTAACAATTTAGAAAACAACAACAAAAAAAACGGCATGAAACACTGAAAAGTTTACTTCCTTACACAACAAATGAGACGCAGGTAACGCGTTGATGGTCCAAGCTACGGTGACACCCATATCCGATATTCTCAGATTTCGATTTGTAGTCTCTTATCTGAAGTTGCCTCGGTGGCAATCATGATACGGAAATGATAGACCAGGTAATATCACCTGGATGCATCACAGTTAGCCAACTCTTCCACGATGTTTAGACAGGTAGTAACTGGTGTAGTAACTCCGCCTTTTTGTTCCCAGAAACTGGTTCGGCAAATAAATTACCGTTGTTTCAAGCAAAGCGTATATCTCAGTCAGTCAGTCATTTGTATGTCCCTTGCGGAACTTTGCCTCCCCTAACAGCTCTCCTGTAGGCCTCTCGGTTGTAAGCAAGATGCCCTGCTGCTGATGCACCCATGTGCAGATTATCAACGATGTCTTGCAGCCATCTTCGCCTTGATCTTCCTCTCTTTATTTTTCCCGTTATGTGTCCTCCCAGGACGGTCTTATCTAGATTATCATGACGTTTAATATTTGGAAACAAGAAATATGACCTACTTCTGTCTGTGGCACGGTGAATGTAAATGTGTGATGTGGAACTATGAATAAAGTCTCTCAGTTTCAGATTTCCTAGCTAAAGAAGTTGGGGACGCCCCCTGTAAGGCTAAAACTCAGACAAAACCTTTTGCCTGGTTAAGTGGCTCGTTTAGATTTGTTACTACTACATTCTCAATCAATCAAGTGCCGTGCCGCGTGGCGTAGGCGATCATTTCTCTCCACAATTCCCTGTCTTTAGACTTGATTATGAGATCCGCCGGTGACTTTCTTCCTAGCCACACTGACAGTCCATCCAGTGACTTCTCTCTCTCTCTCTCTCTCTCTCTCTCTCTGTCTTCCTCTGTTTCTTCTTCCCTCATTTTTTCCAGTTGCCACAATGTGTTCCAATTTTCCTCTTCTCAGAAAATTTCCTACAAATCTCTGTTCGCTGTAATTTGCCTTCTAACTCCAGCATCTCTTAAGACGTCTTCGTTGGCTTTCTTAGCTGACCATAGTACCTTCAACATCCTTCTTATGATCCACATTTTGCTACATGCTAGCATGGTAAATAGCACGCGTGCATGGTCAGTTGTTTCATTCACAAACCACCATCTACTGCTGTCAGTAAATTGTCCGTGTATTAAGTTCGCAGAAGAAGCAGCAACGAGAAGTCAGGCAGAAAAATCAGGTCCTTCTCATGTGGAAAATTATACAGAACAAGTATATAGTTCCGCTGCAGAAAGTCAGATAGAAAACTTCCATGGTTCTGTTGCAGGAAGTCAGGCAGAAAAATTAGACAAGTAACATGTTAAACAGATGTTGACTAAATAAGAAAGTAAACAGATGTTGACTAAATAAGAAAGTAAACAGATGCTGACTAAATAAGAAAGTAAACATGAAAAATAACACAGAAGTCAGTCCGTCATTCAGTCAGTCAGTCAGTCATTTGCATGTCCCTTGCTGAAATTTGCCTCCCTAACGGCTCTCCTGTAGGCCTCTCGGTTGTAAGCAAGATGCCCTGCTGCTGATGCATCCATTCGCAGATCGTCAACGATATCTTGCAGCCATCTTCATTTTGGTCTTCCTCTCTTTCTTTTTCCCATTATGTATCCTTCCAAGACCGTCTTTTCTAAATTCTCATGACGTTTAATGTGTCCAAAATATTTAAGTTTTCTTAATCTTCTTTACTAGCCAGTCTTCTCAATATTAAGTTCTTGTAGTATGGATATATTTGTTCCTTTTTGTATCCATGATATCTGAAGGACTCTTCTGTAGCACTTATATTCAGAGGCATTTGAAATACAGAAATACATAAACTAAGTTATAATAAACGAAGGAAACTAGCCACGCGGTAATTACGTCTAGGGTCGTATGTCTTGGCGATAAACGTGGCGATGGAGTGGTAGACTGGAGCGTTGGCCACGTTAACATTCTTGACTGTCTTGGACAACACTTCTAGCACTTCCAGATTGGAGTATCTGTCATCACAGAGGGTTATGGCCACCTTCTCTAGAACTGTGTCGTCCTGTGATGAAGAAAACAAATCAGATAGGTCACGGGTGCAGTCAGGCATGCAGCTTATTAAATCGGTACCCTTCATTATGAAAGATGAAAAAACAAAGAAAGTATTTGTTACATATTTAGACGACCTCAGTTTCTGTTCGGCTAAAAAGGGGACGTAATTTTTGAAAACTTACCCAGAAAATTAGTTTTTCTTGGCTAAAAAGGGGACGTAATTTTTGCAAACTTACTCAGAAAATTACTTTTTCTTGACTAAAAAGGGGACGTAATTTTTGAAAACTTACTCAAAAAATTAGTTTTTCTTGGCTGAAAAGGGGACGTAATTTTTTAAAACTTACCCAGAAAATTAGTTTTTCTTGGCTAAAAAGGGGTCTAATTTTTGCAAGCTTACTCAGAAAATTATTTCCCCTAGTTTCTCTACATTCTCTAGAATGGCTTACTTTCGTTGCTCTGGTCAGTAAAGTTCCTAGCGGTACATTTCGAGATAACAGAACGAGATTGTTATGACATTCCTGGAAATTGCTAAATAAGATGGGAAGTTTCTACTCACATTCATCATCATCATCATCATCATCATCGTATGCCGGCTTCAGTTTGAAAGTTGGCAGTAATGAATCTCCCAGATTCCTGGCTCCCGTCACCCTGCTGGTACATTCAGCCAAGCTCTAACCTCTTCACTCTCGTCAATCTTATCTTCTCATCTCTGCTTATCCTCTCACTCACTGTTTTTGTCCTCTTCCGCCTTTCCTTCTAGTATGGTCTTCAAAATATTCATCATCATCATCATCAGGTGCCGTGCCGACTGGCGTTGGTTATTATGCTTCTCCAGAGTACCCGATCCTTCATGCAGGCCGTCAGCTCAGTTGGTGATCTCCTCTCACACCATCCCGTCAGACTGTCCAGTATCATTTCTCTTGGTCTTCCTCTTGATCTTCTTCCTTCTATTTTTCCTGTTGTTATAATATTTTCAATGCCCCCTCTTCTAATTGTATGTCCAATGAAAGTACATTATCTCTCTCGATATATTATTATTATTATTATTTCTATTGATGTGGGCGACGCATTTTGCTTTCGCGATCGTTATTTCCTTGTGAAGTTCTTTGTTCTTGTGGTTGTTCTAATACTTATCCATGTATTGTTACATATTATTACAAAACACGGAACTATATATATAGTCCCTAAAGTCCCTAAACACGACATCCTAATTGCTATGGGGGACTTCAACGCTAAGGTAGGGAAGGATAATACTGACGTTGAGAAAGTGATGGGGAAAGAAGGAATTGACATGGTTAACCAGAATGAAGAAAGATTAATTGAAGTATGTCTAACAGAGGGCATGGTCATTGGAGGCACAATATTCCCACACAAAGAGATACATAAAACAACATGGATATCTCCAGATGATAGAACTAGAAACCAGATAGACCATTTTTGTATTAGAAAGCAATACAGAACATCTCTCATGGATGTAAGGGCTTATATGGGTGCAGATGTCAACAGTGATCACAACCTGTGCATAGGGAAAATAAAACTAAAATTGAAAAGTCAACACAAGAAATCAGTACACAGAAAGATAAACAGCCACAGCCTACAAGAAGAAAATACTAACATTAATTTCAATCAGGAACTTGCCAATCATTCCAAAACACCCAGTGAAGTTGAGGAGATAGGTATAGATGAGTTATGGAATTCTTACAGCACAGCCATAATCACAGCAGCAAAAGTAAGCGCTGGATTGGAAAAACCAAATAGAAAAACATGGATATCAGATAAAACATGGAAGTATATACATGAAAGACGAGCAGTCAAATTAGACATGTTGAATGCAAAGCAGATCATGAAAGAGATTTGGCAAAAGCAAAATACAAAGACATAGACAAGAAAGTAAAAAGTTCAGCTAGAAGGGATAAAAGAGAATACATAGACAATAAGGCGAAAGAGGCAGAAAAAGCAGCAAAAACAGGAGACAGCAAAACTTTATATAACATACAAAAGAGGCTAACAGGTACTATTACATCTAAAGAAAGGTCAATCCTTAGCAAAACTGGAACACTATTAACATCAAATAAAGACCAAAAGCAAAGATGGGCTGAACACTTCCAAGAAATACTCAATCGACCACACCCAAAAGAATTGTTAAACCTTGAAACTGACTTACCAGCCCCACAACTAAATGTCAACCTAGATGAAATTAAATTGCATGAAATTGAAACAGCAGTGAATTTAATGGCTAACAACAAAGCTGCAGGTGAAGATGAAATAACAGCTGAGATGCTAAAAGCTATCAATAGTGACAACATGAGACAACTACAGAGAATGTTTAACAAGATTTGGAAAGAAGAAAAGGTCCCTTCTAATTGGAAGAAAGGAATCATTGTTAAAATACCAAAAAAGGCCAACCTTAGCGACTGTAACAACTGGAGAGGAGTAACCTTAATATCAGTTGTATCAAAAGTATTTTGCAAAGTCATTCTGAATAGACTCAAAGATATAGTGGATACTGCAATGAGAGAAGAACAAGCAGGATTTCGAAAAGGGAGAAGCTGTCTCGACCAGATCTTTACTCTCAGAATAATACTTGAAGAACATATTGAAAAGCAGAAACCATTAATACTGAACTTCATAGATTTTAAAAAGGCATTTGATAGCATACACAGAGATTCATTATGGAGAATTTTATGTCTGTATGGAATACCATCTAAAATTGTCAACATCATTAAGGACTTATACAATGGATATGGTTGTGCAGTCTAGACAGAAGAAGGGATGAATGAATGGTTCCAGATTGAAACAGGCGTGAAACAAGGATGTATACTGTCTCCTTTACTTTTTGGGATTACAATAGACTTCATAATGAAAAAATGCTGCACAGGTAACACAGGTATTGACTGGGTACATGGGACCCAACTAGAAGATCTTGATTTTGCTGATGACATAACTCTTATCAGTAATAATGTGAATTCCATGCAAGAAAAAACAGATAGCCTGTCTTCACTGGCTAGCAAAATAGGACTTGAAATTAACAAGGACAAAACAAAAATAATGAAAATTCCCCTCAATCAAAATGGAAAAATACACATAGAAGGGACAGATATTGAAGAAGTCAATCAATTTGCATACCTTGGCAGCTACATAGACCAGGATGGTGACACTAGAAAGGAAGTTAGGATCAGAATTGCAAAAGCAGCATCAATCTTCAAGAATCTTGAGAACATATGGAATTCAAAAGTTATAAGTACAAAAACCAAGTTAAGACTACTCAATTCAAATGTAATATCCACCCTCATTTATGCATGTGAAAGCTGGAAAACAACTAAAGAAATAGAAAAGAAATTAGACTCTTTTGAAAACAAATGCCTAAGGAAAATACTCGGCATCAAGTGGAATGAATTCAAGAACAATGCAGAGATAAGACAGATGACTGAACAACAACCAGCCTCATGGGTGATCAGGAAAAGGAGATGGACATATGTTGGTCACTTGATGAGAAGAAATGATCAGAGAATCCCAAAACAATCTATCAAGTGGAACACAACAGGCCGAAGAAAAAGGGGCAGACCGCGTGAAACTCTGAAGAGGACATTATTAAGAGAGGCTAAGTTAACAGGCATAAAATCCTTTGATGAGATTGAAAGACTCGCCGAAGACAGGAAAAATTGGCGAACTACTTTGCGAGCCCTATGTGACGTTTAACGGCACGGGAAGGATATAAGATAAGATATATATATATATATATATATATATATAAAGTTTACAAACAGGAAAGGGTTTAGGGGGATTAAGTGAAGGTAAGCATAAATGCGAACTATTACGGGGATTACAATTTCAGTCCTATTCGGTGAAGTACTTATTCGGAATAGTACTGGAATTGTAGTTTTATAGATAATCATTACTGTGAGGATAACCTTAGTTTTTGTAGATAATCATTACTGGGAAAATAACCTTAGTTTTGTAGATAATTATTACTGGGAAAATAACCTTAGTTTTGTAGATAATTATTACTGGGAGATTAACCTTAGTTTTGTATATAATCATTACTGAGACATTAACCTTAGTTTTGTATATAATCATTACTGTGAGATTAACCTTAGTTTTGTATATAATCATTACCGTGAGATTAACCTTAGTTTTGTAGATAATCATTACTGGGAGAATAACCTTAATTTTATAGATAACCTTAGTTTTGTAGATAGTTTTTTTTATCTACAATAACTGCGAGAATAACCTTAGTTTTGTAGATAACCATTACTTTGAGAATACGTTCTGTAGATAACCATTACTGTGAGAATAACCTTAGTTTTGTAGATAACCATTACTGTAAGAATAACTTAGTTTTGTAGATAACCATTACTGTGAGAATAAGTTTTGTAGATAACCATTACTGTGAGAATAACCTTTCCCCACCCCTTTCTTTCACACGTGTGTAGTTACTTTCTGTACTGCGTGCATGGATAAGAGTCGAACGTAAATGTTATATTTTATTTTACATCTCTCAGCTTTCAAATGTTAGTTATGTTTGTTATATGAACAGCATATTTGTAGAATATCTGGAAAAGGTGTGAAAGTTGTATGATAAAGGGCAGAATGTCAGACGGGCCCTCGTGCCCAATTCTTAACCCTCTGGAAATAAAGATCAATGAATCATGCAGTCATTCAGTCAATCAATCCTTCTCTATCTGACCTTTGTAGTAACCTCCAGATAAGCAGACGTGGTAACCAGAGTGAAAGTAAATAATAATAATAATATTAGTAATAATGACGACATAGAAACTGTAGTTGAATGGATGTTGTACGTTCAAACGAGGGGAAATCTCAAAGGAATTCTCTGGAACAGGTTTTTTCCTATCCTGAATAATTACAGCCATTCACGGCTTCGTACGCCTGTTATTATTATTTTTTAATTGGCTGTATAACTTTCACATATTTTTCCCATGACATCAAGTCGTAGCCACAGCCTGGCTTGCTGATATGTTGCTCTGCCAGTGCAGTCAGAAACCAGAACAGAATGGCTGTATTTCGTTTTCATTCATTCATTTGCATGTCCTTTGCGGAACTTTGCCTCCCTAACAGCACTCCTGTAGGCCTCTCGCTTGTGAGCGAGATGGCCTGATGCTAATGCATCCATTTGCAGATCATCAACGATGTCTTGCAGCCATATTCGCCTTGGTCTTCCTCTCTTTCTTTTTCCCATTATGTATTTCGTTTTGGGACGGACAAATATCACAGTTTAGTACATTTATTATTTAAGGATGGTTTCCTTTCTTGTTTACTTTCGTTCTTGTTGAGAGAGAAAATATACGTCTCCATATGTCCCTGCGTTTTACATTAAATAATGGAATATTTAAAGTTGTTGTAATTCCCCCCCCCCTCCCATTTTCAGGCGACCTGGTTAGCTGAGTGGCTAAGTTCTCGGTTTACCAATCCAGTGGCACCTGGTTCAAGTCCCAGCAGTGGGGATTTTTTGTTCTGATATACGTCAACAAAGACCCGAGGTCCACCCAGCCTTAAAAAAATGGGTACCACAGAAATCTGGGAAGGTAAATGCAGGCAGGAGCGATACCTGACCACATCACACTTTCATATGCGCGAGATTTTGGAAATACGGGCCTAACACCGTGTCCCCAATACGCCTTAATGGCGCGGATACGGGAATTTTACCTTTTACCTTTAAAGTTAAACTTTATGAAGGAAATTTATCCTCGAAAATCTCAGGCTAACTTGAGCCTTTTGTAGTTAGTCGGTGATAAAAATTCCTACCAGATATCGGAGGCTTGTCTTATAAATGTTTATCAAAGGGTAGGAAAGGGTTAAAATTATGGACCTCGTGGGAGGTGAGGGTAAGGGGGGAGGGGGGAATACAGAAGCAACATGTGCCCTGTGAAAAGACGCTGGCGATGGTTGGGACATGTGCTCCGAATGACTGACAACTCACTACCAAAAATAGCGCTAAGATGGACACCACAGGGGAACAGAAGTAAGGGTAGACCAAAAGAGACATGGAGAAAAACAACAGAAAGGATGTTGAGCAATAGAGGGCTCACCAGGGCAAGAGCAGAAAAAAAGGCAAAGGACAGACATTTGTGGAAAGCCCTTGGCGGAAGCCCCATGTCCCCTGGGCACTTAAGGCTCAGAGAGAGAGAGAGAGAGAGAGAGAGAGGGAGAGAGAGAGAGAGAGATGCCCTGTGAACAGATAGAAGCACAGGTAGAAGCACAGGTAGAAGCACAGGTAGAAGCACAGGTAGAAGCGATATAGAACTTCACCTCCTCCGTGTAGTCCTTCAGCGTGTCCACCACGATCCTCGCTATTGTCGGATCTGTCCGCACGAAGTCTGAAGGGTCAAGCCCCGACCCTGACACCGTCACGTGGGCCTCGCCGACCATCTCCCGAATGGCCTCCTCATCCTCCGTCCGCACGCTGGGAGAGATTGTCTCGTCGTCGGTTCTGAGTAGCACTGACGATGTTTCTCCCTCCCCTGTTTGGAGACAGATGATGATGATGATGATGGTGGTGGTGGTGATGATGATGATGATGATGATGGTGGTGATGATGATGATGATGATGATGATGATGATGATGATGATATGCTATGGCGGCTGTTGAGTTTAGCGAGAATGAGAATGCACACGGGCTGGTAATAACGAACCGATTACTCGAGCAGAAAGCTGGACTGTCTTATATGCTCTGGACTGTCTTATGTGCTCTGGACTGTCAGTATGCTCTGGACTGTCTTATGTGCTCTGGACTGTCAGTGTGCTCTGGACTGTCTATGCGCTTTAGACTGCCAATGTGCTCTCGACTGCCTATGTGCTCGGAATGTCTATGTGCTCTGGACTGTCTATGTGCTCTGGACTGCCTATTTGCTCTGGACTGCCTATTTGCTCTGGACTGTCTATATCCTCTGGACTGTATATTTGCTCTGGACTGTCTATATCCTCTGGACTGTATATTTGCTCTAGACTGTCTATATCCTCTGGACTGTATATTTGCTCTAGACTGTCTATATCCTCTGGACTGTATATTTGCTCTGGACTGTCTATATCCTCTAGACTGTATATTTACTCTTGACTATCTATATCCTCTGGACTGTATATTTGCTCTGGACTGTCTATATCCTCTGGACTGTATATCTGCTCTGGACTGTCTATATTCTCTGGACTGTATATTTGCTCTGGACTGTCTATATGCTCTGGACTGACGATCTTTTCGTCGAGCTTTGTCTTTTAGAAGTGCTCATCTGAAGCTGAGAAATAGCAGTGTCTATCAGCTCTTGGACAGAAGAATACACACGGTGTGTCTTAAGAGCATCTGTCGATCCTCTTTTACTTCCGAGAATTCTTGTCTTGGAGTCTGAAGAGTTTTTAGTGGAAATCTTAGAAGTCTTTTTCGAAGATAGTCCAGAAGCTGTAGATGACTTCCTCGCAGGATGATCAGGAAATATAGAAGACTTTCTCATCGGAAGCTCAGAAACCCTTACAGTCTTCCTTCCTGCTTGTTCTGAATCTTTGGAAGATTTCCTCGTGGGATTAACTGTCCCGATGGGAGATCCAGTCATGGGCGCGTTGTTAGAAATGTTTTGAAACGGACCAGATGGAAGTTCATAAACCTTTGAAGTCTTCTTCACTGAACGCTCTGACACCTTGGAAGACCTCCTTGTGGTATGTTTACTCACGGCTGGCGTGTTGTTAGAAATGTTTGGAAACGGATGAGTCGGAAGTTCATAAACCTTTGAAGACTTCTTCACTGATCGCTCTGACACCTTGGAAGATCTCCTTGTGGTATGTTTACTCACGGCTGGCGTGTTGTTAGAAATGTTTTGAAACGGATGAGTCGGAAGTTCATAAACCTTTGAAGTCCTCTTCACTGATCGCTCTGACACCTTGGAAGACCTCCTTGTGGTATGTTTACTCACGGCTGGCGTGTTGTTAGAAATGTTTTGAAACGGATGAGTCGCTACGCGGTTTCGCTTGATTTTGACTTCTACACTCGTCATCGATGAGTAAGTCTCACAGTTTTCCTGTGTGCTGTATGAAATATTAGAGCCCTCAGAGTTCACAGGCGTGCCACTGTCCTGGGAGCGCTGTTCAAAGTCTCCTTCAGAAGAAGATCCCTCGAGGAAAGCTGACCTTGGCCTGGGGAAGACTTCCTTGGCGGTTCCTGATGATATCGCATCCATTGGAGTTAAAACGTTTGGCACTTCCCGCTTGAGGACATTAAAACCTGCTGAAGATAGAGAAACTTCAGTCATGTACTAAATCAGATATTTTCTATTGTCTGTGCTTTGATACCTGACTATCACCACTGTGTGATGTGGGGCTTGCTGTTACTGCTCTAGGGGCTGACAGAGGTGTGTGGTTCAGTTTTACAAAAAGTACGACGGTCAGCATTTCTGTTATCACTGTTAATGTTTTCATTTTGCTGTCGGTCAATAATAATTTTATGTACGAAAACTGTTAGAATTTAGGAACATGACAGATATTTTCTTTTCAAGCTGCCGAGAATCATTTCGCCTGCAACTTCTTTTCTGTCTCGTTCTAGCAGACACATGGACAAAACAATACTCCCACAGCAGCAACAAACGAGGAAAACTGTAACCTCTCAAGAAACGACCAGGTGATAATCTTCAGACTGAGAACAGGACACAGCAGACTGAGAACAGGACACGGCAGATGAGAACAGGACACAGCAGACTGAGAACAGGACACGGCAGATTGAGAACAGGACACAGCAGACTGAGAACAGGACACGGCAGACTGAGAACAGGACACAGCAGACTGAGAACAGGACACGGCAGATTGAGAACAGGACACAGCAGACTGAGAACAGGACACGGCAGACTGAGAACAGGACACAGCAGATTGAGAACAGGACACAGCAGACTGAGAACAGGACACGCCAGGCTGACACGCCACCTGTTCCACAAGCATAAAATTGGCACAGCACGCCCGTGCGCCAACAGCGCAGCATAGAATGGCGTCAGTAACACAATAATTAGTGTATAAGTATATAACTATACACGAAGCACTGCAGTAAAGCTGTGATGCTAGAATGTATAAAACAGGAAAAATAAAGCTGCTCCTACTTTTTCCTGTTTTATACATTCTAGAATGGCGTCAGGAACTCCGTTTGTTCTTTTTATCAAGAGCTGAATATGGAATCATGATATTTCTTTTCGAGCCCCTATCTTCCCAGCTTATTACTGATATTTCTAAATGTATGATATTTTGGTTCTGTGCTTATCTTTCTATAATTTTTTTCCTATTTGTTCCTAAGAACTCAAACATAGTCTTTTGCATAATGGACAGATTTAGACTTAAATACCCGATAACCGGATAATACCTTGGGCCAGGTGCACAGTATATTCGGGTGAGCTTTTTGCCTCGCTCGCCAGATGTCCTCATGAGTTGTTTTTTTTTTTTTTTTAATTGCTTCGAAAATGACTTCATCGTAGTCAGAACATTCTCATATCTGCTAGACCGTCCTTTCCGATTAGCACATCAGAACAGGTATCTAGACACTACAAGTAACGGTATCTGCTTTCATGGTGTATTTCCTATAATTCTACCTGAACAACGGCCGTCTTGTCTACTTTATTTTTTGCGGTTTCAGTTGCCAGGGGATTTTGAATAATCCCAACAATGCACATAGACATTCGGTCCAGCTATCTAAATATAGACATTCGGTCCAGCTATCTAGATATAGACATTCGGTCCAGCTATCTAGATATAGACATTCGGTCCAGCTATCTAGATATAGACATTCGGTCCAGCTATCTAAATATAGACATTCGGTCCAGCTATCTAAATATAGACGTTCGGTCCAGCTATCTAGATATAGACGTTCGGTCCAGCTATCTAGATATAGACGTTCGGTCCAGCTATCTAGATATAGACATTCGGTCCAGCTATCTAGATATAGACGTTCGGTCCAGCTATCTAGATATAGACGTTCGATCCAGCTATCTAGATATAGACGTTCGGTCCAGCTATCTAGATATAGACGTTCGGTCCAGCTATCTAGATATAGACGTTCGGTCCAGCTATCTAGATATAGACGTTCGGTCCAGCTATCTAGATATAGACGTTCGATCCAGCTATCTAGATATAGACGTTCGGTCCAGCTATCTAGATATAGACGTTCGGTCCAGCTATCTAGATATAGACGTTCGGTCCAGCTATCTAGATATAGACGTTCGGTCCAGCTATCTAGATATAGACGTTCGGTCCAGCTATCTAGATATAGACGTTCGGTCCAGCTATCTAGATATAGACGTTCGGTCCAGCTATCTAGATATAGACATTCGGTCCAGCTATCTAGATATAGACATTCGGTCAGCTACTTAGATACCGACGGAGCTTTTTGCTGGAGGACTCGCGGGAAGAAGCCCCTGTCACTCTTGGCGGGATTGGAACCGCCCAGTTTCCAACATTCAGGGAGAACGGTCCAACTCCAAGACCACGCAAACTTCCGAATTCGAGATGTTCTTGTCCAAGTTTAGTAAATGAAGTTACTATCCAAGAATTCCAAGGGAATGTCACCACGAAGAGAATATCGGCCACGTGAAAAGTCCTGTGGTGAAATTTCCAAATAAAAGACAACAAATTATCATAGAGGGGGAAACTAATTACACGATACCTGAGAACATAAGAGAGGTACCTCTTTTGAACATCTTACATCTTACATCCATCCCGTGCCGTTAAACGTCACATAGGGCTCGCATAGTAGTTTGCCAAGTTTTCCTGTTTTCAGCGAGCTTTCCAACCTCATCAAGGGATTTTATGCCCACTAATTTGGCCTCTCCTAACAATGTTCTCTTTAGATATTCGCGTGGTCGACCTATTTTTCCTTGGCCTGTTGTGTTCCACTTGACAGCTTGTTTGGGGATTGAAAATAACTGCACGTGAAATGAGAATCCCAAAATAATTGTTTTAAACTAGCGGTTGTTAAAATTGAATATCGTAGTGTTGCAGTCTTCCAAAATAGGATAAAATAAAACAAAACCCTAGCTAGAAAAAGAAAGCTTGATCTATTATATTTTATTATTTTTCTGCCAGTTCTCGCTTTTCTTTCTGTTGGCATTACACTTACCCGGTTACCAGCTTCTGTTATTGGGGGGACGGCTTCAGTCAAACGTTCTCTCCTTTGTGGCTGACTGCACTTACTCCGCTGTGTGACTCGACGAAACCAATCCTTGTCTTAGGTCATACACAAATTACTGTCTGTCCTCTGATAAACGTAATTTATTTACTCATTGTCGTTCCGTTAGGATTTCGTACGGCAACCATTTCTGTCAATCATAAATCCTGCTGGGGACGTATTTCGAAAGTTCGCGTAAGTGCGGGACGGTGCTGAAAGAAGGCAACGGGTTTTCCCGTTTCTGTGTTGTTGTTATTATTCTGGATCGTCTAATTTCACTCCGGCCAAATCTATCGACGTTCCCCACAAAGACCTTCAGTTTTACAGATCTACTTTATCCTTCTTCTTGTACTGTGAAGTGTCGAGGGGGCATGCAATTGGCGTTGTTTTGTTTGTTTGTTTGTTTGTTTGTTTTGTTTTGTTTTGTTTTGTTTTGTTTAGGGGGCGGGGCAAATATGTGCCATCAGTGACAGTTATGGGTATTCCTCTGATACCATCCATCCATCTGTTTCTGTGTCTTCCTCTAGATCTGTGTCTTGTAGTTCTTTGGTTGAAAACCCTCGTGGCTGGCTGTGAGTGTGTCACTCTTATTAAGTGGCCGAACCACGTGATTCTTTGCTTCTCCGTGTGTCGTAGACATGCTTGTAGTTCCTGCCAATCTGTCTCATGGTGTCATTTCTTAGCTTGTCAAACCTGGAGACGTGTGCTGCTTCCTAAGACATCTCATTCATTTCACGTGTGGTTGTTTTATTCTGTTCTTTCTTAGTAAGTGCCCATGTCTGGCACTGGTAGCACAGCTTTGGTAGGAATATGTTGTTAATTAGTTTTCTCTTAGTTTCTGTGGGATGTTGGGGTGTGCAAGCAGCGAGAATATCTGTTACAGAGACTATTGACACCATTTTAATTCTTCTTCTATCCAACACTTGGTTTTCTTGGTTTACTGCTGCGAATAATTTCCGCGAGGCCATACTTTCTTTCTATTCCCATAGCGACTTCATGAACTTTGTTAAGAGCTTGAAACTGGTCATAGCATCTGCACCATCTTAAGACATGAGCATACTGACCGGTTGCCCGTAGCATCTGTACCATCTTAACACATGGTCATATTGACCGGTTGTCCGTAGCATCTGTACCATCTTAACACATGGGCATATTGACCAGTTGCCCATAGCATCTGTACCATCTTAACACATGGGCATACTGACCGGTTGCCCATAGCATCTGTACCATCTTAACACATGGGCATACTGACCGGTTGCTCATAGCATCTGTACCATCTTAACACATGGGCATACTGACCGGTTGCCCATAGCATCTGTACCATCTTAACACATGGGCATACTGACCGGTTGCCCGTAGCATCTGTACCATCTTAACACATGGGCATACTGACCGGTTGCCCATAGCATCTGCACCATCTTAAGACACGAGCATACTGACCGATTGCCCATAGCATCTGCACCATCTTAAGACACGAGCATACTGACCGATTGCCCATAGCATCTGCACCATCTTAAGACACGAGCATACTGACCGATTGCTCATAGCATCTGCACCATCTTAAGACACGAGCATACTGACCGATTGCTCATAGCATCTGCACCATCTTAAGACACGAGCATACTGACCGATTGCTCATAGCATCTGCACCATCTTAAGACACGAGCATACTGACCGATTGCTCATAGCATCTGCACCATCTTAAGACACGAGCATACTGACCGATTGCTCATAGCATCTGCACCATCTTAAGACACGAGCATACTGACCGATTGCTCATAGCATCTGCACCATCTTAAGACACGAGCATACTGACCGATTGCTCATAGCATCTGCACCATCTTAACACACGAGCATACTGACCGATTGCTCATAGCATCTGCACCATCTTAACACACGAGCATACTGACCGATTGCTCATAGCATCTGCACCATCTTAACACACGGGCATACTGACCGGTTGCCCGTAGCATCTGTACCATCTTAACACACGGGCATACTGACCGGTTGCCCGTAGCATCTGTACCATCTTAACACATGGGCATATTGACCGGTTGCCCGTAGCATCTGTACCATCTTAACACATGGGCATACTGACCGGTTGCCCGTAGCATCTGTACCATCTTAACACATGGGCATATTGACCGGTTGCCCGTAGCATCTGTACCATCTTAACACATGGGCATATTGACCGGTTGCCCGTAGCATCTGTACCATCTTAACACATGGGCATACTGACCGGTTGCCCGTAGCATCTGTACCATCTTAACACATGGGCATATTGACCGGTTGCCCATAGCATCTGCACCATCTTAAGACATGGACATACTGACCGGTTGCCCATAGCATCTGCACCATCTTAACACATGGGCATACTGACCGGTTGCCCATAGCATCTGTACCATCTTAATACATGGGCATACTGACCGGTTGCCCATAGGCCCCATGATTTTTATATTGTCATTGTAACTCTTCGTCGTATGGGTTAAATAGTGGTCTGTGGGGGGGGGGGGGGATGGAGCCAGTGCATTGCTTTGCCCGTTTTAACACAAGGATATACTTGGTCAGCTACCCAAAAGGCTCCACGATTCAAATACTGTCAGTGTAACTCTTTTCTGTGTGGGTTAAATAATAGCCTTTGTGGGTAGTGGGGCCCCCCAGTGCATTGCTTTGCCTGAGGCCTACAGTGCTTTTAAGACGCCACTGCATACAGCCACCTTTATCTTAGTTCATAACCTTCTCTATATACAAGAAAGAAGGAGATGGCCGAGGTGCAAGTTTTCAGAATGTCTGACCGTATTCTAGTAATTTTCTTTCATTTCTTCTCCCATTAGTCCTCTCCAGTGTTAAAGATGTATCATTTATCGTATCATCTGTTACATTTATACATGTGGTGTCATCGGTGATGTATTGGTGTTGATCTTCTTCTTACATCTTACATCCTTCCTGTGCCGTTAAACATCACATGGGGCTCGCATTGTAGTTCGCCAAGTTTTTCCTGTTTTCGGTGAGCTTTTCAACCCCATCAAGGGATGTTATGCCCACTAAACTGGCGTCTCTTAACAATGTCATCTTTAGGAGTTCAGGTGGTCGACCTCTTTTTCTTCAGCCTGTTGTGTTCCACTTGATAGCTTGTTGTGAGTTTCTCTGATTCTTTCTTTTCATCACGTGACGGGCATATGTCCATCTTCTTTTTCTGATCACCCATGAGACATTTTGTTTTATTTGCTCATTTGTTGACAAGGAACTATTTATCATAGAAAAGCGAGCTGACAATTCGTTTTCTCTTTTTATCATTCTAGCAAAACCTGCAGTAAAAATGGTTTTGTTAAAAGCGATGGAAAAGTGTGTTTTTATTATTCTATTTTTTGCAGAATTCTTGTGTGAGGAGGTATCACTTATCTTCTTCGCTTGCTATAAAGGGAAAGTCCCACTGAAGACTTTAAAAACCTGACAGGTCAAGAACGGTCAAGACTTTGTGAAAGCGTGTGTGGGTGTTTGTGAAAGAGTCTTTGGGTGCTTGAGGAAAACCCTTGGAGAAGTTAAATGTTTCTTGGGCACTTAAAGGTTCAGAGACGGAGAGAGAGGAGATAGATAAATGAGAGAGCATGAGGAGAGAGAAAGAAAAAAGCAGAGAGAGAAGATGGAGGAGAAAGAGAGAGGAGATAGAGGAGAAAAACAGAAGAGAGAGAGAGGAGAGAGAGAGAGAAGACAGAGATAGAAGGAGAGAGAGGAGAAAGAGAGGGGAAAGACAGGAGAAAGAACGGAGAGAGAGACATAGAGGAGAGAAAGGAGAGAGAGGAAAGAGAGAAGAAAGGAGAGAAGATAGAGAGAGAATGAGAGAGAGAGAGAAACGTTTTTGCACTAAAATAAGGTTCAGGATGATAGACAAATCTGATATGTGAAGAAGTTTTCTGGTTAAAAATGGCTACACTTTGAAATAAACGTTTCATTTTTGTCAGATAAACTTTTACATTATTTTTAGTAAACTTTTATTTCTAGTCACAGCTTATATCTGTTGTCATCACTTATGTGTGTACATGATACTTGTATCTGTTGTCACTACTTATGTGTGTACACGTTACTTGTATCTGCTGTCACCACTTATGTGTGTACATGATACTTGTATCTGCTGTCACTACCTATGTGTGTACACGTTACTTGTATCTGCTGTCACCACTTATGTGTGTACATGTTACTTGTATCTGCTGTCACCACTTATGTGTGTACATGTTACTTGTATCTGCTGTCACCACTTATGTGTGTACATGATACTTGTATCTGCTGCTACCAGGGACTGCCAAGAGAAATTTTTTATGGCGGCGCAAACTATTCCCTATTTATTCCATCCCCTCTCCTCCTCCCTCTCCCCCCCCCCCGGTCATTCTATTGGTTAACTACTCTGTTTTCATCTACTTCAGACTTCTCTCGAAGCGAGAAAAAAAAATGCCTATTTAACTGAATTTCTTTCATTCTCATATTTTCAAAACTTGATTTCTTTCATTCTTATATTTTCAAAACTGGATTTCTCTCTTTCTCATATTTTCAAAACTGGATTTTTTTTCATTCTCATGTTTTCAAGCTGGATTTCTTTCACAAAAACGTGATTAATTCTCTGTCTTAGTCTTCTCTTTAAACTGTAGGACCTTTCCACTTTTGCAAATGATATTATTCAGATTTTACTGTTGCCTTCTTGTAACTAGATCTTTTCTGTGGTATCTGTCTCACTAACGAGTCCGTTTGGAATCGTACTCTAAAGATTCTGTTAGTGGATGACATACTTTTCTAAGTCCTACTTGGATTCTGTTTTCTGATTTACACGGTAGCCGTTGTAAAGATGTTGAAATGAAAAAAAGAGCACATTGTTTGCGCCTCTATCTAAATGTGCACATACTGAACTAAATTATTCTTCTTCTTCTTCTTCTTCTTCTTGAGCCATTGCGATGCGATCTGTTTTTTTTTTTTAATTCTTACATCTTACATCTTTCCCGTGCCCCGTTAAACGTCACATACGGCTAGCATGGTTGTTTGCCAAGTTCTCCTGTTTTCGGCGACTTTCTCAACTTCATCAAGGGATGCTGTGCCCACTAAACTGGCTTCTCTTAACAGTGTCCTCTTTAGAGTTTCACGTGGTCGACCTCTTTTTCTTCGGCTTGTTGTGTCCCACTTGATAGCTTGTTTTGGTATTCTCTGATTGTTTCTTCCCATCACATGACCTACATATGTATTGTTTCTTCTCATCACATGACTTACATATGTCAATCTTCTTTTTCTAATCACCCATGAGACAGATTGTTGTTTGCTTATCTGTCTTATCTCTGCGTTGTTCTTGAATTCGTTCCACTTTATACCAAGTATTTTTCCTTACGCATTTGTTTTCAAAAGAGTGTAATTTATAGTCTGTTTCTTTAGTTGTTTTCCAGCTTTTGCATGTATAAATGAGGATGGATATCATATTTGAACTGAATAATCTTAACTTGGGTTTTGTGCTTATAACTTTTGAATTCCATATGTTCTCAAGATTTTTGAAGGACAGTGCTGCTTTTGCAATTCGAATTCTAACTTCCTTCCTGGTGTCACCATCCTGGTCTATGTAGCTGCCAAGGTATGCAAATTGGTTTACTTCATTAACAACTGTTCCTTCTACGTATATTTTTCCTTCTTGATTAATGAGAAATTTCTTAATTTTTATTTTTGTCTTCGTTAATTTCAAGACCTATTTTGCTAGCCAATGAAGACAGGGAATCTGTTTTTTTCTGCATCGATTTCACATTGTCACTGATAAGAGTTATGTCACTTGCAAAATCAAGATCTTCTTTTGCGTCCTTTCATTATAAAGTCTATGGCAATTCCAAAAAGCAAGGGAGATAATATGCATCCTTTTTTCGCGCCTGTTTCAACTTGAAACTTTCTTTTGTCTTTTTTAATTTACCCATATTTATATAACAATGACTGCAACTTCTTATCTCAGAATGTGTTCAAGTTAATGTTAATATATCGTACACGAAATATGAATTATAACCAAGACTTGCGAGCGTGAGTCGGACTCTAGTTTGTGTTTATTACAGTGAAAAGTTTCCATTCCTTATTTTGTCATTTTTATATTTCCTGCGTTCTGTTGGAAAAGGGGGGGGGGATATTTATCTGGAAAATAAATGGAAAATGGATGTGCAGAAAAGTGTTTTAAAAGTGGTGACATCATCACATCCTGGAGAGCCGAGGCTTGTTCAAGCACTATGGGATTCGACGCACACACATATACACAAACAAACAAACAAACACACAAACAAACAAACAGACAAACAAACGAGACTGACCCTATAGCTTGGGAACCGAGTGTGGAAAGGAAGAGACAAAGACGTGTTTACAGAGCATGTTCTAACCTGTCAGTGTAAGACTCAACTCCATAGCCTTAAACAGCACCAGAGGGCGCGTGTTCAAATATGAGACATATACCTACGCTCGGTCGGAAAACAGTGCAGTGCTATCGGAACAAAGAGTTAACATCAAGTTTCTTATGAAGCTGAAGTAATTCGCTATAGAAACTTTTCAGTTATTGACAGAGGCTTATAGTGATGAGTGCATGTCTCGTGCAAGCATTTCTGAATGGCAGAAACGATTTTCGGAAGGCAGAGAAAGCGTGAAAGATGATGAACGCCGGTTGGATTTTGCACAAAGACAGTGCGGCGCCAGCTGTAGTGCTTTGTCTGTGAGGCAGTTTTTAGCAAATCACAACACCACCATATTCGCCAGACCTGGCTTCCTGTAACGTCTACCTATTCCAAAAGACAAACTTAGTGCTGAAAGGAAGCCATTTTTTTGTCAGTAGAAGACGTGAAAGCAAGAACGACGAAGCACCCCAACAGATCTTTCAAAAGTTTCATCTGCAGAATTGCTATGAACATCGGCAGCATTGTATGCAGCTTGTGTCAACTCAAACTGGAACTGTTTGGAAGGAGGCTGGACTAGATTTCCTCAACTTACTTTGTAAAATGACATGCAGGTACAGTTCCCGTCTTCTTTGGGTCGTACCTCGTATTCGTCCTCGGCTCCGGTTGTCCATTTAATTCTACGTATATTTTGTTTGAAGAAGGCGGAGATACTGGACTTGTCTTCTGTCTATTTGGAACTGCGAGCTTGTGAACAGAGAGCTAGTGAACTGAAAGCTGGTGAACTGAGACCTGGTGAACTGAGAGCTGGTGAACTGCAAGCCGGTGTTATTTGCAGCTGGTGCTGTGAAGATGTTGAGGCAAAGCATCGTGTCGGATTGGGAGCAGGTTATGGCAACTATTTTTTTAATACCTGAGTGCAGCTAAAAAGCAGGGGATGTGGATACTTCTTTAGCAGACTCCACCACCATGGGGATTATAACGATCCCTGCCCCGTTAGCCAGGCTAGGCCTGTCAATGAGGGGGGGGGGGGTACCAACGAAAAGGTGAGGCAGGGTCTTGGTCAGCTATGGTTAGCCAACCCTAATGTCAGCATTTAAGCTATAAAGCTATAGGTCAGTGACTGTGAAAACAGACAGCGTCCTTGATCCCGTAGACACTGAAAAGCATTTTTTTATTTTAAAAAATAGATGGACAGCATGTGCTTATCTTAATTTACTTATCTGTAACAGCCAAATACTAACTTCTATCCAGCTCATGATGATGATAACGATCTCTTCTTCTTTTTCTTCATGCGCATTTTTAGCGATAATGCGTGGTACCCTGATTTTTGCGATGAGCCTTCTGGCTGGGTACCTCCGACTTAATCACCTTTCCTTGCTAGGGCAGACTGTGGTCTTGCTCGGAGTGCCATGAAGACAGTGGTGTAGGCTGGCCTGGCCAGAACTTTGTTTTCCAGCCTCTGGTGACTGTACTTAAGCCCCTTCTCCACGTCATGTTCAACGGCTTTGAGACAGTTCCACAGAGACACTTCGACTTTGGGATGAGGAATCCGATGAGTGCTTCAACGATATCAATTCCCCGCCACCTATAGTCTGCTGGCTCTGTTTTGTTCACCTAATTCTGATAGCCATTGCTGTAGATGATAATAATGATCTGCATCGGACACCCTTGTTGTTATAACGTCCACACATATAACAAAAGCATAATTTGCGTTACTTCTCTCGCATTCTGAACTTCCTCTCCTAAACACACAGAATAACTCACTCTCGGTTTTGCTGTCACAGATCTTTAATAGAAACTATGCTCATGCAACTGTGATCACACAAGAACTGTTGTTGAGATGAAAGACATTCAGAAATCCGCATCTTGCTAAATGATTGGTGCTCAGGTATGGTGGAGTTCCAGCACCTCGCCCTGTACAAACAGTCTCTAGAGCAACATCTCTTTCCCAGTCTTTATTTACGAATGCTTTGATTTCGAAGTACTCTTGCTCTGTCCTTGAACAGTCCATGTCGACGTCTAAGACCCAGTAGTTGGGTCCATATCTGGAGAAAATAACAGTTTATTAGCCAATTCGTATTACGCGGTCAATGATCAATAATCTTCTTCTTCTTCTTCTTCTTCATCTGTCTGCTTCTGCCATTAACACCGCAAGGAGTTTCAGACACCGGTCCAGAGTAAGATGAGAGAACCGGGTAGCTGTCATGTTATTTTTTCTCAGCGTGTCTTTGACCCACATCTATCCATCTTTTCCTTGGTCTTCCTGGCGCCCTATATCCAGATGTTTTCGAGTTGTATGCACGTGCAGATGGCTGTCCTGCATTCAAACGTATCAAATGCCTGAACCACTTCGTTCTCTGATTTTCTATGCAGTCCTTGACAAATGTTGCTCCCAATATTTGCCGGGTTATTTCCTTTCTTACTTGACTATGTCTTGTATTGTTTACCATTTTTCTTAAGCATTTTATTTCGCGTGCTGTTATATTTCTATCGTGTTTGCACTGATAGCACAGAATCGGGTTTTCTCAGCCTGGGCGGTCTAAAGTGTTTATTTGAGAAAAGAAACTCTAATTTAGGTCCGAAGAAAAAGAGTTGGTGAAGATACAGGTAGAATGATCTATTACAGCCAGGTCAGCCATAATATGTTCTGTGTCTCTTGCGGTGGTGGAGCCTGCCGGCAAAATGTGTTATTGTAGATGTTTCTGGAATGTCATGGTCCAAGTGCTCTTACTTCATTTTGTTTAAAAGAAGTTCCAAACTACTGTTTTTTTCTGTGTGTTAAATGATGTTATGTATTGTTTCTTTGTGAATGAAAGAAATAAACTTATATATATATATATATATAGCACATGTATAAAATCATGTTCCAGGATGAAAGCTGTCTGTGCACAGGGACGTCCAGGACCAAGCGAAGAAACTGTGAATCGTGTTAGAGAAGCTCACCAGCGAAGCCTCCGCCATCATCGCAGAATTTCGCATACCACTTCTTGACACTGTTGAAAGCAAGTGTTGCCTTCTGGAATTCCGCTCGAAATAGTCGCTGCACAGTCACAACGAACGAGGTTCTTGCGTAATCCAAAACACAAAATGACTGCTCACGTTTACTGAACGCCATATTTGGCTACTGCTGCCTCCTAGCGGCAGACCACGGGCGCTCTGCGCGGGCTTTATTTAAAAGCAAACAAACCTGAAGAGTTTCTCTCTCTCCTTCTTTTGGTGTAAGAATAATCATGATCCGTTACGTAGTATATTTGTTGCTATTTTTTTAAAATGTTTCACGGAGTTATGGATAACCCGGTATATATACCCCCTCCCCACCCTTTCCCTCGATGAAGCATAATAGTCAACCAAGTTCTGACAAAAAGTGTAATATTCTAATCCCCCCCCCACCCACCACCCCAAATGGGGCGTACGGCTAACGTTGGGAAACACTGATTTAGACGAAGCCGAGAAGTTAAAAATAGTAACACAACTGACAGGTGACAAAGGGAGGCAATCTTGCTTCGTCAATTCAAGAATTAGAACTTAGATGAAGATGAAAGACTGGACAGGCAGAGAAAGCCAGCTATTCTACTTGTAATCAGAGGTCCTAGGGACCAGGCAATATAGAGGAGCATGATTTCCCACGGCAGTCGAACTAGAAAAATCTTTGGGCAGTAACTTACGTGTTGGCGGGGAAGTATCCTGGTTGTCCCGTGACGTTCGTAGACCAAAAAGCAGGAGAGCCATCAGCCGTGACGTTCTGGTACAGACTTTGACTAGGCTCAGCACCGTACCAGTCCAAGAAATTATCTCCCTTTGACCAGGCGTTGTACTGTAACACTTATATGGCTTATTGTGCTTGTCTATATGTTTTTATAAACATATCAATATCCAAACTTACCTTTATATGTTGTTGTGTTCAGTATAACTGCAATTCATTTAATTAGTGTCCCTTCGTGAAGAACCGATTGTTCTCTAAACTTTATGTTGCTCGTTGAATGTTTCATTTTGTCTGTCTACAAATTTGATACGTTCCATACACAATGTTCTGTCTATCTATCTATCTATCTATCTATCTATCTATCTATCTATCTATCTATCTATCTATCTATCTATCTATCTATCTATCTATCTATCTGTCTGTCCGTCCGTCCGTCCGTCTGTCTGTCTGTCTGTCAATCTGCCGCAGATGCCTATTGGCGTTGGTGATCATCCTTTCCTACAGTTCTCTTCTTCGAGTGCTGAGTATAAGTTCTGCTGGCGTTCTCTGTCCGTGCCATCTTGTCAGTCCGGGCAGCATTTTCTCCCTCTCTGTCTCCCGCGGTCTCTTTTGCCTTCTATCTTTCCCGTTGTCACCGTGTATTCTAGCTTGCCTGGCCATAGAACTTGTCCTAAGAATCTGGATTGTTTTTCTTTTCACTCTTGTTATTGTTTGTCTCTCTCCAGCCTCTCTCAGTACCTCCCCTCATTTGATTTCTTTGCTGTCCGAGATATTCTTAGCATCCTTGTAAGGTACACAATTTCGGTGGCTTCCAGGTGGCGCTGTACTTCTTTAGGGAAGCTAATTAACATTTTCAGTATTATGAGAATGAACTCTTTCCAATTCACTGTTAAAAATGGTTTGATAAATATAATATAGTTCTTTTGAATGTTGTGGGCATTTTTTTTCTTTCAATTTATAACATTTAAAACGTTCACTAACAGTCTGACGGGATGGTGTGAGAGGAGATCACCAACTGAACTGATGGCCTGCATGAAGGATCGGGTACTCTGGAGAAGCATAATAGCCAACGCCAGTCGGCATGGCACATGATGATGAAAACGTTCACATATTTTGTGGAAAACCCTTGCGGAAGCCCCCATGTGCCTTGAGCACTTAAGGTTCAGAGAGAGAGAGAGAGAGAGAGTGAGGAAGAGAGAAAGAGTGAGGAAGAGAGAGAGTGAGGAAGAGAGAGAATGAGGAAGAGAGTGAGGGATAGAGATAGAGAGTGAGGAAGAGAGGTAGAGAGTGAGGAAGAGAGAGAGAGTGAGGAAGAGAGAGTAAGAGAAAGAGAGCATGAGGAAGAGAAAGAGAGAGTGAGGAAAAGAGAGAGTGAGGAAGAGAGAGAGAGAGAGAGTGAGGAAGAGAGAGATAGTGAGGAAGAGAGAGAGAGAGTGAGGAAAAGAGAGAGAGAGTGAGGAAGAGAGAGAGAGTGAGGAAAAGAGAGAGAGAGAGCGAGGAAGAGAGAGAGTGAGGAAGAGGGAGAGAGTGAAGAAGAGAGAGATAATGAAGAAGAGAGAGAGATAGTGAGGAAGAGAGAGAGAAAGAGAGAGTGAGGAAGAGAGAGAGAGATAGTGAGAGAGAGAAAGAGAGAGAGAAAGAGAGAGTGAGGAAGAGAGAGAGAAAGAGAGAGATAGTGAGGAAGAGAGAGAGATAGTGAGGAAGAGAGAGAGATAGTGAGGAAGAGAGAGAGAAAGAGAGAGTGAGGAAGAGAGATAGAGTGAAACGTGCAACTCTGCCGAAGTATGTGTTCAGCGGAACGGAAAAACCTACATACAACATCTCCGGACTTGTTGGTACTATGCTGAATCCAGCATTTGAACGTACAACAGGACTAGAGCTCTTAAAGTATTTGACGTTTTTACCCGTAAGAACGTGAAACCATAGACACATTCTCCCATATCAGGGGTCGACAAACTGGGACTATGGGGTCTTCATTACATAATATTACTTAAATGAATTAGCTGTTATTATTGCTACATTGATTTACTAGTACAGGCATGCTTATAACCCATCGGCCACTCATATTACGTTTCACGTGACCTCTTGTATAGATAAAAGAAAGATTCGATCAAGTCACTCCTATCAGAAAAAAAAAATAATGGTTATGTCCCTTTGATTGCAATGCTTTTGTTTGGCAGGTTGTCGGCCCCTGTTCTGGGTTACCTACAGTTTAATACTAACAAGATTCAGGTGTACAGAAGTTAATTCACGGGATAGCTGCAGATTTTACATTAGGATAGGCAAGCTGATGGCTAAGCATCTGGCGTCACGGAAAGAAAACTCATCATCATCATCATCATGTGCCGAGCAGGTTGGCGTTGGCTATTATGGTTCTTCATGCAGGCCATTAGCTCAGTTGGTGATCTCCTCTCACACCATCCCATCAGACTGTCCAGTATCATTTCTCTTGGTCTTCCCCTGGCTCTTCTTCCTTCTATTTTTCCTGTTGTTATCATATTTTAAAATACTGTTTAAATGAATTTTCTGTCCAGACATAGCAGATTTCCTTGCTAGGAAAAAAAAATACGTTGGTACAACACCCCACCCAGCAGCAGGCTAAGCCTGGGTAAAAGGGGACAGAGATTACTGTAGTAATGGTGGTGGAGTCTGCTAAAGAAGCATTGCACAGTCTGTGCTGTTTAGCACCACTTCGGGAGTGAAAAAAGGTAGCCACCTCATGTCCGCTCCCAATCCGACATGATGCTGTGCCTCGACATCCTCACCGTCACGGCTGCAAAGAACACCATGCTCGCAGTTCGAGGGACACTGAAGAAGAAGAAGAAGAAGGTATCCGGATGTAAACAGTATTGTCAGAAATGACAGGGGAGATAACTAAGTTTATTCCAGGGACATGAGTGGTGGTTACTGCCTCACTTCCTTGGTCTCATCTCTGACATCTTACGCCTCCATTCTCGTTTGGAAATACTTCACCAGGGATTGACTTGTAGTAATAGTCCCTACTTACACTTCATTGGCGATTGACTTTAGTAATAGTCCCTACTTACACTTCATTGGCGACTGACTTGTAGTAATAGTCCCTATTTGCACTTCATTGGCGATTGACTTGTAGTAATAGTCCCTACTTACACGTCATTAGCGGTTGACTTGTAGTAATAGTCCCTACTTGCACTTCATTTGGCGGTTGACCTGTAACAGCAGTCGCTCAAACTTCTGTACCTCTGACAGGAAAACAATATCACGATCAGGAAGAAGAAGAAGAAAGAAGAAGAAGAATGAAAAGAAGAAGAAGAAAAAGAAGAAGAAGAAGAAGATTGTTGATCGAGGATGAACGTATTTAGAGGGAAACTCTCGTCTACCTGAGCATAATAGGAGGACGCTCCAGGGCTTCTGTGATGTATAGGAATACTGCATAAACTTGTGGTAGAGTTGGTGCTACAACCTGCAAATTATAAACCGTAGCAGTCAAAGATATAAACTTGTAGTAGAGTTGGTGCTACAACCTGTAAATTATAAACCATAGCAGTCACAGATATAAACTTTTGGTAGAGTTCGTACTACAACCTGTAATTTATAAACCGTACAATGACAGATCTCATGACCTAGAGCCACTTTACGCTAAACGGTTTAAAAAGTCATGAAACACTATCATCGTGTTGCATATAATCTCCAGACATTTGTTTTTTCACTATAGTTCTCATTCCGTCTTTCAGGTTGAGGGGGGGGGGTGAAGATGTCCGATGTAGTGGTCAGGGACAGACGGCTACCTGAGTCAGGATTCGTGAACCACAACCGGTCAAGACCCTGTCTCACCTCTCAATCTGTACTTCCAGTAACAGCCCCAGCCTGGCTAATTGGCGGCAGAGATAGCAACCGTTGCCATAGACGCTGGAGACTGGATCAGCATAGCATACCCTTTCCCTCCTCCCTCCTCCCCTCCTGTTTTTAAGATAGCCTCTGGGTCTACGGAAACAGTCAGTGTAGCTCACTCCCCCCCCCACACCCCCCCTACTGGAAACGATGAATGTGCCGCATCGGCTGTAAAGAACATTCTTCTGGCAGTTCCAGGAGATTAACAACAACGTCTTGGAGGCAAAAGACTGACACACAAAAATTCTGAAGAAATGTGACAACCCTGTCCTCAGAGACAACAGAGAAAACTTAAGCTGGTCAGGAAGATCTTGAAAGACGCATCAGAGGAAGATCCTTTGAAAATGCGTCAGAGGAAGATCTTGAGAGATACACCAGAGGAAGATCTTGAGAGATACATCAGAGGAAGATCTTGAGAGCTATATAAGAGGAAGATCTTGAGAGATACGTCAGAGGAAGATCTTGAGAGATACGTCAGAGGAAAATCTTGAGAGATACATCAGAGGAAGATCTTGGGAGATGCATCAGAGGAAAATCTTGAGAGATACATCAGAGGAAGATCCTGAGAGATACATCAGATGAAGATCTTGAGAGATACATCAGAGGAAGATCTTGAGAGATACATCAGATGAAGATCTTGAGCGATACATCAGAGGAAGATCTTGAGAGATACATCAGAGGAAGATCTTGAAAGACGCCTCAGATGAAGACGAACTATGTGATATGCTTCAAAGTAACCTCAGTCTGGTGGGTCTTTGCTCAGTTCGTGCTGTCTTGAAGGTTCTGTGGACGCCAGTTTCCTGTGCTTGCTTCAGGGAGAGAAAGGAAAGTCCTATCTTCAACGTGTCCTCAGCCATTACTAGGATACATTCTGTGCTGAAAAGTAGCTCGGGCATCAAGAACAGCAACAATAACAACTAGAACAGCAATAGAACAACAACAACAGCAATAACAAAAACAACAGTAACAAAAGCAACAGCAACATCAACAGCAGCAGAAACAATAACAATAACAAACAAACAACAAAAACAACAACACTAACAATAACAGCAACAACAACAAAAACACCACCAGTAATAATAACAACAACAACAACAACAACACGAGCAATAACAACAACAACAACAACAACATAACAACACCAGCAATAATAACAACAACAACAACAACACCAGCAATAATAACAATAACATAAACAACACCAGCAACAACAACAACATAAATAACACCAGCAATAATAACAACAACAACAAAAACAACACCAGTAATAACAACAAAAACAAAAATAACATCAGCAATAATAACAACAAAAACAACACAGGCAGTAATAACACCAACAAAACCAACACCAGCAGTAATAACAACAACAAAACCAACACCAGCAGTAATAACAACAGCAAAAAACAACATCAGCAATAATAACAACACCAGCAATAACAACAATAACAACAAAACAAAAGGAACAAAAAGAACAAGTTTTCAGTAAACAAGGCATTGTTCCTGATCATCCGTTCTACTGAAACTTGACTTTTTCGATGCACAACAACTATAATCTGCTTCCCAAACCAGCAAAATGTCTTCGCTTTAATGTGTAGCTATCTTCGCTCAGAAAAGTTCATGTCTCACCTGCTCTAAGACTGTGCGATATTCCACCCCGAAAAAATACACTAGGCCCATGTTCGGATGTTGCTTCTATCATTACCATTGTTCTCCTGTAGTAAGGTTGCGGAGCTTCGTCAGCAGAGCGTCTTGAGCTATCTCCATTCCTGCTCGCTGGAAGAAATACACAAATATGACTGTGTGGGAAGGCTCAGAAAGAAAGCAATTTCGAAAGGTGAAATCGAAGTTCAGGGATCAGATAATGCAGAGAACTGTGGCAGAATACGGGAGATAACTGTGCTTTTTCTCATATAATACAGTATCTCTCTCATATAATACAATATCTCACTGTGGGTCACTAGTTGATTCAGCATTATGTAACATATTGAACCAGTGCTCTGAATACTGAGTAGTTCTGAAGTAGTTACACACCGTCTCCAGACTAAGTCCCCTCTTCCCCCCACTCTCATATTCTTTCTAACCGTTGCTTCTGCACAAATAGATGTGGAGGACCAAGTCAGTCCAGCATCACTAAGTGATTTTAATCGATGGACTTTGATAGTGACGAATGGTAGACTGCCGGCAGGTTGCCCTGCCATATGGCAAGTCCAATCATACGTTCCAATAACTAACACGAGATATCGCATCTTCACGACAGTGACCGTGAATCCATCCACACAGCTTCACATTCAGACGTAGACTGACCTCTGCTCAACAGTCTTTCTCACACTTCACCTGTTACGGAGTTCTTACCTTGACGTGACCTTCTAGAAAGATCTCGAACGACCCCTACCCCTAAGTTCAAAAAAAAAAAGAAAGAAAGAAAGAAAGAAAATCACAAGGGCAACAAACGCTCCTACTGCATAAAAAAGCCCCCTCAGTTATCTCTCGTATTATATTAGACAGATCTCCTCATACATTACACTCGTCGTTATCATTGCACGCTGGACAAGTTCATGGCCACTCCAGCCTCCTCCTTGAAGATGATCTAACAGGTGTACAAACTCCGGTTATGATCTCTGACATCTGGAGATTGGTGACAGTGGGGAAAAGAACCCATTGCCTTTAGTCCTGAAGGTTGTGACGCTATCAGGTCGATCAGTGCGATTGTGAGTGAAATTTTTAGTAAGTTAGGGGGGAAAAAATTGTGAAGCTTGTGCGCTGCAAAGTGGCTGCAATGTATGTAAGTGTTAAATCTAAGTGTTAAAGCTAAGTGTTAAAGCTAAGTGTTAAATCTAAGTGTTAAAGCTAAGTGTTAAATCTAAGTGTTAAAGTTACGTGTTAAAGCTAAATGTTAAAGCTAAGTGTTAAAGCTAAGTGTTAAAGCTAAGTGTTAAAGTTACGTGTTAAAGCTACGTCTTAAAGCTGTGTTAAAGCTACGTGTTAAAGCTACGTGTCAAAGCTAAGTGTTAAACCTAAGTGTTAAAGCTAAGTGTTAAAGCTAAATGTTAAAGCTAAGTATTAAAGCTAAGTGTTAAAGCCAAGTGTTAAAGCTAAATGTTAAAGCTAAGTGTTAAAGCTAAGTGTTAAATCTAAGTGTTAAAGCTAAATGTTAAAGGTAAATGTTAAAGCTAAATGTTAAAGCTAAGTGTTAAAGCTAAATGTTAAAGGTAAGTGTTAAAGCTAAATGTTAAAGCTAAGTGTTAAAGCTAAGTGTTAAAGCCAAGTGTTAAAGCTAAATGTTAAAGCTAAGTGCACGTGTTTACCGCGTAGACAACGCATTTCAGGCGTGATAGAAATAAAATTAACGACAGAGTGACCGCTCTTGCTTCTTCTGTTTGTAGCTTGAGGTGCCCGAGTCACTTTTCCTGTAAAAATGGATACTTGACTCCTGTTAGCGCTAGGGAACGGAAAGCTGCCAGACGTGATAGATACCACATCACTCTCTAGTGTGAAAAGAGGTCGAGGAAAATATGACATTAACATGCATTTGTGGCATCATTAGTGGCTGAGTGATTAGACGTTGGATTTATCAACCCAACGATGCGGAGTACAAGTCCCAGCAGTGGGATTTTTTTGTTCTGGTAGGCGCCAAGAAGGACCCCGGAGTCCACCCGGCCTCTAAAAACGGGTACCAGAGGAATCTGGGAAGGTAAATGCGGGCCAGGCGTGATACTGACCATATCAGACTTTCGTGTTCCTGAGGTCTTGGATATACGGGCCTAACACCGTATCCCCAATATGCCTTAATGGCCTGGAAACGGGGATTTTACCTTTCTACGTGGCATTAAACAGAGCTCCTAGATTGTGGTTTTTATTATACAAAAAACATATACATAATTAACTAATGAAAACTAACAATGAAAATCAGAAACATCGGGTATAACAAAGAAAGATGAACAACAGTTGCAGATCTTTGAGAATAAGATCCTAAGAAGAATTTTTGGGCCGATAAAGGATACCAACAGTGGAGAATGGAGAGCTAGAAAGAACACTGAAGTGAACAGCTTATTTAAATCCCAGCGAATTATAAATGTCTTGAAACTGAACAGACTACGCTGGCTGGGGCATGTTGAAAGAGTGGAAGAGAACGGACAAACAAAAATGATGTATGCACAGGAGATGAGGGAAACAAGACCAAGACAGAGATGGAAAGACAACATATAAGAGGATATAAAAAAAATGTTGGTGTCATCAACTGGAGAGAGAAGATTAGGAATAGAGAGGAATGGAGGTGAACTTTATCTGCAGCAATGAGACTTAGTGCCTCGGAAAGCTGATGAAGAAGAAGAACAACAACAACAACAAGAACAAGAACAAGAAGAACAAGAAGAAGAACAAGAACAAGAAGAAGAAGAAGAACAACAACAACAAGAACAAGAAGAACAACAACAACAAGAACAAGAACAAGAAGAAGAAGAACAACAAGAACAAGAAGAAGAAGACGAAGAAGAACAAGAAGAAGAAGAAGAAGAAGAACAACAACAACAACAATGAAAATGCTTGGTATATATTCTTCACTCACTGACTGTGATAGCTACAAAAGGCTCAGAAGAAGCGTGAGGGGTCACTTGGGCTCTTCCTGAACTATCCACGTGAATCTTCTTGGCACAGTCGCTTATCAGATCACAGTAGTCTCCTTCTGGCAGCCCTACAGAACAGAACAAAGAACATCTATAAACACTATCCGCGCTCACACAGTTATGTTACAGCATCCACGGTGGTGGGTCCATACTATTCTATCACTTACTCCTCTTTCCAATGTCCCCCCTCCCCTTTCTTTATTCACGACCCACCCATCACACATCACAAGTCTTCATTTAAACATTCTCTACACTCTACCATGCGCACTTATGAACACAGCCTCTTACAAGTCACAGCCTCTTACAAGTCACAACTAAGTGCTCTTTTCAATTTTATTTTATTCTATTTTTTTTTCTATTCCTATTTTTACGTAGCATTCATGTGAATTTATATTTTATCTTCTCTCGCCATTTCAGGGGGGCCTGGTTAGCTGAGTGGTTAGGCGTTCGGTTTACTAATCATGTGGTACCGGGTTCAATCCCAGCAGTGGGATTTTTTTCTGGTATACGCCAAAAAGGCCCCGGGTTCACCCAGCCTCTAAAAATGGGTACCAGAGAAATCTGGGAAGTTAAAGGCGGCCAGGCGTGATACTGACCACATCACACTTTCGTGTGCCGGAGGTCATGGAAAATACGGGCCTAACAGCGCATTCATCAATGTGCATTAGTGGCATGGAAATGGGAATTTTACCTTTTTACCTTAATCTCTAGTTTATGTCCTGAATGTTTTTGTATGGTTAAGGCTCATGCTGAAACGTCATAGCTGTGTCCTCGTTAATAAAGCTGTTCCTACTTTTTTCCTAGGCTATTCGTCCGTGTCCGTGTGGTGAGCAAGTCAGAGAGCATGATCCGAACAGTTCAGAAGAGACTGGTTACACAGGCAGTGGCTGAGTCTTTGTGGAGGTCAATTATCAGCGTCACCTTCATTCGTACCAGGTCATGCCGGTGTCTGGGGCAATGAGAGAGCTGATAGACTGGCTGGTTTGGCCACCATAGATGGATCGTGCTGACATTGTTAATGCCCTCAGGCAGCCTGGGAGAGCGGAGGACTTTGAGATGGATGACTTGATATATCTCTCTCGGATGTACGAGATGAGAGTGAAGAAAGGCATCTCATTGAATGAGAGGCGTTCCCGGGGCGGGGAGAGGAACTGTCAGTCAGCACCGAACTGGCCACACTTAGTCGCTGCACGCTGGGGGGAGAGGGGTGTTATACTGGGTAGGAGATCGGAGCACCTATGGGCGTGTCCAGATTCCAGTGATGATGATCTGTCTAAAACATCTTACATCTTACATCCTTCCCGTGCAGTTAAACATAACATAGGGCCTGCATGACAGTTCGCCAAGTTTTCCTGTTTTCGGCCAGCTGTTTCAACCTCATCAAGGGATTTTATGCCTACTAATTTGGCCTCTTTTAACAATGTACTCTATGATTTGTCTTACAAGAATGTATTCTATTATCCGTTTGTCATCAGTGTGCCAAGATTATAACATATCAGTGTTTACAATTCATTCATGCTTCCACTTCGCGTGCTAGACTAGCTTATGCAGGCAATACAGCTTTAACTACTTTATGTCAGCAATATAGCTTTAACTTGTTTATGTCAGCAATATAGCTTTAACTTGTTTATGTCAGCAATATAGCTTTAACTACTTTATGTCAGCAATATAGCTTTAACTACTTTATGTCAGCAATATAGCTTTAACTACTTTATGTCAGCAATATAGCTTTAACTACTTTATGTCAGCACTATAGCTTTAACTTGTTTATGTCAGCAATATAGCTTTAACTAGTTTATGTCAGCAATATAGTTTTAAATAGTTTATGTCAGCAATACAACTTTAACTACTTTATGTCAGCAATATAGCTTTAACTAGTTTATGTCAGCAATATAGCTTTAACTAGTTTATGTCAGCAATACAACTTTAACTAGTTTATATCAGCAATATAGCTTTAACTTGTTTATGTCAGCAATATAGCTTTAACTTGTTTATGTCAGCAATATAGCTTTAACTTGTTTATGTCAGCAATATAGATTTAACTAGTTTATGTCAGCAATATAGTTTTAACTAGTTTATGTCAGCAATATAGCTTTAACTACTTTATGGCAGCAATACAGCTTTAATTAGTTTATGCTAGCGATACAGCTTTAAATAGTTTATGTCAGCAATACAGCTTTAACAAGTTTATGTCAGCTATATAGTTTTAACTAGTTCATGTCAGGAATACAGCTTTAACTAGTTTATGTCAGTAGTACAGTTTTAACTACTTTATGCCACCAATACAGCTTTAACTACTTTATCCCAGTAGCACAGCTTTAATCCCCTATTACAGCGAAAAAAATAATAGCACGAAAACTTGATGTATCAAAATTTCGAATACAATGTAGAATATATATATATATATATATATATTCTGTAGAATATTTATTTTTAATCAAATTTCACATCTAGTTTCCTTTTCAGCTTTAATTTCAAGCTCTTGAGATACACAGATGTAACGAACAGCCTTCACATGCTCAGTAGGTAGATTGAAGACTGACTTACTCGGTTCTTCATTCAGTTCAGATTTAATTGGGGGCTCCTGGCACGTTTATGTTAGGAAATCTATCTCTGAAATGAGAATATCTGCCTGCAGGACTATACGCAGGCTACATACAATAATTAATGTATAAGTATACAACTATACGCGAAGCACTGGAGTAAAACCGTTGATACCAGAATGTATACGCAGGTTAGTACATTCTGTTTTCATAGATGTTGGTACATTAAGGGCAACACAGTTATTCGTGTTGAAAACAAAAACCCAGTCCCATTATAGGAGACCTCGTTGGAGTTAATAAAGTGAATTAAGGCAAACACTGGTCACATGATGGATTGGTGAATAAACTGATGGATGGATGGATGGATGGATGGATGGATGGATGGATGGATGGATGGATGGATGGATCGACGGATGGATGGATGGATGGATGGATGGATGGATGGATGGATGGATGGATGGATGTTTTTTTTCAATCTTGGAATCAGGCTTATAAAATATCTGAACATCCTCACAGTGAATGTGGCACTGTCCCCAGTATCAGAACGACTGTAATATTTCTCTCTAATCACTCTAACTGTTAACTTCTACGTTGTAACTGTTAATTCCTATGTTGTAGCTGTTAACTCCTACGTTATGACTGTAAGCTTCTACGTTGTAACTGGTAACTCCTACGTTGTAACTTTAAACTTCTATGGTGTAGCTGGTATCTTCTACGTTGCAACTGTTAACTATGGTACCCTTTGCTATCCTTCCTTTATCTAATTTCTCAGCCTATCACCTGCTTCTATTTTGTGCTTACCTACGCCTGTCTGGGGGCATTTTGAGCCTGTGTTTCTCACACGGACGAGATCAAAAAACTTTAAATTTTCACTGTATTTTCTGTTTTATCTGTTGTATTGTTTCTGTGTGCGATCATTGAAAAGGGCTTTGGCGGAAATATTGGATTGTTCGTCCTTCATGTATATGTGCTCATTTTACTCTCTGCCATTCTTTTCTGGCATATTTTGTTGTAAAACTGAACCATATAACCCTGTCTACCTTCATTACTAGAATCAGTTTTACCAGTCATCATTCCCCTTATCTCTCACTATTGTTAACTTCTACCATGTGACTGTTAACGCCTGCAGTGTAATTGTTAACTTCTACCTTGTAACCGTTAACAAGCAGATGTGTAATAGTAAAACCTTGTGCAAAGCTGCCACTTTTTTAGCACCTGCCATAACCATGCTGTTTTTAATATGTTCAAAACCATAACAAACAATGTTTGTTTTTCAGGAAACTTACCTGTGTTTACATCGATACTGAAACCGCTTTTGCCCATAGCGAAAAAGCCAACTCCGCCCCTGCTGAACGAAATGACGTCCCCCTGAACGTTCCAATTGGCCAGCCCCGTGTTGACAACGTCATTTCTGAATCTGACCATGTTTCCTATTGGCTTCCATCTGTACGTGATATTTTCGTTATCTCGTTTACTATAGTATTATATCCTTACAGTTCTAGAGTCGTCTTACCAGCTTCAAATTAAACATCATACAGGCCCCTTGGTTAAACTTTGTAAGGGCCCTGCCCAGTGGCAGATTAACCATCACCAGGTCTCCTGAGTTAAAATTAGTAAGATCCCTTGCCTATTGCCAGATTAACCATCATTCGTGCCCCTTGGTTAAACTTAGTAAGGGCCCTGCCAAGTGCCAGATTAACCACAATCCATTCCCCTTGGCTAATAGTTAATGTAATCAAAGCCCTATACGAGGGTTTTCAGTGCACAGTTATCTGTGGAGAACATACCTCCAGCAGCTTTAGGGTACAAACAGGAGTGAAGCAGGGATGTGTACTATCACCAACATTATTTATCTTGGCAGTAGACTGGTTAATGAAGGAGGCACCATCAGACAAACGCAGAGGATTACAATGGACCCTTGACACAGTGCTGGAGGACCTTGACTTTGCGGACGACATTTGTCTATTATCAAGCAGTCACAAAGATATGCAAGATAAAATAAACAAGCTAACTCAGAAAGCAAACAACATAGGACTAAAGATCAACGCAGTAAAGACAAAGTTAATGAAGCAAAATGTGAACAACAGAAATGTACTCAGAGTAGATAACAGATTAGTGGAGGAGGTCAACGAATTTGTATACCTTGGCAGCAGAGTAGTAGAAAATGGAGACAGCACAGAGGACATCAACAGCAGACTTACTAGAGCAAACCAGGCTTTTGCAATGCTGCAGACTATATGGAAATAAAAAAAAAAAAGCTAAGCATAAATATGAAAATCAGGATATTTAAGAGTAATGTTCTAAGTGTACTACTCTATGGAAGTGAATGCTGGAAAATCACCAAAACCATAGAAAACAAGTTGAATTCTTTCCAGACTAAATGTTTACGAAGAATTAGAAAAATATTTTGGCCAAACACCATAAGAAATAACATCTTATTAGCAGAAATGCAGAGGAAACCACTGACAACAATTATTGAGGAAAGACGCTGGCGATGATTGGGACATGTGCTCCGAATGACTGACAACTCACTACCAAAAATAGCACTAAGATGGACACCACAGGGGAACAGAAGTAAGGATAGACCAAAAGAGACATGGAGAAGAACAACAGAAAGGATGTTGAGCAATAGAGGGCTCACCTGGGCAAGAGCAGAAAAAAGGCGAAGGATAGGCATTTGTGGAAAACCCTTGCGGAAGCCCCATGTGCCCTGGGCACTTAAGGTTCAGAGAGAGAGAGAGATTCCCCTTGGCTAAATTTAGTAAGGGCCCTTGCCTAGTGACAGATTAACCATAATCCAAGCCCCTTGGTTAAACTTAGTAAGGGCCCTGCCTAGTGGCAGATTAACCATCATTCATTCCCCTTGGTTAAACTTAGTAAGGGCCCTGCTTAGTGCCAGATTAACCACAATCCATTCCCCTTGACTAAATTTAGTAAGGGCCCTTGCCTAGTGACAGATTAACCATAATCCAAGCCCCCTGAGTTAAAGTTAGTAAGGGCCCTTGCCTAGTGACAGATTAACCACCATCAAGGCCATTGGGCTAAACTTGGTAGGCGCCCTTGCTCAATGATGGAGTAATCACCACCAAGTTCTGTGGGCTAAACTGAATATGGTCTTTGCCTAATGACAGATTATCCACAATCAAGACCCTGGATTAAACTTTACCAAGGCCCCTGCCTAGTGCCAGATTAAGCACCACCCAGGCCTCGGGGCTAAACTTATAAAGGGGCCCCATCCCTCTCGATTTACCAGTCTTCTCCTGAATGACATTAAGCCATGTGACAGTAAGGAAAAGAGAAACGGCGATAGCTCTGTCAAACGACATTTGAAATGATTCACTGTGCTATATTTTAGAGACAATCGGAAATCAAAGATTTTTTATAATTCATTGTTTAATAAATGATGGTCTGTGAAATCTGGTTTATTTATAGTTTATTTTTTTCCTATTATTTAATTTACCCTTCATGTTCTCATGTCTTTAAGTTCTTTTTTTTAATCTATAAAACGTATATAAAGATAAATAAATAACTGATCACTAACTTTAATGCGTTGTGTTGTACAGAAATATTCTTGTTCTGTCTCTCTGAAACTACCACAGAATTTTTTTTAGCAGCTGATGCAGTGAAGATGTTGAAGTACGGCATCGTGTTGAATGGGGAGAAGGTTACAGGGCCCATTCTTTTAGTCTCTGGGTGGAGGTGCAAAAGCTTTTTTTTTTTAGCAGAATCCACAGTCATGGGATCTATAGGAGTTCTTGTCTCGCTGATCAGGATTAGACTGTTACTGGGAGCAGCAGTGGAGAGGTGGAACAAGTTTCTGGTGGCTTTACGATGGCAGATCTGATACAAGCAGATAGCTATGGATTGCTGGCTGTCACCATGGAAACGTGTGGCTGAATAATAATAAAACGGAGGAACTTTCATTTTGTTTAAGAAATATCTGACAGAAAATGGGAAAGGGTTAAGGGCCGCATTTGGAGGGCAAAATGTCACCTGCGGGCCATGTGTTTGAGATCCCCTTGTTTAGAATTATCATTCATGTTTATCTAGCGCATGCGCCGTAGTAAGTTACCTGTGTTCGCACACCCATCCATTGCCACAAGAGCCGTCGGCGTTGATTACGACGTCCTTGATGATGTCGCCGTCGTGAGGTGGTGGATCTGTCCGGTCCGTGTACTGGTAGCTGCTCATTACACGAGTGAACCCGTAGTTAAATGCCAGAGTGAAGGCCTGGGCTCTCTTATATTCTGCGGGACTCTGTTTTTGTTTACATATACATACACAGCTTTACACGTAAACGGAACATACATACATAATGGCTTCATACAACTTGTGCAGTGATTCACCTACTTCAGCCTGTCCCCCCCCCACCCCACCCCCGCCTTTTTTTTAGGTAAAATCCCCGTTCCCATGCCATTAAGGCATATTGGGGAATATTTTAGGCCTGTATTTCTATGACTTTCGGCACATGAAAGTCTGATGTGGTCAGTATCACCCCTGGCTCCATTTACCTTCCCAGATGTCTCTGGTACTTAGAGGCTAGGTGGACCACGGGGCCTTTTGGGTGTGGGGGTACCAGAAAAAAATCCCCACTGCTAGGACTTGAACTCTATACCACCGGATTAGTAGACCGAGCACTTTACTTTGATGACTTATCATTCCTGGCCCCTTTTGAGGAATATTGACAATACGGACGCATAAGACAATCAATAAGAAAAGGAAGATAAACAGGTATGGATAGTCAACGACAAGCATAAAGATGGACAAACAGAGTAAGACAAATATTAGGGCAGATACGCCAGCAGGTTGGCAGGTTCTGAGATAAATGGTTAGAAAAAACAGACAGAGAATAAGACTTGACAGGCAGACAGAAGATACACAGATAAGTATCTTTGTAAACAGACAAGCCTACGCTCAAACAAGCAGATAGAGAAGAAAATCTACAAACAGACAATAAGTAAAGGTAATCCTGTCATGCCTTAGAGGCACATAGGGATATGGTTAGTGCCCATATTTTCCTTGACCTGTCAGCACACTAGAGGGTGATATGGTCAGTATCACGCCTGACTGCCTTTCCTTCCCCAACTCCAGAAGACGTCGGGTACCCATTTCTACAGCTGGGTGACTGGGGTGCCGCCGGCCTGATTCGAACTCCCGACCTTCGCCATGAGAGACCAGTGCACTAACCATTTCGCCACTCAGACACCCGAGACAATATATATATATATAAGCAGATATCTTTATAAATAGAGAGACATACTCTCAGACAGACAGGGAGAGAAGAAGAATTGACAGGCACACAGAGGATATATGGACAGATATTTTTGCAAGAAAACAGACATACACTCAGACAGACAGGCAGAGAAGAAGAATCGACAGGCACACAGAGGATATATGGACAGATATTTTTGCAAGAAAACAGACGTACACTCAGACAAACAGTAAGATACCTTGAAACTAAGCTGTCCACTTCTCTGATTGTCATGGTTATCAACGAACACCAGCGCATGCTCTGTGACGATCATGCCGCCATATACCACTCCCCGCAAGTCGTTGAAGTTATTGACTGCCTCTTTCACGTGATCGCCATATCTAAATTCTGAGTTTATTCGAAATCATCACAATGGGTGAATATCTATATTGTGTATCAATGTGTGAGAATAAATATGATGGGAAAGAGTAGGAAAGAAAGAAAAAAAGAAAGAAAGAAGAAGAAGAAGAAGAAGAAGAAGAAGAAGAAGAAGAAAAGCGTTGCATAAAAAAACACGTTCAACAAATTGCAAATCTGATAAACTGTCTTCCACATCCTACACATTCACCCGACCTCGCACGCACACATAGTTTTATTTAAAGTCTCTAAAATGAAACATGTGAATTTTACAGAACATAAGCTGCCAAATGTTACACCTACCAGTAACGTAACCCAGGGGGTAATATTCGTCAATTTGTATACCGTTGCTAGGGGTAACCTCGTGGTAAGCGAATGGCTTCCCACCATCAACAGAATGAAGCTGAAGAGAGGTTAGTGACGCTATTTTGAAAAATGTGGCAAAATTAACTGTTTTGCTTTTGTTTTTACGATGAGCCACTTTGATGGCTTTGTATAACAATAATATTAATAGTAATAATAATAATAATAATAATAATAATAATATATTCCTTTCTAATAACCTGATATAAACTTTTTTCATTTGTTTCTTTTCTTTCATTTGGAGAATTACATTAAAAGTTATTTATAGTCATCCCGTCATTTCCTGTTATAAACAAGAGTTAATTATAAGGGCTTTTGTGCAAAAGCTATGCTAGCAGACCATGGTATACCATACAACATGTTACAGTGTATACGAAACACAATCTTCAGTACCATACAACATGTTACAGTGTATACGAAACACAATCTTCAATAGCATATAACATGTTACAGTGTATATGAAACACAATCTTCAGTAGCATGTAACTTGTTACAGTGTATACGAAACACAATCTTCAGCTTCTGTGTGGGAAAGCAAGACAAGAAAGTGGCAGAACAACAGGAGCCCTTCAGCTACAGAACAACAGGAGGCCTCCAGCTACAGAACAACAGGAGGCCTCCAGCTACAGAACAACAGGAGGCCTCCAGCTACAGAACAACAGGAGGCCTCCAGCTACAGAACAACAGGAACCCTCCAGCTACAGAACAACAGGAGCCCTCCAGCTACAACAAAGCCGTGTTGGAAGGGAGTAGAGCTCACCCTGCCCCAGATGTCTGTCAGGTCTGCAGGCCACATGTGCTTGGAGGCGTCCACCCGGAACCCGGCCACCCCGATGTCAATTAGGCTGTTCATGTAGTCTGCTATCTTCTGCCTGACCCACTCTCTTCCCTGGTTCAGGTCGGTCAGTCCGCCCAGGCTACAGTTTCTTATGTCACTTGGGTTGTCGTAACTGTGCATGACAGCCATTTTGACAAGAAATTATATATAGAACAATTATATAACATTTTATTATTTTATATATAACACTTCTGTAACATTTTATTATTTTATATATATCACTTCTGTAACATTTTATTATTTTATATATAAAACTTCTGTAACATTTTATTATTTTATATATAACACTTCTGTAACATTTTATTATTTTATATATATAACACTTCTGTAACATTTTATTATTTTATATATGACACTTCTGTAACATTTTATTATTTTATATATAACACTTCTGTAACATTATATATATATATATATATATATATATATATATATATATAAAATACTTGTGTAACATTTTATTATTTCATATATAACATTTATGCAACATTTATTATTTCATATATAACATTTATGTAACATTTTATTACTTTATATACAACATTTCTGTAACGTTAAAAAATTTTTCTATATAATATTTATAAACATTTTATTATTTCCTATATAACATTTACGTAATATTTTATTATTTTCTATATCACATTCATGTAACATTTTATTTCATTTATAACATTTATGTAACATTTTATTATTTCAGATATAACATTTATGTAACATTTTATGTTATATATATATCATTTATGTAACATTTTATTATACATATGTAACATTTATGTTATATTTTATTATTTTATACATATTACATTTATGTAATATTTTATTATTGAATATAAAACCTTTATGTAACATTTTATTATTTTATATATAACATTCATGTAATGAAACATACCAAGAAATACTCAATCGACCACACCCAAAAGAATTGTTAAACCTTGAAACTGACTTACCAGCCCCACAACTAAATGTCAATCTAGATGAAATTGAATTGCATGAAATTGAAACAGCAGTGAATTTAATGGCTAACAACAAAGCTGCAGGTGAAGATGAAATAACAGCCGAGATGCTAAAAGCTATCAATAGTGACAACATGAGACAACTACAGAGAATGTTTAACAAGATTTGGAAAGAAGAAAAGGTCCCTTCTAATTGGAAGAAGGGAATCATTGTTAAAATACCAAAAAAGGGCAACCTTAGTGACTGTAACAACTGGAGAGGAGTAACCTTAATATCAGTTGTGTCAAAAGTATTTTGCAAGGTCATTTTGAATAGACTCAAATATATAGTGGATACTGCAATGAGAGAAGAACAAGCAGGATTTCGAAAAGGGAGAAGCTGTCTCGACCAGATCTTTACTCTCAGAATAATACTTGAAGAACATATTGAAAAGCAGAAACCATTAATACTGAATTTCATAGATTTTAAAAAGGCATTTGATAGCATACACAGAGATTCATTATGGAGAATTTTATGTCTATATGGAATACCATCTAAAATTGTCAACATCATTAAGGACTTATACAATGGATATGGTTGTGCAGTCAAGACAGAAGAAGGGATGAGTGAATGGTTCCAGATTGAAACAGGCGTGAAACAAGGATGTATACTGTCTCCTTTACTTTTTGGGATTACAATAGACTTCATAATGAAAAAATGCTGCACAGGTAACACAGGTATTGACTGGGTACATGGGACCCAACTAGAAGATCTTGATTTTGCTGATGACATAACTCTTATCAGTAATAATGTGAATTCCATGCAAGAAAAAACAGATAGCCTATCTTCACTGGCTAGCAAAATAGGACTTGAAATTAACAAGGACAAAACAAAAATAATGAAAATTCCCATCAATCAAAATGGAAAAATACACATAGAAGGGACAGATATTGAAGAAGTCAATCAATTTGCATACCTTGGCAGCTACATAGACCAGGATGGTGACATTAGAAAGGAAGTTAGGATCAGAATTGCAAAAGCAGCATCAATCTTCAAGAATCTTGAGAACATATGGAATTCAAAAGTTATAAGCACAAAAACCAAGTTAAGACTATTCAATTCAAATGTAATATCCACCCTCATTTATGCATGCGAAAGCTGGAAAACAACTAAAGAAATACACAAGAAATTAGACTCTTTTGAAAACAAATGCCTAAGGAAAATACTCGGCATCAAGTGGAATGAATTCAAGAACAATGCAGAGATAAGACAGATGACTGAACAACAACCAGTCTCACGGGTGATCAGGAAAAGGAGATGGACATATGTTGGCCACTTGATGAGAAGAAATGAGCAGAGAATCCCAAAACAAGCTATCAAGTGGAACACAACAGGCCGAAGAAAAAGGGGCTGACCAGGATAAAGTATTCTAAATATCTGTTTACAGAGTTCCTAGGAGTCATACTACAGAATCCTGACCTGGCTGAACCACTGACTGAACCATAGACTGAGCCTCGGACTGAACCTCTGACGAAACCACTGACTGAACCACTGACTGAACCACTGACTGAACCAAAAACTGAACCACTGCGTTAACCGAAGACCGAACCAAGGGACTCAACCAAGGGACTGAACCACTGACTGAACCACTGACTGAAACTCTGACAGAACCACTGACTGAACCTCTGACAGAACCACTGACCACTCAGCACAGTCAATGAGACTCAGTTCACAATCCTTAATTGCATATAAGCTGTTCCTCCTTTGAAGTTATCGTATAGTGTCTGTGATCACAACTTTAGAGCCGTAGCCTTGTGTGTATCTCGTGTAAATATATTACGTTTGTACACTTGTATGTGTATGTAAGTGATTTAACTTCATTCGCTTGCTAATTTTTGTCCTCCCAAATCCAGGTGTTGTTTTATCTGCTTTTGCTTGCTAATTTTTATCCTCTCACATCCAGGTGTTGTTTTACCTTCCTTCGCTTGCTAATTTTTATCCTCTCACATCCAGGTGTTGTTTTACCTTCTTTCGCTTGCTAATTTTTATCCTCTCACATCCAGGTGTTGTTTTACCTTCCTTCGCTTGCTAATTTTTATCCTCTCACATCCAGGTGTTGTTTTATCTGCTTTTGCTTGCTAATTTTTATCCTCTCACATCCAGGTGTTGTTTTATCTGCTTTTGCTTGCTAATTTTTATCCTCTCACATCCAGGTGTTGTTTTACCTTCTTTCGCTTGCTAATTTTTATCCTCTCACATCCAGGTGTTGTTTTACCTTCCTTCGCTTGCTAATTTTTATCCTCTCACATCCAGGTGTTGTTTTATCTGCTTTTGCTTGCTAATTTTTATCCTCTCACATCCAGGTGTTGTTTTATCTGCTTTTGCTTGCTAATTTTTATCCTCTCACATCCAGGTGTTGTTTTATCTGCTTTTGCTTGCTAATTTTTATCCTCTCACATCCAGGTGTTGTTTTATCTGCTTTTGCTTGCTAATTTGTATCCGCCTACATCCAGGTGTTGTTTTAAATTGGGAAATGTCACAGTGAAATAAAAAGCAGACGTGCTCAGGCCAAGTCAGCATTCCAGACACACATCTTGTGCAACAGATCCATATCAATGGAAACAAGATTCCGAGTACTTAAATGTTACATCGAGCCAATTTTGTTTTATGGATGTGAAGCATGGTCCATGAATAAGAGAGTACAGCGAGAAATGGAGGCCATGGAAATGTGGTTTATAAGAAGGATGTTGAAGGTGCCATGGACAGCCAAGAAAACCAACGAAGAAGTCTTAAGAGAGGCTGGAGTTAAAAGGCAAATTATAGCAAAGATCAGAGGCAGGCAAGCGAGATTTATAGGACATTTTTCCTGAGAAGAGGAAAATTGGAACACATTGTGGCAACTGGAACAATTGAGAGAAGAAGAGATAGAGGAAGACAGAGAGATAAGTTATTGGATGGGCTGTCAGTGTGGCTAGGAAGAAAGTCACAGGCGAATCTCATAATCAACGCAAAAGACAGGGGATTATGGAGAGAAATGATCGCCTACGCCACACGGCACGGCACCTTAGAATTAGGCATCCAGCTGTATTGTTTGAATTATCGAACTTTATTTGTAGTTATTCACTTACGCAATCTATTGAAATGAATAAATAGATGCTGATGATAATATCGTTGATGACGTCTGTGATTTTTATTTCGTTCAGAAATACGAAACAGTTTCTAGCAAATATACAAATGACAACAACGATCCTTAATTCACAAAGATTCAAGTTTCACATTCAGTACTGGGGGCATCTGAGTGGTGAAGTGGTTAGTGCACTGGCCTCTCATGGCGAGGGTCGGGGCTTCCAATCCAGACAGAGGCGCCCCAGTCACCCAGGCTGCAGTAACTTCTGGAGTTGAGGAATGAAAGGCGGCCAGACGTGTCATGCTGACCAGATCACCCTCTAGTGTGCTGACAGGTCAAGGAAAATCTGGGGGCTAACACCATATCACTATGTCTCTAAGGCATGACAGGGTTACCTCTATATTCTCAATACTGGAAAATGATATTTTAAAAAAAACATTACAGACTTATTCAAGTCGTGAGCAGCGGTCACAAGATAGAGCGTGAGCCATATTTCTTGCATCGTCAGAAGTTTAAAGACCTAGAACGTGAAATAACAAAAGCTGTTTCCATGACTTCTTTTTGTTCCGGAGAGTTACGTTACTTTCTTCTTTCTAAAATTAGCTCTTTCGTTGTTTTTTTTTTCTTTCAAGCCTCATTTTTGAACTGTCCATATTAGCTGAATCAATCAGTGAGTCATTTGCATGTTCCTTGTGGAACTTTGCCTTCCTAACAACTCTCCTGTAGGCCTCTCGGTTGTGAGCAAGATGGCCTGCTGCTGTTGCATCCATTCGCAGATTATCAACGATGTCTTGCAGCCATCATCGTGTTGGTCTTCCTCTCTTTCTTTTTCCCATTATGTACCCTTCCAAGACGGTCTTTTCTAAATTATCATGACGTTTAATGTGTCCAAAATATTTCAGTTTTCTCCCTTTAATTCTCTTTACTAGCCAGCATTCTTCAATATTAAGTTCTTGTAGTATAGATATATTTGTTCTTTTTTTTGTGTCCATGAAATACGAAACAGTTTCTAGCAAATATACAAATGACAACAACGATCCTTAATTCACAAAGATTCAAGTTTCACATTCAGTACTGGGGGCATCTGAGTGGTGAAGTGGTTAGTGCACTGGCCTCTCATGGCGAGGGTCGGGGCTTCCAATCCAGACAGAGGCGCCCCAGTCACCCAGGCTGCAGTAACTTCTGGAGTTGAGGAAGGAAAGGCGGCCAGACGTGTCATGCTGACCAGATGACCCTCTAGTGTGCTGACAGGTCAAGGAAAATCTGGGGGCTAACACCATATCACCATGTCTCTAAGGCATGACAGGGTTACCTCTACATTCTCAATACTGGAAAATGATAAAAAGAAAACATTACAGACTTATTCAAGTCGTGAGCAGCGGTCACAAGATAGAGCGTGAGCCATATTTCTTACATCGTCAGAAGTTTAAAGACCTAGAACGTGAAATAACAAAAGCTGTTTCCATGACTTCTTTTTGTTCCGGAGAGTTACGTTACTTTCTTCTTTCTAAAATTAGCTCTTTCGTTGTTTTTTTTTTCTTTCAAGCCTCATTTTTGAACTGTCCATATTAGCTGAATCAATCAGTGAGTCATTTGCATGTTCCTTGTGGAACTTTGCCTTCCTAACAACTCTCCTGTAGGCCTCTCGGTTGTGAGCAAGATGGCCTGCTGCTGTTGCATCCATTCGCAGATTATCAACGATGTCTTGCAGCCATCATCGTGTTGGTCTTCCTCTCTTTCTTTTTCCCATTATGTACCCTTCCAAGACGGTCTTTTCTAAATTATCATGACGTTTAATGTGTCCAAAATATTTCAGTTTTCTCCCTTTAATTCTCTTTACTAGCCAGCATTCTTCAATATTAAGTTCTTGTAGTATAGATATATTTGTTCTTTTTTTTGTGTCCATGATATTTGAAGAACTCTTCTGTAGCATTTACATTCAAAGGCATTTATGTGTTTCTCAACTGTTTTGTTAAGTGCCCATGTCTCACAGGCATATGTTGCGATGGGAAAGATGCGTGTCCTTAAGAATCTTATTTTTGTAGTTCTGTCTGTTCCAGCAGTGATGTTAATTGTATCAGATATGTTGGAAATCCCATTATTTCCCAAAGTTTCTGGTGTTGTACACAATCAAATGCCTTTGAGTAGTCTATAAAAGATAAATATACATTCACATTAACTTCTCTTCATTTCTCTATTATTAATCTTATATTGAATATATGATCTCTTGATCCTCTTCCTTGCCTGAAACCAGTTTGGACCATATTGACTTCTTATTCTATTTTCTTACGAAGTCTACCCATTATGATTTTAACAGAATATTACTTGCATGACTAATTAGGGCAACAGTTCTGTAGTTTGTGCATAATTTCAAATTACCCTTTTTTTGGCAGTGGTATGAAAACAGTTCTTTTCCATTGTTTTGGCCAAATACCTAAATTCCATTTCTTTTTACATAGTGTATGATAGATTGTTGCACATTCCTTTCCTCCTGTTTTAATAAGTTCAGCTGTTATCTCATCCAATTCTGGTTATTTACCATAAAATCTCTTCTATTGTCAGTTCGGGTTCTTTCTCCTCCAATAATAATTAACACTGTTGATTTATGCTTTCACAGTCGGTTGTTTCATACATTCCTCTGCAATATTCCTTCCATCTTTCTAGAATTTCCTCTGTCTCTGTCAAGGTCTTCCCCATCTTATCACAAATTACATTTAGCTGAGGTGTGACATTTCTCGTCAATGTCTTCATTTCTTTAAACATTTCACTATCTCTTCCAGACTTCTGATATTCTTCTATTCTTTCACAACAATCTTGCATTTACTGTTTTTTGTCTTTTCTGATGTTTCTTCGTACTTCTTTTGTTAAAAATTTATATTCCTCTTTGTTATTGTTTGTCACTTTCCATTGCGTCTTCATTTCTTTACTTTGTTTTATCAGTTCTAGTGTGCCTGCTGTAATCCATCCATTCTTTTGTGTTTTCTTTACTGGACCCATGTCTTTAGCTGGTGTTATTAAGATATCTTTGGCCTGTGTAGCTTCATCTGGTGTCATCTCCTCCTGTACATCCATCAGGATTTCGAAACGGTTCTTCACTTCTATACCGTATTGTTGTGTTATTTTTTTAAGATTAAAGCGGGGTGGTCTTGATCCCGTAAATGTCTTTTTTATCTTTATCTTCAAGTCTGCTATTAATAACTCATGGTCCGTGTCACAATCAGCACCTGGTAAAGTTTTTATATTAGCTAAATCACAGTCTCTGTATAGTTTTGATTAAAGTGATCTTACCTGTGTATTCTGTTCTTACTTTACAATCATGCACGTGGAACAGTTTTCCTTCTAGAATTATTACTACCTTTTTTAACTAAAGAAGCTGTGGAGAGGAACAGACAGAACTAGAAAAATAAGATATTTAAGGGCGTTCATCTTTCCCATCGCAACATATGCCTGTGAGACCTGGACACTTAACAAAACAGCTGAGAAACACATAAATGTCTTTGAATGTAAATGCAATAGAATAGTCCTTCAAATATCATAGACACCAAAAAAAGAATAAATATATCCATACTACAAGAACTTAATATTGAAGAAGGTTGGCTAGTAAGGAAGATTGAACAGGGAAAACTTAAATATTTTGGACATACTAAACGTCATGATAATCTAGAGAAGACCATCTTAGAAGGGTACATAATGGGAAAAAGAAGGAGAGGAAGACCAAGGCGAAGCTGGCTGCAAGACGTCTTTGTTGATCTCCGAATGGACGCATAAGCAGCAGGACATCTTGCTTACAACCGAGAGGCTTACAGGAGAGCTGTCAGGGAGGCAAAGTTCTGCAAGGGACATGCAGTTGACTGACTGAAGGGGGCGTGCATCCGTGGCAAATAAGTCAAGACAAAGAGTTGTTTTTTTTGTGTTTAAACTGGAATTCATGCGCTGCTTAACATATTCATTCATTCATTCATTCATTTGCATGACCTTTAACATGTGGCTCCAGTAAATAAAGCTTTGTGTAATTTACAAAATCCAGGTTTTTAAACTTGTGACGTTGCAAGAAATATGGCTCACGTTGTGACCACTGTTCGCGATTTGAATAAGTCTGTAATCTGTTTACTTTTTTATCACTTTCCAGAACTGAATAGGTAGAGGTAACCCTATCATGCCTTATATCCACAAAGGGGATATAGTTTTAGTGGCCATATTTTCCTTGACCTGTCAGCACACTAGAGGGGGATGTGGTCACCTTTGCATTAATTGAAATGATTTATAGAATTATAACGAGGATGAATCAAATGAAAAATAATTTCTTGTGAATTACACAAAAGCTTTATTTACTTGAAAATAATCCCTTGGCTCCCATACATCTGAGCCACCTGTTAAGTAGCGGATGAATTCCAGTTAAAAAACTCTTTGTCTTGACTTCTCTGCCACGGATGCGTGCGTCCCATGTGTGTCTTCCCAGGACTGCCAGCGTTCTGAAGCCATGTCATGCGCCCTGTCTTGAACTTGGTAACCCAGTTGAAAACTTGAGCCTTTGACATGTACTTAATGCTGTACGCTGTAGATATTTCTCGGTGAATGCCCGAGAGGTTCAGACCTTTTGCAAGGACAAGAATCGGATGACAACGCGTTTCGTTATTGGAGCGCGTCTGTAGCGCATTCGCGATCTTGACATGAACTATTCCCGGCCTGTTGCTTAGCGACGATTGCGATGTCTGCTTACTGGCCGTCGTTGGCTTGCTAACAGTTGGTACTACTAAGGGATTTCTGTCCGTTCTTTTTGGAAATTTGATTCACGTTTTCTAACTTCTATATGATTCATCCTACTACATTAGAAATATTAACAATATAGCCAGTAACAATAACAGATACACAAAGCACAAAGACAAATATTTCACTTGTGTATTTGACCGTCGGAGTTGGGGCATCTGCTGCCCGTGTTGAAGTCGCTGATGGTGTACGGTACTCCGGGAAAGTCCCTCTTCGTAGCATCAAAACTGCTGCCAGCAGACCCTATACCGCTGAAGCCAACACCGCACATGTGGTTAACGACAAGGTCGGCGTATATTCTGTAACCAAATACAAGAACTTGAGATCGACAGAGTTAACTCAGGATACAGGTCAAAGAATATCATTTTTTTAAAAAAACAGATTTGTAACAAACTACACAATTATAAACCTTGTAAATCACCTTTAAACTAACGGATGTTTCATGGGAACATGCTGAGTTATTTTCTAACCTTTATTTTTAGCTGGTGGAGGCGAAGACGCTGTCTGTTTTGGCAGTAAGCGACCCATATCTGGTGTCAGAGCTGGTGAACCAAAGCTGACCAAGACCCTGTCCCACCTTTCCGTTGGTAGCCCCAACAACAAGCATAGCCTGGGTAACCGGGCAGTCCCCATCGTGGTGGAGTCTGTTACAGAAGCAATGCACACCTTCCCCCGCCCCCCGCCCCCCCCCCCCCCGCTTTTTAGCAGAACTCAGAGACTGAGAAAAAAAAAAAGTAGCTAACCCGCTCCCTATCCAGCACGTTGCTGTGCCTCGAGACCTTCATAGCATCGGCTGCAAAGAACATCAGCTCACAGTTCCACCGAGACAGAAGACAAGACAAGACAAGACAATTTTGAGCTAGTTATATATTTTTTTTAACAATTAAGGTCTATAGTTTCTAACTTCAAACCAGGCGATGGCCTAAATGCTCTGTTTTCATGGAGCAGCTTGTGTTTTCAAATACAAAGAACAAAAGCTTCCGGCCACCGAAGTAATTATACATCCAGTTGTTTACCCCGTCCATTAGTTCCTCTTCGTTTTGAAGCTTTGGGTAAAGAGCCAGGCCTTTATCTTGTTAAAGAGATTGTATTCGTTTTGGCCATAAATCTAGGCCGTACGGATAAGGGTCTTAGAGGGGTGGGGGAGAATAAATTACTGTTTGAGTAAAGCCTCAGTCACAACTGACTGTCGTTCTTGTCCCCTGCATCTCTCCCTCCCCCTTCCCCCTCCCCTGACCTTTTTTTAACATCTGTGCGTTCATCCTCTGATTTCCTGCATCAGTCCCTCACAGACACGTCGCTCATAACGTTATCACGGTAAACGCAACACAGTCGACGAAGTCCTCACACCTGGAGGGTCCTTGTTTACTCGGTCGTTACTTGTACAAAACTGAAGGAAACGGGCTGTGAGTTGAAATTTAGATAGATAACACTTTACTGGTTGCTACAAAAAATATGCGACGTTATTATGGCAACGGGTTTGTTTTTATCAGCCAACAAGAGGTTGATTATGGAATTGCCCACGTGACAATTTAAAATTTAGAAAAGATATATATATATATATATATATATATATATATATATATATATATATATATAAAGTCCTCCTACTTTATATTTTCAACCATAAATATTTAACTAATAGCAATCACATTCGCTACTGCTCATGTAAATTTTTTTGGTTGAATTTCAATGTCTTCTTTGGATGTTTTCCATGCAGCAACTCTGGTTTAGGATTGCTCGCAAGTGAGTCTGGGGACCGGTAACATAGTGCCAGTTTATCACTTTAAAGAAACCGTTTATTCTGTGGGACGAAGAAGTACCCTCACCTGACTCCAGATTTTCTACACCTCTCAATCATGTCTCTAAGCTCCGCCTCTGTCCCACTCCGGCTTGTGAGCTTATAGCTGACAGGGGCGTATCTCTCCGACCAGGGCCGTTTGGGTACCTCCACTAGATGTTCATTGGGGGGAGAGATCTGATAGTGACCAAAAATGCAAGTGCCGGTCAAATTTTATTTTATAAACTATAAATCAATTTCAGTGCAACATTTGTAGCTTTTCTCTCCTAGATTTCGACTGCTGTGAGTTCATGCAAAGTCTCAAATGTCGTCGCTTTTTACATGAACAGAGGTGGTATCGGAAAGTTCCAAGACTGTACTTGCCGTGACTGCACTGTATGATAAATAATTGCTGTGCACACGACTTTTGTGGCGTGAAGGAGCGGCTGGGATCATTGCGTACATTTCCAAGGAGGCTGTTTCGAAGGGCATGGGGAACAAATTTAAATATAGCAAGTCTGTACTTTGTTTTAGGATCAGTACGGGAACTTTCCGATACCACCTCTGGATGCTCTAGTACAGGGGCATCACACTTAAGAAAAAGGTCCAGGACTACGGCTGTACGAGTCTGATCTATCTATCTATCTATCTATCTATCTATCTATCTATCTATCTATCTATCTATCTATCTATCTATCCATCTATCTGTCTATCTATCTATCTATCTATCTATCTATCTATCTATCTATCTATCTATCTATCTATCTATCTATCTATCTATCTATCTATCTATCTATCTATCTATCTATATCTATCTATCTATCTATCTATCTATCTATCTATCTATCTATCTATCTATTTGTCTGTCTGTCTATCTATTTGTTTGTCTGTCTATTTGTTTGTCTCTCTGCCTGCCTGCCTGTCTGTCTGTCTGCCTGCCTGCCTGCCTGTCTGTCTGTCTGTCTGTCTGCCTGTCTGTCTGTCTGTCTGCCTGCCTGCCTGCCTGCCTGTCTGTCTGTCTGCCTGTCTGTCTGTCTGCCTGCCTGCCTGTCTGTCTGTCTGTCTGTCTGTGTCTGCCTGTCTGTCTGTCTGTCTGCCTGTCTGCCTGCCTGTCTGCCTGTCTGTCTGTCTGCCTGTCTGTCTGTCTGTCTGTCTGTCTGCCTGTCTGTCTGTCTGTCTGTCTGCCTGTCTGTCTGTCTGTCTGTCTGCCTGTCTGTCTGTCTGTCTGCCTGTCTGTCTGTCTGTCTGCCTGTCTGTCTGTCTGTCTGTCTGCCTGTCTGTCTGTCTGTCTGTCTGTCTGTCTCTCTGCCTGCCTGTCTGTCTGTCTGTCTGTCTGTCTGTCTGTCTGTCTGCCTGTCTGTCTGTCTGTCTGTCTGTCTGTCTGTCTGCCTGTCTGTCTGCCTGTCTGTCTGTCTGTCTGCATGTCTGCCTGTCTGTCTGTCTGTCTGTCTGTCTGTCTGCCTGCCTGCCTGTCTGTCTGTCTGTCTGTCTGTCTGTCTGTCTGCCTGCCTGTCTGTCTGTCTGTCTGTCTGCCTGTCTGTCTGTCTGTCTGCCTGTCTGTCTGTCTGTCTGCCTGTCTGTCTGTCTGTCTGTCTGCCTGTCTGTCTGTCTGTCTGTCTGTCTCTCTGCCTGCCTGTCTGTCTGTCTGTCTGTCTGTCTGTCTGCCTGTCTGTCTGTCTGTCTGTCTGTCTGTCTGCCTGTCTGTCTGCCTGTCTGTCTGTCTGTCTGCATGTCTGCCTGTCTGTCTGTCTGTCTGTCTGTCTGCCTGCCTGCCTGTCTGTCTGTCTGTCTGTCTGTCTGCCTGCCTGTCTGTCTGTCTGTCTGTCTGTCTGCCTGCCTGCCTGCCTGCCTGACTGTCTGTCTGTCTGTCTGTCTGCCTGCCTGCCTGTCTGTCTGCCTGCCTGCCTGTCTGTCTGTCTGTCTGTCTGTCTGCCTGCCTGCCTGTCTGTCTGTCTGTCTGTCTGCCTGTCTGTCTGTCTGTCTGTCTGTCTGCCAGCTAATACCAGTAAACACATACCTGAACACCACAAAAGCCTTTGGGGCCAAGATATCGTTCGCACTCCAGGGCTATATCCACCCATTTCCAGTTAAAGAGATGCACGATTACTTGCTTGCCGCCACAGTGTGGGTCGTGGTAATCGAAGCCGGAGACAACTACACAAGCACAACTTACATTAAGTAGAGTGGTCGTTATTCGTTTAATCTTGTAACAGACACACACACTCACTCTCTTTCTCTCTCTCGCACACACACACACTCTTTATATGAGACTGCTTTTGTGAAACCTCAAAGATAGTGGGTCTTATATAATCAAGACCATATCTAAGCATTCTTGCTACAAAGAAAGTATGAGTCTTGTTAGGAGAAGCGTGTCTTCCTAGGCACATCCACCTGGAGGCACATCCACCTGAAAGGCGGATCTTTGGATGGCACATCCACCTGGACGGTGGGTCCTAGGACTCCAGATATAGAAGTTAGCTGGCACCACTGGGGAGACTGGAGGTTAGTCTGGGGAGTAAAGATTGTACCCTCTGCGACCTTCCATGTCGTAAGAGGCGAGAAAGGAGGTTATGCGCAGGGGCTGACAACCCTGTCAGGTAAAAGAACATATTCGACATGTTACAAAAACTTTACTAACCAGTACAGGCGATACAATGATGGAAATTAAAAGGAGGACATCCATCGCTCTTCAAAACATAAAGCAACTAAAGAATCTGTGGAGAGGAACAGACAGAACTACAAAAATAAGATTTTTAAGGGCATGCATCTTTCCCATGGCAACATATGCCTGTGAGACCTGGACACTTAACAAAACAGCTGAGAAACACATAAATGCCTTTGAATGTAAATGCTACAGAAGAGTTCTTCAAATATCATGGACACAAAAAAGGAACAAGTATGTCCATACTACAAGAATTTAATATTGAAGAAGGCTGGCTAGTAAAGAGGATTAAACAGAGAAAACTTAAATATTTTGGACATATTAAACGTCATGATAATCTAGAAAAGACCATCTTGGAAGGGTACATAATAGGAACAAAAAAGAGAGGAAGACCAAGGTGAAAATGGCTGCAATACATCGTTGATAATCTGCAAATGGATGCATCAGCAGCAGGGCGTCTTGCTTACAACCGAGAGGCCTACAGGAGAGCTGTTAGAGAGGCAAAGCTGCTCAAGGGACGTGTAGATAAATGACTGACTAACAGATACAGCAACAAACAATCAAGTCTCTTTGCGAGGATGGTCCTCCAGGGTGGGTGGTGGGTGGTGGGTGACTGCTGGTGGAGAAACCCGAAAGGTCCGAGGAAAAAAGAAACAGGGGGAGACCCAAGGCTCCCTGGTGGAGAATTGTAAAAGCGAGATTGAGTAGCATGCAGCAGGACTTTGGCACAATAGAAGGGCTGGCCTCGGACCGTGAGAGGTGAAGAGAGTTTGTTGCTGCCCTGCACGGCGCCAGACGGCGTACTTGACGGTTCTTGCTTAGCCGATCTCCGATCATGGATGGATGGATGGATGGATGGATGGATGGATGGACGGATGGAGACATGAAATATTTTGTAGGGGAGGTTAATTCTGTAAAATCTCAACGCATTTCAGGCGTAACCATCTTGTACGTGAACTTCTCTCCTTGATCTCCGTTGAAGAAGGGAAGACAAAGTCTTGCAGTTTTCCTATAAAACCATGACAACAGGCGTACACGCAGGGTCGTAGTCAGCCAGATCAGACTTTCCCAGGGCCAGTTACTATTGGGCCCCCTATCCAAAATGTGGGAAGAACGGCAGTTTTGTTTTCTGTTTTTTTTTTTCAATTTAACATAAGAAGGTATTTGTCTCCAATAAGAGAAAAAAAGGGAAAAACAAGACAGCCGGGGGCCTTCAGAATCATGGGCCCTAGGGGGTACAACCCGAGCCCTTCCTCTCCTTCGTCTGGCCTGTTTACACCATAATATCACCATAACATATTCAGTACAGTACACAGCCAATCACAGCTTTTTCATAAAGTCTAATCATTTAAAACTTCACATTCAAATTAAGCATCTCATAACTTGTCTGTTTATGTTTATCACTATTGATGTACATATAAATGTCACTGTGATTTTACGCAAATGAATATTACGCATAATACACGCAGTTACTTTGGAATGTGAATGTTTGGAAACTTTCCAGCGTAAACAGCGCACAGATGGATTACTACCCCACGGTAAAGGTCGGGTTTTGTTCGCGATAAAAACATTCAACAGTGGCCTGTGTTGCTATGGACAAGATTGTGAGATACAAATGTGTACAAGCAATTATAATATTTTCAGGAGCGAAAACTTGCTTCATAAAACAGAAGATTGGATAAAATGAAGAAACAATGTTATCCAAACACCTGGCGTAGTAGTAGTAGTAGTAGTAGTAGTAGTAGTAGTAGTTGTTGTTGTTGTTGTTGTTGTAGTAATAGTAGTAGTCGTAGTTGTTGTTGTTGTAATAGTAGTAGTAGTAGTTGTTATTGTTGTTTTTGCTGTTGTAATAGTAGTAGTATTTGTTGTTGTTGTTGTAGTAATAGTAATAGTAGTAGTAGTAGTAGTAGTAGTAGTAGTAGTTGTTGTTGTTGTTGTTGTAATAATAGTAGTAGTAGTAGTAGTTGTGTTGTTGTTGTTGTAGTAATAGTAGTAGTAGTAGTAGTTGTTGTTGTTGTTGTTGTAGTAATAGTAGTAGTAGTAGTAGTTGTTGTCGTTGTAGTAATAGTAGTAGTAGTAGTAGTAGTAGTAGTAGTAGTAGTAGTAGCATGATGATGTTTAGGAGGAGAATGAGGATAAACAAGTGCTACTGCCTTTTCTAAGTTAAAATACACGACACTTAAATCGAATTGGGATGGAGGGAGGGGAAGGGTTGTAGTTAATTAACCCAAAAAAGTAGGCCAGGTTTGTAACTCGACTTACAAATGCACCAATCAGGGCTACTTGTTGTACTTCTCTACAGAGTAAATATTCTTCAAATTAGCACCGTCTCCACTAGAATTTTGTTTTAAAATTTTAATTCTGGTTACCTCCGAACATGCGTCTATCAGAGATGAGAATACGGGACAATAAGGGACAGGTGTTTTAAAAAAACGGGGGTGGGGGGAGTATTAAGGTATCCGGACCTAAGTAATACAATTTCAGGGACATGTCCTTAAAATGCATTGGGGTACAGTATAATACAATAAGGGTCAACTGGTCATTTTGATGATGATGATGATGATGATGATGATGATGACCAGGAAAGGTAACCCATCGTGATTGTGAAAGTTTTGAAACAAACGCCCGCAAGTACTGTCCCCATCCCCTAAGTTGACTACCAACATCAGAAAGTACTTGACACCTGTCTCTTGTGCAGCGGTACTGAGAATAAAGACACTCGAATTTAGACACTTACCTCCAAGAATAGACAAAAGAAATCTTATCCATGTAATCCTTCTTCCCATTGCTGTTTGCTGTTTAGAAAATCAGAGGTCTTCTTTTCAGGTTATTTATCCCAGCCTACATTATTTATCCCAGCCTACGTTATTTATCCCAGCCTATACTGATAGCCTAAAATAAACCATTTCATGTAAGTGTGTTAGGTCTAATTTTAGCCTGTGTAGAACCTTACCTTATCTTTAAACCGCTTGTGTCTCGGAAAAGTAGACAGTAAAAAAAACATAAGGATATATTTAGCTTGCTCTTTAGGTTAAAGTTGGTAAATCCTTTAACTTTGAACATCTTCAACGGTTTCTTGTCGGGTGCAGATAAGACGAAGATCCCAGCCAAGTTCTTATCTGTGTCTTTTCTGTGTCTAGCAAGTTCTTATCTTTGTCTTTTCTATGTCTAAGATCTTTTGTAAGGTTTTCCTGCTATCCGCTATCAGCACTGCGTCATATGTATGTCTGATGTTGTTTACTTTCTTTTCTCCGTACTCTGCTCCACTTATTTTCTTGATTCCTCTCATTATTATTTCACTGTATGAAGAGAAGAGGTCTGGAGACAGAACACATCCTTGTCTCACACCTCTTTTTATTTGTTGGAACTCACTCTATTCTTAAATACTGCCGTTTGTTGCCAGTAGAGCAAGCTTCTTAAAAATTGTATCAAGTCTTACTCTATCAAATAATGTAGTGTAATCTATGAAGCACATTTGAAAACAAATACCTAAGGAAAATATTCGGCACCAAGTGGAACGAATTCAAGAACAATGCAGAGATAAGACAGATGACTGAACAACAACCAGTCTCATGGGCGATCAGGAAAAGGAGATGGACATATGTTGGTCACGTGATGAGAAGAAATGATCAGAGAATCCTAAAACAAGCTGTTAAGTGGAATACAACAGGCCAAAGAAAAAGAGGTAGACCGCGTGAAACTCTGAAGAGGTCATTGTTAAGAGAGGCCAAATTAACAGGCATAAAATCCCTTGATGAGCGTGAAAGACTCGCCGAAGACAGGAAAAATTGGCGAACTACCTTGCGAGCCCTATGTGACGTTTAACGGCACGGGAAGGATATAAGATATAAGATAAGATGAAGCATACATAAAGATCTATGTTCACTTCTAGTGATCGTTCTATTGACATCTTTAATATAAAAGCTGCATTTGTTGTCCGTTTTCCCTCTACAAATCCACATTGTTCTTGTGATATTTCTGGTATAATCTTGTTTCTTATCCTCATCATTATAATCCTTGCAAGTATCTTGGTGATGTAACTTATAAGACTGACCGCACGCTGCTGATCACATTGAATAGCTTCTGCCTTTAAAAGACATCACAAAACAAGGATGTTAAACACCAATAAAACAGAAGTAATGGTGATAGCCAAGAGAGAGAAAATATCAAAATGGAGTATTGTAGTATTATTATATTATATGTTATAATATATTTGATCATAAACACTAGAACATAGCAACCTCTCCCTCCTTATTATGGACAAGAATCATACCAAATCTCAACATATGTATATACTATACGCATGTGCATGTTAACAACATCAAACTCATGGCTAAAGAGTATGTATAACTGCAGCATCTCCTCCTCGTTCTTCTTTCTTTCTTTCTTCTTCTTCTTCTCTTCTTCTTTCCTTTCTCCTCCTCTTCTCTTCTTCTTCTTCTTCTTCTTCTTCCATCTCCCTGGAGGTATGAACTGGTGCTCTTTGCAGCAGAAAAAAATGAGGCACACCATCGTGTAGGTGTAGGAGCGGGTTACAGCGACCTTTTTTCTATCCTTCATTCATTCATTTATTCATTCATTCATTCATTCATTTGCATGTCCCTTACAGAACTTTGCCTCCCTAATAGCACTCCTGTAGACCTCTCGGTTGTGAGCAAGGTGGCCTGCTGCTGATGCATCCATTTGCAGATCATCAACGATGTCTTGCAGCCATCTTCGCCTTGGTCTTCCTCTCTTTCTTTTTCCCATTATGTACCCTTCCAAGACAGTCTTCTCTAGATTATCATGACGTTTAATGTGTCAAAAATAATTAAGTTTTCTCTGTTTAATCCTCTTTACCAGCCGGCCTTCTTCAATATTAAGTTCTTGTAGTATGGACATATTTGTTCTTTTTTGGGGGGCGTCTAAGATATTCGAAGAACTCTTCTGTAGCATTTACATTCAAAGGCATTTATGAGTTTCTCAGCTGTTTTGTTATGTGTCCAGTTCTCACAGGCATATGTTGCGATGGGAAAGATGCATGCCCTTAAAAATCTTATTTCTATTCTTAGTGGAGCTAAACAACAGGGGATGTAAAATACTTCTTCAGCAGGTTCCGCTGCCTAGGGATTATAACGATAGTCATAGGTATCCAGGCTAGGCCTGTTACTGGGAATGCTAATGGGGAGGTGAGAAGGGTCTTGATCGAATGTTGGCTCGCACACACTAATGGTAACATGCTAGTAATGGGTTGCTGGCAGAACAATACAAAGCACTTCAGCTGTGAGAGAAGGAAAAGAGTAACTGTGATTTGAACCACGGACTCTTCTAGGACGACCAACCGTCTAGCCATGAGAGGACCTCGCGACGTCTCATTCCATCAGTTTCTGTTCATGTACGATAGTACATGTTACGCGATGTTGTTAGTGCAGTCCGTTTATATTTTAAGGGACGTAACTCGAATAAAAGGAGTTTTGTTTCCCTCAATATGTAGGGGAGATAACCTCACAAATTATCTATTCATATACTCAAATACCGGGTAGGCTCCCATCGCATTTGCAAACATATAGGCCATATGATGTAGTTTTGTGATTGCATTAAGAATATAGATATTTTACCTAGATAAAACGGCAATTATAACAAATAAATTTAGTAGTAATTTTTAAGTGCTACTAATTAATATATCCATACTACAAAACTTAATATTGAAGAAGGCTGGACAGTAAAGAGGATTAAACAAAGAAAACTTATATATTTTGGACACTTTAAATGTCATCTCGGCCTCTTGGCTAAGATCAAAGTGTCTGAGTTCAAAGTGTCCTCTTGGCAAGTAACCTGATCAACATGCCCTTTTGGTTAAACAAAAGCGTCGTTATTTTTGAACTACACGAGATGCATGAGGCCTGCCCTGGACATTGCATGCTGGGGGTATGGTCCATATCTCGTTACGGGTGGACCCGGTTTGCAGTACCACCGGGTCACGGCCTGTTGTTTTCGTCTTTTTTAAAAAACATCATGATAATCTAGAGAAGACCGTCTTGGAAGGGTACATAACGGGAAAAAGAAAGAGACGAAGACCAAGGCGAAGATGGCTGCAAGACATCGTTGATGATCTCCAAATGGATGCATTAGCAGCAGGCAATCTTGCTCACAACCGATAGGCCTACAAGAGAGCTGTTAGGGAGGCAAAGTTCCGCAAGGGACATGCAAATGAATGAATGAATTCACTACATCCTTACAGCTATTACTACAACTACTACTACTGCTACTACTACAACTACCATGATTACTACTGCTACTACTACTGCTGCTATTACTGCTACTACATCTACAATCATTATTGTTATAACTACTACTTCTATAACCACAAAAATAAGATTTTTAAGGGCATGCATCTTTCCAATCGCAACATATGCCTGTGAGACCTGGACACTTAACAAAACAGCTGAGAAACACATAAATGCCTTTGAATGTAAATGCTATAGAAGAGGTCTCCAAATATCGTGAACACAAAAAAGAACAAATATATCTATACTACAAGAGCTTAATATTGAAGAAGGCTGGCTAGTAAAGAGGATTAAAGAGAGAAAACTTAAATATTTTGGACATATTAAACGTCCTGATAATTTAGAGAAGACCTTATTGGAAGGATACATAATGGGAAAAAGAAAAAGAGGAAGACCAAGACGAAGATGGCTGCAAGACATCGTTGACGATCTGGAAATGGATGCAGCAGCAGCAGGCCATCTTGCTCACAACCGAGAGGCCTACAGGAGTGCTGTTTGGGAGGCAAGGTTCCGCAAGGAACATGCAAATGAATGAATGAATGACTACTTCTATAACTACCACAATTACTACTACTATTCTTACTACCTCTACCACTCAACTACCATCATTCCTACTACTGCTACTACTACTGTTATCACCATTACTACAATTCTACTACTACTATTACTGCTGGTCTTGCTACTGCACCAACCATCATTACTACAACTATTACTACTACTACTACTACTACTACTACTACTACTACTACTGCTACTACTACTACTCTTATTATTATTATTCTTCCTACTACTACTACTACTGCAACTCCTACTGTAACTACCATCATTACTACAACTATTACTACTACTGTAGGCCTCTCGGTTGTGAGCAAGATGGCCTGCTGCTGATGCATCCATTTGCAGATCATCAACGATGTCTTGCAGCCATCTTCGCCTTGGTCTTCTTCTCTTTCTTTTTCCCATTATGTACCCTTCCAAGACAGTCTTCTCGGGATTATCATGACGTTTAATGTGTCAAAAATAATTAAGTTTTCTCTGTTTAATGCTCTTTACCAGCCGGCCTTCTTCAATATTAAGTTCTTGTAGTATGGACATATTTGTTCATTTTTTGGGGGGTCTAAGATATTTGAAGAACTCTTCTGTAGCATTTACATTCAAAGGCATTTATGTGTTTCTCAGCTGTTTTGTTACGTGTCCAGTTCTCACAGGCATATGTTGCGATGGGAAAGATGCATGCCCTTAAAAATCTTATTTCTATTCTTAGTGGAGCTAAACAACAGGGGATGTAAAATACTTCTTCAGCAGGTTCCGCTGCCTAGGGATTATAACGATAGTCATAGGTAGCCAGGCTAGGTCTGTTACTGGGAATGCTAACGGGGAGGTGAGAAGGGTCTTGATCGAATGTTGGCTCGCACACAATAATGGTAACATGCTAGTAATGGGTTGCTGGCAGAACAATACAAAGCACTTCGCTGTGAGAGAAGGAATAGAGTAACTGTGATTTGAACCACGGACTCTTAAAAGACGACCAACCGTCTAGCCATGAGAGGACCTCGCGACGTCTCATTCCATCAGTTTCTGTTCATGTACGATAGTACATGTTACGCGATGTTGTTAGTACAGTCCGTTTATATTTTAAGGGACGTAACTCGAATAAAAGGAGTTTTGTTTCCCTCAATAGGTAGGGGAGATAACCTCACAAATTATCTGTTCATATACTCAAGTACCGGGTAGCCTCCCTTCGCATTTGCAAACCTATAGGCCATACGATGTAGTTTTGTGCTTGCATTAAGAATATAGATATTTTACCTAGATAAAACGGCAATTATAAAAAATAAATTTAGTAGTAATTTTTAAGTGCTACTAATTAATATATCCATACTATAAGAACTTAATATTGAAGAAGGCTGGACAGTAAAGAGGATTAAACAAAGAAAACTTATATATTTTGGACACTTTAAATGTCATCTCGGCCTTTTGGCTAAGATCAAAGTGACTGAGGTCAAAGTGTCCTCTTGGCAAGTAACCTGATCAACAACATGCCCGTTTGGTTAAACAAAAGTGTCGTTATTTTTGAACTACATGAGATGCATGAGGCCTACCCTTGACATTGAATGCCCGGGGGTATGGTCCACA
>CM019714.1:19721428-19726428 GCA_009760885.1 Achatina immaculata
ATAGATATTTTACCTAGATAAAACGGCAATTATTAACAAATAAATTTAGTAGTAATTTTTAAGTGCTACTAATTAATATATCCATACTACGAGAACTTAATATTGAAGAAGGCTGGACAGTAAAGAGGATTAAACAAAGAAAACTTATATATTTTGGACACTTTAAATGTCATCTCGGCCTTTTGGCTAAGATCAAAGTGTCTGAGTTCAATGTGTCCTCTTGGCAAGTAACCTGATCAACAACATGCCCTTTTGGTTAAACAAAAGCGTCGTTATTTTTGAACTACACGAGATGCATGAGGCCTGCCATGGACATTGCATGCTGGGGGTATGGTCCATATCTCGTTACGGGTGGACCCGGTTTGCAGTACCACCGGGTCACGGCCTGTTGTTTTCGTCTTTTTAAAAGAACATCAGGATAATCTAGAGAAGACCCTCTTGGAAGGGTACATAATGGGGAAAAAAGAAAGAGACGAAGACCAAGGCGAAGATGGCTGCAAGACATCGTTGATGATCTCCAAATGGATGCATTAGCAGCAGGCAATCTTGCTCACAACCGATAGGCCTACAAGAGTGCTGTTAGGGAGGCAAAGTTCCGCAAGGGACATGCAAATGAATGAATGAATTCACTAAATCCTTACTACTATTACTACAAGTACTATTACTGCTACTACAATTACTACTATAATTACTACTACTGCTACTGCTGCTGCTACACAACTACTGCTACTGCTACTAATGATAATACTACTTCTTCTGCTGCTACTACTATTACTGCTACTTAGCCTCACTAACAGCTCTCCTGTAGGCCTCTCGGTTGTAAGCAAGATGCCCTGCTGCTGGTGTATCCATTTGCAGATCATCAACGGTGTCTTGTAGCCATGTTCGCCTTGGTCTTCCTCTCTTTCTTTTTCCCATTATGTACCCTTCCAGTACGGTCTTCTCTAGAATATCATGACGTTTAATATGTCCATAATATTTAAGTTTTCTCTGTTTAATCCTCTTTACTGGACAGCCTTCTTCAATATTAAGTTCTTGTAGTATAGATATATTTGTTCTTTTTTGTGTCCATGATATTTGAAGAACTCTTCTGTAGCATTTACATTCAAAGGCATTTATGTGTTTCTCAGCTGTTTTGTTAAGTGTCCAGGTCTCAGGTGCATATGTTGAGATAGGAAAGTTGCATGCCCTTAAAAATGTTATTTCTATTCTTAGTGGAGCTAGGGTCTTGATCGAATGTTGGCTGGCAAACACTACCGGAGCATGTCAGCAATGGGTTGTTAGTACAATACAAAGCACTTCAGCTGTGAGAGAAGGAAAAAGAGTAACTGTGATTTGAACCACGGACTCTTCTAGGACGAGCAACCGCCTAGGCATGAGAGGACCGCGCGACGTCTCAGTCCATCAGTTTCTGTTCAGGTAAGATAGTACATGTTACGCGATATTATTAGCATAGGCGGTTTATATTGTAAGGGACGTAACTCGAACAAAAGGAGTATTGTTTTCCCCTCAGTAAGTATGGGAAATAACCTCAAAAATGATCTGTTCATATACTCAAATACCGGGTAAGTTCCCTTTGCATTTGCAAACATATAGTCCAGTCCCGGGTAAATTTATGCATGATGTAGTTTTGTGCTTGCATTAAGAATATAGATATTTTACCTAGATAAAACGGCAAATATAAAAAATAAATTTAGTAGTAATTTTTAAGTGCTACTAATTAATATATCCATACTACGAGAACTTAATATTGAAGAAGGCTGGACAGTAAAGAGGATTAAACAAGAAAACTTATATATTTTGGACACTTTAAATGTCATCTCGGCCTTTTGGCTAAGATCAAAGTGTCTGAGTTCAAAGTGTCCTCTTGGCAAGTAACCTGATCAACAACATGCCCGTTTGGTTAAACAAAAGCGTCGTTATTTTTTAACTACATGAGATGCATGAGGCCTGCCCTGGACATTGCATGCCGGGGGTATGGTCCATATCTCGTTACGGGTGGACCCGGTTTGCAGTACCACCGGGTCACGGCCTGTTGTTTTCGTCTTTTTAAAAAAACATCAGGATAATCTAGAGAAGACCGTCTTGGAAGGTACATAATGGGGAGAAAAGAAAGAGACGAAGACCAAGGCGAAGATGGCTGCAAGACATCGTTGATGATCTCCAAATGGATGCATCAGCAGCAGGCAATCTTGCTCACAACCGAGAGGCCTACAAGAGAGCTGTTAGGGAGGCAAAGTTCCGCAAGGGACATGCAAATGAATGAATGAATTCATTAAATCCTTACAACTATTACTATAATTACTAATACTGCTACTACTACAACTATAATGATTACTACTGCTACTATTACTGCTACTATTACTGCTACTACATCTACCCTCATTATTGCTATAACTACTACTACTAAAACTATTACTTCTATAACTACCACAATTATTTCTACTATTACTACCTCTACTACTTAGCAACCATTATTCCTACTACTGCTACTACTACTGTTATCACCATTACAACAATTCTACTACTATTATTACTAATGTTATTGCTACTGCACCAACCATCATTACTACAACTATAACTACTACTACTACTACTACTACTTTCACTACTATTATTATTATTATTCCTACTACTACTACTACTACTACTACTACTACTACTACTTTTACTACTATTATTATTATTATTCCTACTACTACTACTACTATTATTATTATTATTATTATTCCTACTACTACTACTACTACTACTACTGCAACTCCTACTGTAACTACCATCATTACTATTACCACTACTACTACTATAGCCATCATTATTATTATCACTACTGCTGCAACTACTATTATTACTACTGATAATGCTATTACCACTACTGCTATTACTACTACTATTACTACTACATATTCTACTACGAATGCTATTACTACCATTACTACTACTACTACTGCTACTACTACTATTATTACTGCCACTACAACAACAACAACTACTACTACTATTACTACTACTACTACTACTACTACTACTACTACTACTACTACTACTACACATTCCACTACAACTGCTATTAATACTATTACTACTACTACTGCTACTGCTACCATTACTGCCACGATAACTATAAGAACTACTACTGCTACTACTTCTACTATTACTACTACTACTAGTACAACTACTAGGCATGAGAGGACCGCACGACGTCTCAGTCCATCAGTTTCTGTTCGGGTAAGATAGTACATGTTACGCGATATTGTTAGCATAGGCGGTTTATATTTTAAGGGACGTAACTCGAAGAAAAGGAGTATTGTTTTCCCTCAGTAAGTATGGGAAATAACCTCAAAAATGATCTGTTCATATACTCAAAAACCGGGTAAGTTCCCTTCGCATTTGCAAACATATAGTCCAGTCCCGGGTAAATTTATGCATGATGTAGTTTTGTGATTGCATTAAGAATATAGATATTTTACCTAGATAAAACGGCAAATATAAACAAATAAATTTAGTAGTAATTTTTAAGTGCTACTAATTAATATATCCATACTACGAGAACTTAATATTGAAGAAGGCTGGACAGTAAAGAGGATTAAACAAAGAAAACTTATATATTTTGGACACTTTAAATGTCATCTCGGCCTTTTGGCTAAGATCAAAGTGTCTGAGTTCAAAGTGTCCTCTTGGCAAGTAACCTGATCAACAACATGCCCGTTTGGTTAAACAAAAGCGTCGTTATTTTTTAACTACATGAGATGCATGAGGCCTGCCCTGGACATTGCATGCCGGGGGTATGGTCCATATCTCGTTACGGGTGGACCCGGTTTGCAGTACCACCGGGTCACGGCCTGTTGTTTTCGTCTTTTTAAAAAAACATCAGGATAATCTAGAGAAGACCGTCTTGGAAGGGTACATAATGGGGAGAAAAGAAAGAGACGAAGACCAAGGCGAAGATGGCTGCAAGACATCGTTGATGATCTCCAAATGGATGCATCAGCAGCAGGCAATCTTGCTCACAACCGAGAGGCCTACAAGAGAGCTGTTAGGGAGGCAAAGTTCCGCAAGGGACATGCAAATGAATGAATGAATTCATTAAATCCTTACAACTATTACTATAATTACTAATACTGCTACTACTACAACTATAATGATTACTACTGCTACTATTACTGCTACTATTACTGCTACTACATCTACCCTCATTATTGCTATAACTACTACTACTAAAACTATTACTTCTATAACTACCACAATTATTTCTACTATTACTACCTCTACTACTTAGCAACCATTATTCCTACTACTGCTACTACTACTGTTATCACCATTACAACAATTCTACTACTATTATTACTAATGTTATTGCTACTGCACCAACCATCATTACTACAACTATAACTACTACTACTACTACTACTACTTTCACTACTATTATTATTATTATTCCTACTACTACTACTACTACTACTACTACTACTACTACTTTTACTACTACTACTACTACTACTACTACTACTGCTACTACTAACATTATTATTATTATTATTCCTACTACTACTACTACTACTACTACTGCAACTCCTACTGTAACTACCATCATTACTATTACCACTACTACTACTATAGCCATCATTATTATTATCACTACTGCTGCAACTACTATTATTACTACTGATAATGCTATTACCACTACTGCTATTACTACTACTATTACTACTACATATTCTACTACGAATGCTATTACTACCATTACTACTACTACTACTACTGCTACTACTACTATTATTACTGCCACTACAACAACAACAACTACTACTACTATTTACTACTACTACTACTACTACTACTACTACTACTACACATTCCACTACAACTGCTATTAATACTATTACTACTACTACTACTGCTACTGCTACCATTACTGCCACGATAACTATAAGAACTACTACTGCTACTACTTCTACTATTACTACTACTACTAGTACAACTACTACTACTACAGGTAC
>CM019714.1:19728928-19946428 GCA_009760885.1 Achatina immaculata
CGCTACTTCTACTATTACTACTAAAGCTAATACTACTAATTCTACTACTACTACTACTTCTTCTAATGCTATTACTACTACTACTGATACTACTAATACTACTATTACTATTACTACTACTACTTCGACTGCTACTACTACAACTACTACTACTGTACTGCTGCTGCTACTATTACTGTTACTGCTACTACTACTGCTGCTGCTATTAACTTCTACTACTGCTGTTACTGCTACTTTACTACTAAAAAGTAAAGATAGTCCCATAGCAAATGCCGTAGGGTGTGAAGCGTTAGAGACCTCATTATGCTGGGTCATCAGCGTATGAGGTAGGGTGACCAGTTCCTTTCCTCGCTGTCTTTACTTCCCAGATTTTCTCTGGTACCAATTTTACGAGGCTGGGTCGACCTCGGGGCCGTATTGGTCGGAAAAAAAATCCCGCTCAGCTGGGGATTCGAACCCTCGACCATTTGGTTGCTAGACGAGTGCTCTAACCACTACGCTAGCCGGCCCCTACTTTACTACTGCAACTGCTATTTCCACTACTCCTACTGCTTCTAAACTACTACTGCTACTACTGTTACTACTATCAGTTCTATTACTACTAGTACTAATACTACTACTACTACTATTACTTCTACTACTATTGCCATTTCTACTGCTATTATACTACTACTACTGCTAGTACTACTGCTACTGCTGCTACTAACTACTACTACTACTGTTCCCTCATGAATATAGCAACAACTATTCCACATCTATGACAACTGTCACAGCAGCAGCCATTCTATCACCTTCCCTATACATACCTGGAGAACCTAAAAAGCTTGCGAGAGAATGTAAGTTACGATGATGATGATGACGATGATGATGATGATGATGATGATGATGATGATGATGATGATGATGATGATGATGTACCTTTAAGGCCCATCCTGAAAACAGGAGAAATCATCCAAGCTCCGAGAATATACATTGACTGGCCCCTACTATTGGCCCCCCAGTCCACCTCAATAGGGCCCTGCTTGTGACTCCAGCTACCACTACAACCTACAGCCGGCACTACTCTTATTGTATTACATACTACAAATTTGTTTTTTCCTATTTCTTACACTGTGATTCTTTTGTGATCATTACTGCTGATACCGTTGCTACTTCTTGTGTCTCTGCTGCCACCGTCCCCACAGCAACAACAAACAGTTCTTTATCTACCACACCATCAGCAGCGTACAATTCCACATCCTTGTCTACTTTCCAGGAGTCCTTCCCCCCCCCCCCCCCCTCCCCTCAAATTCAGACAAGACATTTCAAATCGACCTCAAGATCCAGACACTTAGCAGCTTTCTCACTCTCACAGCCGATAACTCCCTGACTCTATAAATATCTCTCACATTGTGACTCAATGACTCCATTAACGTTAGGCGATCCTCCGTATTTACCTTGGAAAAGACCAACAACAACAAACGGCCTGCCATAGCGAGAACACCTCCTGGGGGTTTCTGTGTTATGATTTGCCAACCCAGTGTACGGAGCACCGTGTTCATCAGAAATAGTTTACACAGATTTCTGAAGTGTTCCTATGAAAATAAGCAAGACCGCGAACCACACACATGGCAGAGCCTGGGTTGTTTCCCTTTTGTCGGCGGGCTAAATTTGTAAGATAAATGGCACTGGCTTGTGAATGTCCTTTAAAATGTGGTTTGTGAATGTTTTAAAATGTGGTTTGTGAATGTTCTTTAAAATGTGGTTTGTGAATGTCCTTTAAAATGTCAGAATGAGTGCTAGTTCTAAATCAAACTTCTGGAGCTGACTTGTGCAGCCAGTTTCAAGTTGTGTTTCTGATATCCTGGTCGATTGAAAGATTGTTTAATTGGTTGAATGGTAGAGTCTTTGCTTGTTTGTTAAGTTTTATAGCTGCCGACTAGTTGCCTGGTTAGCTGATTGTCAAGTTGTTTCGCTGAGTTTTGTTGAAATATTGATTGATTTGTTTGTTTGCTAGCTGATTGATTGGTTGATTGCTTGCTTGGTTGCTCGGTTCATTCACTGATCGTTTGGCTGGTTGGTTGATTGGTTGTTGGTTAGCTAGTTGTTTGACTGGATAACTGTTTGACCGGCTGATTGATTGCTCGAGTGGATGGATGGGTAACTGGTTAATTGATTGGCTACCTGGTTATTTGGCTAACTGGTCATTTTGCTGCCGGATTATTTTGCCATCTGGTTATTTGGCTACCTGGTTATTTTGCTGCCTGGTTATTTTGGTGCCTAGTTGAAAACCACCATTACAGAAAAGAGAAAGAGGACGAGAGACAAAGGAAGGTTGGAAGAGAATATCTTGGACAGTTTATCAAGAAGATTTTGTAGAAACTCTTCAGCTTACTTCTACACTGCACTTTTCCTCCAAGGAGCCGGATTTATAGCAGGCAGACATCACCTGTTGCAGGTTTTGCCAAGAATCATCTTTCCGACCATCTCCACCTCTGGCTGGCTCTATTTATAGAAAATCTCATAAATGATCCAATCTTTGTGAGGATGTTTTACCTTGAGGCACAGCAGATGATGATGATGATGATGATGATGATGAATTTCTTCTGATTCCAGGCACTACCTGCTTCAGTGACCGGCTTCGCTCTCCCTTAAAACGCCACGTGGATGGCACTTAACATATCTGTCAGGCTTTTGTGACACAGCAGACTCTTGTTAGCTCTTGGATCTACCAGACAGTTTCTCACACGTTCTGTGTGGGGAAAGTGAAGTTAACGAACATGATTTCTGATAACTACTAAATAATAATGGAGATACAATGAGCGGAATTAAAAGGAGAACATCTATCACTCTTCAAACAATAAAGCAACAAAAGAATCTGTGGAGAGGAACAGACAGAACTACAAAAATAAGATTTTTGTAAGGGCATGCATCTTTCCCATCGTCACATATGACTGTGAGACCTGGACACTTAACAAAACAGCTGAGAAACAAATAAATGCCTTTGAATGTAAATGCTACAGAAGACTCCTTCAAATATTATGGACACAAAAAAGAACAAATATATCCATGTTAGAAGAACTTAATATTGAAGAAGGCTGGCTATTAAAGAGGATTAAAGAGAGAAAACTTAAATATTTTGGACACATTAAACGTCATGACAATTTAGAGAAGACCATATTGGAAGGGTATATAGTGGGAAAAGAAAGAGAGGAAGACCAAGGCGAAGATGGCTGCAAGACATCGTTGATGATCTGCAAATGGGTGCATCAGCAGCAGAGAGACAACGAGAGGCCTACAGGAGAGCTGTTAGGGAGGCAAAGTTCCGAAAGGTACATGCGAATGATTGATTGACTGGTTTCTGAAAATGACTCAGTGTAACTAAACTCTGCATGCCAATGAACGTGACTTGTGCATAATAAAGTGTCAAAAATAAGTGTCAAAGACTGGCCTTTTAAAGCCGTGGGACCTCGTCCAAGGTCACGTCAATCTCCGACATCGTCCTCTGTATTTGGTAGTCACATTCGACCCAGGTTTAATAGCTGTGGTGGCTGGACTCGTAATGTCAGATGTTTAAAATATGACTGTTTGACCTGGCTCTAACATGAAGCTTTAAGTCAAAAGTGTTTGACTTGGCTCTAACATGAAGCTTTAAATCAAAAGTGTTTGACCTGGCTCTAACATGAAGCTTTAAGTCAAAAGTGTTTGACTTGGCTCTAACATGAAGCTTTAAGTCAAAAGTGTTTGACCTGGCTCTAACATGAAGCTTTAAGTCAAAAGTGTTTGACCTGGCTCTAACATGAAGCTTTAAGTCAAAAGTGTTTGAACTGGCTCTAACATGAAGCTTTAAGTCAAAAGTGTTTGACCTGGCTCTAACATGAAGCTTTAAGTCAAAAGTGTTTGACCTGGCTCTAACACAAAACATTAAGTCAAAAGTGTTTGACCTGGCTCTAACACAAAACATTAAGTCAAAAGTGTTTGACCTGGCTCTAACACAAAACATTAAGTCAAAAGTGTTTGACCTGGCTCTAACACAAAACATTAAGTCAAAAGTGTTTGACCTGGCTCTAACACAAAACATTAAGTCAAAAGTGTTTGACCTGGCTCTAACATAAAACATTAAGTCAAAAGTGTTTGACCTGGCTCTAACATGAAGCTTTAAGTCAAAGGAGGAAAGGAAATATCACAAAGTCCAGAAACAAAGGAGAACTACGTGAAGGTTTATAAACCAAAGGTTTATCTATCCATCTATCTATCTATCTATCTATCTATCTATCTATCTATCTATCTATCTATCTATCTATCTATCTATCTATCTATCCGTCCGTCCGTCTGTCTGTCTCTCTGTCCGCCTGCCTGCCTGTCTATCTTTTTATATCTCATTCTCTGTATCTCTATCTCTCTATTTCTAGCTCTACATCCCTCTCTGTGTGTCTCGCTCTCTCTCTCTCTCTCTCTATCTATCTATCTCTTTATCACTATCTCTCTCCGTCTCTCCCTTCTATCCCTCTCCCCCTCACTCCATCTTTCTTTCTCCTCTCCCTCACCTCCATTTTTTTCTCTTATCTACCTCTCCCTCCCTCCCCCCTCCCCCTTTCCTCTGTCTTTGTCTTTTTTTATTTATCTGTCTTCCTCCTCTCCCATCCCACCATCACCTCTCTCTCTCTCTCTCTCTCTCTTGTTTTTTATTCACAATTTCGATGAAGACAATTTGCCTATCTAAGTTGTAGATATCATCTACATCTCCGAACAACCATGAAAAATGAAGAATTCTGAAAGGAAGATATGAAATGATTCATTTCTTTCTGCCCTTCCTTTCAAAGAAACTCAACAAACCTTCCTTCCTGCTAGCCAGTTCCCGGTCTATCTCCCCTTTTCTTTCCGTTCCGCGTTCTAGATTTTTCTTTCTTTCTTTTTTTTCCTCTTTTTTCTTCTCAAGACGTTTTTTTTTTAAATAACGTATTTCGTATTTCTCGACGTTTTATTCCAGACCTCTTAGACCAGAGTTTCTCAACTCAGCTTCCACTGGGTATCTGCAGGAGTTCCGCCTGAGATCGTGATTTAGAAACACTCCCCCCCCCTCCCCATTCACTTCTTGGGAAACCCTGGGGCTTAGAGCTACATGCTTTTGTTTTTGTCCAAGACATGTTGGTTCAAAGATACACAAAGAAAGTAAAACCTACTTTGTTTTTGTCCAAGGCTGGTTGGTTCAAAGGTCATTACACAAAGAAAGTAAAACCTACTTTGTTTTTGTCCAAGGCTGGTTGGTTCAAAGGTCATTACACAAAGAAAGTAAAACCTACTTTGTTTTGGTCCAAGGTCATTACACAAAGAAAGTAAAACCTACTTTGTTTTTGTCCAAGACAGGTTGGTTCAAAGGTACACAAAGAAAGTAAAACCTACTTTGTTTTTGTCCAAGACAGGTTGGTTCAAAGGTACACAAAGAAAGTAAAACCTACTTTGTTTTTTGGTCCAAGACAGGTTGGTTCAAAGGTACACAAAGAAAGTAAAACCTACTTTGTTTTTGTCCAAGACAGGTTGGTTCAAAGGTACACAAAGAAAGTAAAACCTACTTTGTTTTTGTCCAAGACAGGTTGGTTCAAAGGTACACAAAGAAAGTAAAACCTACTTTGTTTTTTGGTCCAAGACAGGTTGGTTCAAAGGTACACAAAGAAAGTAAAACCTACTTTGTTTTTTGGTCCAAGGCTGGTTGGTTCAAAGGTCATTATACAAAGAAAGTAAAACCTACTTTGTTTTTGTCCAAGACAGGTTGGTTCAAAGGTACACAAAGAAAGTAAAACCTACTTTGTTTTTGTCCAAGACAGGTTGGTTCAAAGGTACACAAAGAAGTAAAACCTACTTTGTTTTTTGGTCCAAGGCTGGTTGGTTCAAAGGTACACAAAGAAAGTAAAACCTACTTTGTTTTTTGGTCCAAGACAGGTTGGTTCAAAGGTACACAAAGAAAGTAAAACCTACTTTGTTTTTGTCCAAGGCTGGTTGGTTCAAAGGTCATTATACAAAGAAAGTAAAACCTACTTTGTTTTTGTCCAAGGCAGGTTGGTTCAAAGGTACACAAAGAAAGTAAAACCTACTCTTACATAGAAAAGAAAAAGAAAAGATTCAAGGGAAAAAAAAGAAGAAAGGAAAACCAAGAGACAAATATCTCAGCGGACTGACCAAGTGGCATGGAAAAAAGGAAAGCATCGGAACTAAACGAAGCTCCAAGGACCATGCAAGATGGAGTAGCATGATCGTCGAAGCTATTCGGCACGGACAATTATAATAATAATTTATTACACACTGAATGGCAAGAAAAGATGAAGAAAATGTAGAACTTTGTGAGGTGAAACTTCAGTAATTCACTTCATTTTTAAGAAGAAGAAAAAGAAGAAGAAGAAAAGAAGAAGAAAAGAAGAAGAAAGGAAGAAGAAAAGAAAGAAAGAAAGAAAGAAGAAAAGAAAGAAAGAAAGAAGAAAAGAAAGAAAGAAAGAAAGAAAACAAAATCTTAACCACACGAGTAACACAAAGCCTACTGTTTCGGAATTTTGCTTAACAAGTTGGCGGCCATGTCTTTCATGCGGCTCAAGGGGTCCAGGGCCCTCAAACTCATGGCAATGAAATATAATCTGAACAAATATTGAACGAGAGTTGTATCTCTTGAATAAAGTTTCTCCCCTTGTGTTTGCGTGTGAGTGTAATGACTTGCAGAGCTCCGCCTCTAGTTGCTTGGCTTTGGTGTCCACGGTGTGTGCGTTCGGAGCTAGGGTTTCGCGCCAGGTACAAAAGCCTGGGCCACTTTCACAAAACAAGGGCAAACAGACGGCGGATTCTTCTCCAAATATCCGATCAGGCGGTACATGACCTGTTAGACCTGGTAGCTGGAGTTGAGTAAACGCTTGCTTGTGGATCTCATTTGGTTTATGAGGCTCCACCCCACACCCATCCACACATACGCGAGAATACACACACACATACACACATTTTGTGATGAATATGTGAGAGGTGAATCTTCCATATCGTCTACAAGTTTGTTTTTTTAACTTTTGAGATATAAGTTAAGATATAGGTTAAGATATAAGTTGAGATATAGACTGAAATAAAGGATGAGATAGAGGTTGAGATTTAAATTAAGGAAATGGTTGAGATACACGTTGAGACAGAGGTTGAAAGCCTAGTTGAGACATAGGTTGAGATATAGTTTGAGATACAGGTTGAGATATACGTTGGGATACAGGCTGAGATTCAGATAGAAAAGTACACCTGTCCTCTTGCACGGGGTTTTAAAAGTTATTGTCTTCTTCTTCTTCTTCTTCCTCTTCTTCTTCTTCTTTCCCATTCTTAGTCATCACGTCAGATATCGTTGACGATCTCGCCAATCAGTCTTATCTCGCCATACAGTACCTGAACTGGTACTGGTTATTGACATGTGTGCTCTTTGCTCATCGCATGCAAGGCATATCCAGCAACAGGTGTTGGACTGTGGCACAGGTGTACTCCTCAGGTATACGCATTCTTAACTTGTTATACATGTGATATTTCGGTTTGTTATGATGTGTACGGAGTCTGAAGATATTGACTTTTTCTCTGCATCGTTGATGACAGAGGCCTTTCCTTTCGTGATATAGATATGTCTTCTCAAATGGGCTCTTTATGTGTCTCCGATTAGCATTTTGACTTCGTTATGTGAAGTCCACATGACTGATTACCATACAGAGAAATACGAACCCGGTGAACTATAGAAATACATGCACCATCCACATAAGCGTAGCCACGTAGAATTAACATTAGGACAGCAGGAATACAGCAGCCACGCTGTGGTTAATTCGACGTAACGTCCGCTTTTACAGCCACTTCAACACCAAGCCAAATACATACCACTACCGTGTACACCCACAGCACAGCCAACCCATATCCACCACGTGTTACGAATAAATTCTTTCAAGCCAAAGACATGCCATATATTACGACTATATATCAGGGTGAAACCAAAGACCCATTACATATTACAACATCTCAGACAAACCAAGAACACATCACATATTATAACCACATGTCAGACAAAAAAAATACTCCACATATTATAACCACATCTCACACAAACAAAAATACTCTACATATTATAACCACATCTCACACAAACACAAACACTTTATATATTATAACCACATCTGACACACAAAAAATACTCCACATATTATAACCACATCTCACACAAACAAAAAACACTCCACATATTATAACCATATCTCACACAAACAAAAACACATCACATATTATAACCACATCTCAGACAAACAAAAACACTTTATATATTATAGCCACATCTCACACAAAAAAATACTCCACATATTATAACCATATCTCACACAAACAAAAACACATCACATATTATAACCACATCTCAGACAAACCACATCACACATCACATATTATAACCACATCTCACACACAAAAAATACTCCACATATTATAACCACATCTCACACAAACAAAAAACACTCCACATATTATAACCATATCTCACACAAACAAAAACACATCACATATTATAACCACATCTCAGACAAACCACATCACATATTATAACCACATCTCACACACAAAAAATACTCCACATATTATAACTACATCTCACACAAACAAAAAACACTCCACATATTATAACCACATCTCAGACAAACAAAAACACTTTATATATTATAACCACATCTCACACAAAAAAAAACACTCCACATATTATAACCACATCTCAGACAAACAAAAACACTTTATATATTATAACGACATCTCACACAAAAAAATACTCCACATATTATAACCACATCTCACACAAACAAAAAACACTCCACATATTATAACCACATCTCACACAAACAAAAACACATCACATATTATAACCACATCTCAGACAAACAAAAACACTTTATATATTATAGCCACATCTCACACAAAAAAATACTCCACATATTATAACCACATCTCACACAAACAAAAAACACTCCACATATTATAACCACATCTCACACAAACAAAAAACACTCCACATATTATAACCACATCTCAGACAAACCACATCACACATCACATATTATAACCACATCTCAGACAAACAAACAAAAAAACACTCCACATATTATAACCACATCTCACACAAAAAAATACTCCACATATTATAACCACATCTCACACAAACAAAAAATACTCCACATATTATAACCACATCTCACACAAACAAAAAATACTCCACATATTATAACCACATCTCACACAAACAAAAACACTCCACATATTATAACCACATCTCACACAAACAAAAAACACTCCACATATTATAACCGCATCTCAGACAAACCACATCACACATCACATATTATAACCACATCTCAGACAAAAAAAACACTCCACATATTACAACCACATCTTAGTCTTCTTCTTCTTCTTCTTCTTCACTCTCAATGTAACTGCGAGCTGGTGTTCTTTGCTGCCGATGCTATGAAGGTGTTGAGGCATATCATCGTATCGGCGTGGGAGCGCGTCATGGCAGCTACTTTTTTCAGTCCCGGAGTACAGCTAACAAGCAAAGGGGGTGCGCAATGCTTCTTTAGCACACTCCACCACCATGGGGACTACGGCGATCAACTCAGCAGCACGTGATAACCCACGTGGAAACATCAAACTGGAAAAACAAAAGCAAATATCAATCTTTCAAACAGCAAATCGAAGATTCAGTTCCTGGAAAGTTCATAGCACTTACACCTTACTGCCTGTAGGTTCCTGTTGGTTCCAGAACACGAGGAATTCACAACCACCACACTATTGGGAACATGTCAGCATAAGCACTAAAGGACATCCTGATGTGTGCAGGACACTTATGGGCGTGTCCCCGGATGTAATGACGCAGCTCCAAGGGAGGACCAGCAATAGAACTGGGTCGTATCCAGTATCCAGTATCCAGGATCCAGGATCCAGGATCCAGCAGTGAATGGCATCACTGTCCCTGTAAAATACCTCACATGCTCAGGCGAGAAGAGGAGCCTTAAAACCCCTTAGGCCTGTGCTGCCTCGTAAGGTAGGGACAGATTCCAAAGACCAGCGGAGAGATTGTGCACAGACCTTCAGAAGGAATCAGGAAGCCACTGTTCCAAGACTAGCCATGCAGATTCACAAAAATCAAATTGAAATGAACAATGGGAAATGGGTGTTCAGTTAGAGCAACCTTGTCCAGTAGGCCAGGGATTCTGATGGAGCAGTTTTATTTAAGCCCAAGACGGGACTCAAAATGCCCCATAGACTCATCTGCCAATGCCTACCTCACTTGCAGGCAGTGGACCCTGCCAAACCCGGTAATCTGGCCGAGGGTTGGGTTGAACCCCAGCGGGAAGCCAGATGGGACAACAGACGGGGTTCAGGCACAATAAATTCCTATCTTCCTTCTTCACTGTTGTCCACTATCAGCCCATGGGTGACAGAGGAATGCAGGACAGAGAACACCGCGCCCTGGTTCCTTCGCACTAAAAACCTCTCCAGGTGACAAGAACACTGACCAAACCACCACAATGATGAGCAACACTGACCAAACCACCACACTGATGAGCAACACTGACCAAACCACCACAATGATGAGCAACACTGACCAAACCACCACACTGATGAGCAACACTGACCAAACCACCACAATGATGAGCAACACTGACCAAACCACCACACTGATGAGCAACACTGACCAAACCACCACAATGATGAGCAACACTGACCAAACCACCACACTGATGAGCAACACTGACCAAACCACCACAATGATGAGCAACACTGACCAAACCACCACAATGATGAGCAACACTGACCAAACCACCACACTGATGAGCAACACTGACCAAACCACCACACTGGTGAGCAACACTGACCAAACCACCACACTGATGAGCAATAATGACCAAGCCACCACAATGATGAGCAATAATGACCAAACCACCACAATGATGAGCAATAATGACCAAACCACCACACTGATGAGCAATAATGACCAAACCACCACAATGATGAGCACCACTGACCAAACCACCACACTGATGAGCAACACTGACCAAACCAGCACAATGATGAGCAACACTGACAAAAGCACCACACTGATGAGCAACACTGACAAAACCACCACATTGATGAGCAACACTGACCAAACCACCACACTGATGAGCAACACTGACAAAACCACCACACTGATGAGCAACACTGACCAAACCACCACACTGATGAGCAACACTGACCAAACCACCACATGGATGAGCAACACTGACCAAACCACCACACTGATGAGCAACACTGACCAAACCACCACATTGATGAGCAACACTGATCAAACCACCACAATGATGAGCAACACTGACAAAACCACCACATTGATGAGCAACACTGACAGACATCAAGGATGAAGAAAATCCCACAGTGAAGTAGAGGCAACACCATGGACAGAGATCGAAGAACTGAGGAGGAACGATGTGCTGGGTTACCTCCCTCCGGGTGTAAGGGGAGAGAATGAAGATGTCGAGTGATTGTGATGGACTAGCGGGAAGTGTGACGTCAGAGAGAAAGAGATAGAGAGAGAGAGAGAGAGAGAGAGAGAGAGAGGTAGAGAGAGAGATACATGACTGCCACTAGCATTGTGTGTCAGTTCTACAGGCTGTTGCTAATGGTGAGTATTTGGGGTAAAAACAAAAACAAACTCACAGGCCTGCATCATATACATTGAATAAAGTGTCAGTTGACGTAAGCAAGTGACAGTGTGTCCGGCAGCTGATGAGAGAATAAGCTGATCTGACACTGATGTGTGGAATCCAGTTTTCCTGCTACAGCTGCACTTGTTTGTCTTGTTGAGAACTTCCCTACACGGGGATAACAGCTCCCAAAATGCACCCCCTTTGTTTAGTACTTGATCTGCAGACCTAAGTCTCCCTCAGAGAGAATCATCTGGTACACAAGTAACAGACAGGAAACTACGGGCTGGAAGAGACCCCTCACGACTTACGTACACACGTACCACGCACAATCTCACACAGACATCAGTGACCCAGGACCTCACAAGCTGACTGTCAGAGTACAAAGGAAAGAATAAAAAGTCAGGGCATAACACCAACTTCTAAACAGAGTGCCAAGTGACACCGGGGGGGGGGGGCGGGGAATGGGTCGCACCTGATGTGTGTAAAGAAGGAAGATGGAGTCGGAGTGGGAAATAGTTTAGTGTCTTAGGGGACGTCAGCCAATGGGCCGAAAATGAGCAATTTAAAAAAGGGAGATCAGTAGCACGCAGGATCGGCTCCTTGATAAGATTCGAATAAAACTACAGTGGATGCCAAGGCATATCAACATTAAAGCCATACAAAATTAGAACAACACTGGACGCCAGGGCAAATCAACATTCAGGAAAATGAGAGAGCAGATAGACTGGAAATAAAAAAAGCAACAGGGAACCATAAAACATATACTGGGACTGGTGCCGTTAAGTCAGAGTCAAAGTAGGTTACATGTGCTGCTGCTTTATGAAGTTTTAAGTGGAGTAAGATATTTCCTTTAAAATGACTGTTAGTTATGAAGGTATTAGCAAGTGTTTCTTTGATATACGCAGAGAAACGATCGGACCCATGTACACAACTCCAACTTAGATAACAACAGCACAGGATGAAAACCTCTGACTCTCTCCTCAACTACAGACAACATGGTGTAGTAACTTGAAAAGATATGAAGTACAAATAACAAGTTTTATTGATTGGTACTGGTGGTAGAAGACGAATGAGGTGAAGAATTTCAGCAAGAAAAAAGTACACATAGGCTCCACTCCGGGGAAGACAGCATTTTGCCACATGAGAGGGGGTGATCTACATTCTCACTCAACCAGAACAGCACTTAAACATAGTGAGGAACAAAGAGCTGCAACTTACAGATATCACGAATATGCATCACCATGTCTCACAAAAAACACACACGTATTTTCAGAACCACTGGTCCTGACAAAATCTTAGAACAGTACTAATTCTACTTTCTCTAGCTCTACACGTTCTACTGAACAAAAATTTAAGGCGAACTCGGCACAGCACAAATATATCTACCGTAACAGCTAGAACAAAATATCTACCGTAACAGCTAGAACAAAATATCTACCGTAACAGCTAGAACAAAATATCTACCGTAACAGCTAGAACAAAATATCTACCGTAACAGCTAGAACAAAATATCTACCGTAACAGCTAGAACAAATATCTACCGTAACAGCTAGAACAAACATCTTTTCTTCTCTTCCAACATTTTTCACTTCCCCTGTCCTAACTGTTTATAAATCTAATGTCGTCTGCTAGTCAAGTTGTCTGCTAGCTAAGGTGCCGCACAGTGCTTTTTTTCCACCCGAGCGACCACCAGAGGATCGGACTTTCTCGATCACTCTGTGCTTATTCCAATATACTGCTACAACCAGCCCAATAATTCAGTCTGTTTACAAACAGTAAAACAAATAATACGAAATAAAAAAGGAGAATTGGCTGAATGCTGGACATTGGGAAACACAGGCATGGCAGTTTTCTAATACATGACCACCCTGAATGTGAAAGATGCCATGAACATGTTAAACAGACGAAAGCACACCATCATTTTTCAACTAAGAGCGCGGCACCTGAACGCACACATGCACCAGATAAAGCCACGTGAAACGCCTAAATGCCAATAGTGTGATAATAACCAAGAAACAGTCACACACCAACTCCTAGAATGTCCAGCACCCATAGATTTAAGACAAGAATACCTACCTGAACATCCAAACATTGAAAATACCCTATATACAAATTCAATACAATTAAAGAAGACCTGCAGATACCCTACCATCACTTCAAGCCGAAGAGCAGAAGCTCAAATGGCTGTTGGATCTGAGAAATGAAGTGTCCAGTATGGCATTTCATGCTGGCCCGTCTGAAATGCTTGATTGTGGTTAGTACACTACAGAAATTTACGAGGATCGTTCAAAAAGTAATGCCCCACAATATTTTCCCCCCTCGGAGTATGTTTAATAAATACAATTTAAAAATTGGAACACTAACAGTATAGGAAATCTATGTCTCCTTCACACACACTCTTTTTCTCCATAGCAATCATCAGCTTGTACGGTCCTACGCCAGCGTGAAACAAGCGCCTGTCCATCTTGCCTGTATCAGTTCTTGACCTGTTTACATAGTCGTCTTCGCAGCATGAATCACGCTTTACTCATTGTCAAGCCTTGTCCCACGGATAGAAACTTTAACCGGACCAAAAAGATGCTGCCAGATATAGACTGTACGGTGGATAGGGCAGAACTGCCCAGCCCATTTTGATGATTTGGCTTCTCAAACTTGTATGAGGCCGTGCATAGTCGAGATTAAACAAAATTTCTCGTGGATTCTTGTGAGGCCCAACTACTGCGGAAGCGCTTCTTCAATGTTTTCGGGCTCTTGTGGAGCACCCCAGGTTTCACCACCTGTAACTCAGCATCAAAACGCTGGAACAGTTCAGAAGAAATTCTCTTTATTTGAAATCTGTGCTCTGCTGCTAAGACTCCGCGCGACCCATCTTCCGCACACTTTGGAGTATGCGAGAGCCACGATAACTGAATTCACACTTCCATTGCTGACTAGAAGCTGTGGGGCCAATTGTTTAGTGGCTGTGTGCTTATCCTGGCCAATACATCAGCGCGTTTCACCATGTCTCAGTTAGTGGCTGTGTGCTTATCCTGGCCAATACATCAGTGCGTTTCACCATGTCTCAGTTAGTGGCTGTGTGCTTATCCTGGCCAATACATCAGCGCGTTTCACCATGTCTCAGTTAGTGGCTGTGTGCTTATCTTGGCCAATACATCAGTGCGTTTCACCATGTCTCAGTTAGTGGCTGTGGTAGAACGCGGCAGATCACGGAGATCGATTTTTTTGTTTAGCTTCCAGAATTTTTAAATCTCCCAGCTCGGCGACCAGCGGTGCACCTATCGACAGCACAATTTCTATACACAGCACACAAACGTTTGCGAATGTTCGCCACCGTTTCTTTATCCGCAACCAAGAATTCAATTACAGCTACAAGGTCCATCTTTGACAGACGCTATTTAACAGTTCTCCATGGCTCCGCACTCCGTTGGAATGATTTGAAATTTCATACATGATCGCAGGAAACATCAATTTTGAAGCATGTAACATCGCACTTTTCTATATTTATTATTGGCTGAGGGGAAAAAAAAATGTGGGGCATTATTTTTTGAACAACCTTCCTATAAACACAATGGCCTATGTCAGGGTATACATAAAGGAAAAACTTTTGCTTTACAACAAATTTACATTTTCACGTCATCAATTTATGGTACCATTTTACACGCGGTTCTTATTCTTCAGCACACAACACATGCAGAGAGCGAAACAAACCACACATCTACTCAGAATCTCTACCACGGAGAGAGAAACAGCTAAACAGCTCCTCGGGTCATCAGAAAAGCTCTTAACCTCTTCAAGTACAAATTTGTACAGATAGAAAACAACGAGATTTCGCGCAGTAAAGTAACAGAACACAGTTTTGTATGTATTAAGGGGTGCAAGATAGCGAAGATGATTAATGCGCTGTTCTCTTGTGACTGGGCGGTTGTTAGTCTTACCGGAGTCAATGGTTCAAGTCCCAGGTAATTCTTTTGTCATTTTTTTTCTCTCACGACTAAATTGTGCTTTGTCTACATTTTTCCCCAAGGTCAAACATACAATATTGTGTTCTGTTACTTAACCTCGGGGAAGTATTTAAATCCTTAAAAAAATACAAACATACAATATTGTGTTCTGTTACTTAACCTCGGTGAAGATTTAAATCCTTAAAAAAAAATACAAACATACAATATTGTGTTCTGTTACTTAACCTCGGGGAAGTATTTAAATCCTTAACAAAAATACAAACATACAATATTGTGTTCTGTTACCTCGGGGAAGATTTAAATCCTTAAAAAAATACAAACATACAATATTGTGTTCTGTTACTTAACCTCGGGGAAGTATTTAAATCCTTAAAAAAATACAAACATACAATATTGTGTTCTGTTACTTAACCTCGGGGAAGTATTTAAATCCTTAAAAAAAACGGGATATCTGTCATAGAATTTCCAGGTTCAGCAAAATATTATCTCGTAATTTCAAACACATTACGATAAGCCAGGAGGCCCACCAAGACGGCCTCCCCATCCTTTATATTATTTTAAATCAAAAGTTCACCACGCGGAGCCCCAGCAACTCACCCCTGACCCACTCAACCAACCTCCCCGGGTAAACACACTGCGTGTATACCTTGGATCGGGTCTCCTAATAGAAGACTTCCTACAGCCACGGAAAGCCATCGTTTTGTAGCCGGGGACAATGAGAATACTCGAGCCTCAACACTGAGGGCATAATTAGAGATCTTCTGCTGGGACTCATGAGTTGTTGTAGTACTCTTAAGGAGGTCGGAGGAGTAAGAGTGAGGGAGGGAGGGCAACGTAGACAGGCTGTGACTCAGTTTTAGAGAGGTGTGCTCAAGACTTGGACCAGACGTGGAGAGGGCAAGAGTCGGATATGCGAAGCTGGAGGTCAAGGCAAATATCGAAATTTCAGATATGTGAAACACAGACACAGAAAAACTGAAAGGCAGTTAAAAGATTAGATAGATAGATAGATAGATAGATAGATAGATAGATAGATAGATAGATAGATAGATAGATAGATAGATGGATAGATAGATAGGATATCAGCCTGGACTAACATGATCTCAAAAATATCTGGTATCACAAAGAAACCTTCAAATCTGAACATGTTTAGACATTTTTTGTTCGGAATCTCTCTGTTTTGTTTAACACGAATGGTTGTCTAAATCGTCATAATCTTGTGCCATACCTGGAGGTGCTTGCGACCATGTCTCTCCACTGCTCCCTATCTTTCATGTTATTGATCAGTTCTGTTGCTGTTCCTCTCCCATGCCATTTTGTGACGCCATCTAAGATTTTCTCTCTTGGTCTACCTCTCCCTTTTCTCCCTTCAATTTTCCCTGTTGTCACGATAATTTATATACCTCCTCTTCTCATTATATGGCCTGTAAAATTAGACTGTCTCCCCCCGTAGTGTGTTTATTAAGGTTCGTTTCTCACTGGCTTTCCTGGCGCACTCTTCATTTGTTATTTTGGCTGTCCATGGTATCCTTGACATTCTTCGTAGGAACCACATTTCAGTTCCTTCTAATGCTCTTCTTGTTGCTTTTGTTAGTGGGGCATGATTACGCTTCCATATTGTAGTACTGGCTCGATGTAGTATTTCAAAGAGTCTTTTCCTAGTGTCTACTGACAAAGATGGGTTGCACAAAATATATTTCATTTTTTGAAATGCCACCTTCGCCTGGCGTACTCTGTTTCTGACCTCTGTGGTACACCTACCATCTGATGTTACAGTTATAACAAGGTGCTTGAATTTCTGCACTTGTTTTAAAAGTTATTCCTTTGATGTTTACCTTTCTTCCTGATACAATTTTCTTTCTAGCAGTTATAACGAGTTTCTAGTTCATTTTCCAACTTCGGTCATGACAAGTTTTTAACCCGATTATCTCCGTAGATAAAATTCCTGTAACTATTTTTTAACACGTTTGAAATATATGTTTTCTAACAATGTATACTGTCTGTCTCGGTCATTACGTCTAACAATGTACATTCTCCATCCAAAAGTCTAGCAACGTATATTTTTTACTTTAAAAAGCCTGAAAATGTATATTCTCTGACCAATAGCCTAGCAATGTATATTATCTGTGAAAAAAAACGGTGTGATAATGTATATTTCTATCAGAAGTCTAATAATGTATAATCGCGATAAAAAAAAGTCTAACAATGTACATTCTCTATCCAAAATTCTAACAAGGTATATTCTCTATCGAAAAATATAACAATGTATGTTTTCGGTCTAAACAACAAGCACATTATCACATGTATTATCGTTACATTTGCTTGAATTATCTGACACAAGAATTTGTCCCGATGTAATATTTCTTATCATGGTAATTCCTGTCTTTCGGCAACCTGAACGATAAGAAAGAGAAACGCAATTATTATATTCTCAACCTTTATACGTCCAAACACCACTTTTTATAACTACGTGTATGTTGTGTAACAGCATCTTATACGTAGTATAGCAATGCCATGAACAATTTTGATGGAGAAGATGCCACGTAATATCAAAATGTTGACAAGCAGCGGACCCCAGGGATCACAGACTGAGAACCTCTGAATCAGTTATTATTATAATTATTTTATGGATATAAAGCAGAAACTAGTTCACGTACAAATCGGTAACGCACGGCTGAGGAAGTTAGGAGCTGTGGAGGAAGTAGTCTTAGAAACGCTGCCCGAACAAAGTTCTTTGAGTGACACGTTTAAGTGCAACAATGAAATTCCTCTTTAACGAAAGAATCTCTCGACTTCATAACCGAATAGTTAGGACCTGTAAGCCTTCCATGAAGTTCATGAATTCAAAGAAGCGGAACATTGCTAGCGTGTTCGCTATTCTGCCTTATGAATGCTGTGAAGCGCACGTCTTTAAATTAATAAACTGTGCCCGCGTATTTGTAAAGGCCGCGCTGCGAAAGAGGAAACATCCTTTGTGTGGTCGCCATTTTTTCCCACTCCAAATTTGTGCTCCTTTGACATCGTTACCACAATACGCCAACAATGGCTACAAGATGAAGCTCTTAGACCTATCCACAACCAGCTCGTGACATTTTTTTTTTTTTGTTGGTTCGGTGTTCGACGCTGAGGAACTGTGGTCTCCACCAAGAGTTGGCAAGAGTTGCCTGGCCGAGCCCCTTTCAGTTCCTTCCAGAGCCGAGATACCAAGGTGGAGTTTCTTTATACTTACGCATGGAGCAGGATAGAAAGTGGTCTCTGGTTTATTTATTCATTACATACACTGTTTAATAGATGTTGATGTTGGTGTTTCTCTCTAAGGTGTTGGGCACTTGGTTTTGTTTGTTCACATCGGCTGCCTTTCCATTTGTGTGCCACTTAGCAATCCCGTTTTAATATTTGTATTTCAAATAAAGCAAATAACTTTAAAGTTATCTTAGAACAACAATAACAGCTGATAGCAAGTGCACAGATGAAGTCTTCTTCTTCTTCTCCGTTCACTTCTACCATCAAGATCGCCCCGTGGTCCTACTGAATTTACTCATGTGGTTCTCGCGATAGTCTCATTTAGGATGGAGGCTTAGAGCATCGTGGGGCTTGGGCCTATATTCTCGGTGGGTCCCAGAAGCGGGTTTGCGTGACGTTGTGGTTTTCGTTGCACCAGTTTAGTCTAGAGTTGGACTTTCTCACCGGAAAACCTCGACGTGGTTTGGATATGAATATATATATATATGTCACCTATAGGTAAGGCAAAGGCACCTTTTATGGCATGAAGAAGATACTAACAAATAAGAAAATGTCCATATGTGAGGAAAAGAGTATTATAGTTCTATATAGAGCCAGTGTTGCTATATATGGTTGTAAAACTTGGACAGTCAACACAAAGAAGACAAAGAAGCTGGAAGCAGCAGACACGTGGTGTAGGAGAAAGATGCAACAAGAAACCTGGACAGACAGACACAAAAAAAAACGAAGAGGTTCTCAAAGAAGTTTCGGAACAACGAAACCTATTTAAACTGATAATAAAAAAGATAATCAAAACTTCTTGGACATGACGTGAGAAGACAGACGCTGGAGAGCATAGAAATCACTGAAAAGATTCAAGGAAAAAGAAAGAAGAGAGGAAGATCAAGAGAAAAATATCCAAGTTGACTGACCAGGTGCATGGAAAAAGAAGAGCAAATGAGTTAACAAAAAACACCAACACCATGCAAGACGAAGAAGCTTGATTTCCAACGCTGTCGGGCGCCAAACATAATAATAATAATAATAATCTATCTATCTATCTATCTATCTATCTATCTATCTATCTATCTATCTATCTATCTATCTATCTATCTATCTATCTATCTATCTATCTATCTGTCTGTCTGTCTGTCTGTCTATCTATCCATATAATAGCCGCATGGGGCTTCCATTAACGCCTGTTCTTTGCTTTGTGATTGTCCAATTCTCTAATGTCTGGTCATCTCATGACAACCCCGGAGAATACTGATTCTCCTCTCTGAAATATGAAGGACAAGAATACGGGAAGATACGGGTAACATGTTCAAAAACAAAGGAGCTGTAGACAATTTGTCAAAATTTACTAGGAAAAAAAAAAAGAACTCAAAGAAATGTGGAACTGATTTTCCTGAGAGAAATCTTCGGAAACATGACGCAATAAAATATCAATGTCGAGATTTTCTTTGGTAGATATACAATATCCGTGTCGAATGTAGACACTTTTTGGAGCCAGAGTGGTATAGTGCAGGCAGGTCAGAGTGAGCCCCCCCCCCCCCCCCCCCGAGGTCACATTTGTTGTCATGAGGGCCACACACGACAGCTAATTGAAGTCATTTAATAAAAATTATTGCAGAATATTGTTATTACTTAAACTTAGAAACATACAATGTTCATGCAAATGGTTTAGCGGCTAGCCACATGCATGAATGCAAAGTAATGAAGTAGTTTAACAAAAGAAGAAAACAACGAAATTTTAAACGGAAACATAGACTTGTATGGAACAGCAACAAATGCACTGTACATAAATGACAACAGTTCAAAATGAATATTAATCTACGGCAATTTTTAGCGTCTTGTCCTGAGACTTGGCACCTCTTTTTAATGACAGTTTTTGCTATGTCTGGCTGAAATGTCTGTGCAGTTCCGACTTTGATCAGAGATGACAAGTATTGATCAGTCAGCCTTGTTCTCTGAGAAGTTTTTGTTGATTTCATGAAGGAAAATAACTGTTCACACACAAAGGTAGAACCGAACATTGCCATAATCCTTGTGGCAAACATTCTCAAGTTTTTGAACTTTTCAGGAAGGTATGAAAAAAAATCAGGTATCCCCACTTCAGGATACTTTGCTCTGAGTGTAGATTCAAAAAATGAGAAATCATGAAATATTTCCTGAAATTCTTTTGACAACAATTCCAGGTGATTGTCATACTTAGCAAAACCAAGTACAGACTCAGTATTGGCAGTGTTTCTCAGCTCTTTGCATTTAGGAAAATGGACTAAATTTTCATTTGACAACTGTGACTTCCATAAGCTTAGTTTTGTAATGAAGCGCTTGATACAATAGACTGGTGAGTTTGTTTTTACCTTGTAAGTTCAGACTAAGGTCATTTAATTGTGCAGTAATGTCCACATTACTAACCAGGTGCAAAGGAATGTGATGATCACCGGACTATCAGCCTCTCATGTCACATAACGAAGCTACTTCTGAGAATCAGTATGAGAAGAACAAGGAAAAAGATAAATATGGAAATAGCAGATGAACAGTTTGGACTTGTTGAAGAAAGGGAACACATAATGCCATTTATGCTTTACGAACACTAACAGAAAGAGCTTTAGAAGTACAGAAAGATCTCTACTTATGCCTCATTGATTACATCAAGGCATTCGACAAGGTGAAACATAATGAAATTATTAAAATGCTTGAAGACATCAATATAGACGGCAAAGACCTGAGGATTGTAAAACATCTATACTGGCAGCAAGAAGCAGCAGTTCGAGTTGAAAATAGAACTGGAAAATATCAACCTACAAAACAAGGGGTGCGACAGTGGTGTGTGCTATCTCTAGACCTTTTTTCTCTGTACAGTGAGAATATTCTAAGAACGATCATCACAGAACCAGGCATAAAAATTGGAGGATACAATATTAACAACCTTCGGTATGCTGACGACACAGTATTGATAGCTGAGAACCAACAAGACCTGCAAAATCTCTTGGATAAAATCGCCAAAGAAAGTGAACAGAAAGGCCTTACTTTGAACATCAAAAAGACAGAGACTATGGTTATCTCTAAGAAACAGAATCCACCAGCATGCAGTATAAAATTAAGTGGAATTATTCTAAAGCAGGTGCAGAAACTCAAATACCTTGGAGCAGTAATAACTTCAGATGGGAAATGCACAACAGAAATTAGGAACAGAATAGGCCAAGCAAAGACTGCATTTCAGAGAATGTGAAACATATTATGCAACACATCCTTTTCAATAATGTTAGAAAACGAGTCCTAAAATGCTATATTGAACCTATCTTGTTATATGGAAGTGAATCATGAACAATAGGCAGGTCTGCAAAAAATCATTGGAAGCAGCAGATATGTGGTTTATTAGAAGAATGTTGGGAATCCCCTGGACAGCAAAAATAACTAATGAAGAATGTATGAGAAGAGCTGGAGAGACAAAAAACCTTGTCAAAAAAGAAGAGAGAGAGAATGTACTTTCATAGGACATGCAATGAGAAGAGGGGGCATTGAAAATATTATAACAACAGAAAAAATAGAAGGAAGAAGATCAAGAGGAAGACCAAGAGAAATGATGCTGGACAGTCTGACGGGATGGTGTGAGAGGAGATCACCAACTGAGCTGGTGGCCTGCATGAAGGATCGTATACTCTGGAGAAGCATAATAGCCAACGGCAGTCAGCACAGCACCTGATGATGATAATGATGAATGTCCACAGTAAAAGCCAGATCCTGGAGACAACTTTCATCTTTTATTTCATTTGTGTTTTGACCTTTCATCTCATAAAAGATAATTATTTCTTGTCTGAACAAATAAAATCTTTTCAGCTCTTTGTGACATGACAGCCAGCGGACTTGTGTGTAGAATGGAACATCGGTAAACTGATTATCCATATCTTCCAACAACTGGCTGAGCTTACGGTGGTTGAGAGCACGGCCTCTGAAATAGTTCACTGTCTTTGTGACCAAACTAAGCGAATGATCCAATTTTAAAATGTTTCAACACAAATTTTGCTGATGAATAATGCAGTGAAAATGTGCACATGATGAATCTGGATGCGAGTTTTCTATTTTTGTTCGTAACATGGCAGCAACAGCATTATGTCTGCCAACCATATTCTCAGCACCGCCGGTAGATAAGCATGCAAGTTTACTCAGATCCAAACCATAGTCATGCAGAACCTGCTCGACTTTCTCAAAGATGTCCTGGCTTGTTGTTGCGTCATGCATGAGGATCATTTCATTCAGTTCTTCATAAATATTAAATTGAGTGTCACAAATCCTGATGAAAACCGCAAGCTGTGCTATTTCAGTAATGTCAACAGTCTAATCAATAGCAATAGAAAAATGTTCAAATCTTGATGACGTGGCCTTCAATTGTTGTTTCAAATCACGTGACATTTCATCAATCCGTAAAGCAACAGTGTTCCTGGTTAATGAAATATCTTTGAATAAATCTGGACACACAATCTGAGCTGTTTTTACAAGGCATTGCTTTACGAGATCTCCTTCACTGTAAGATTTCCCACCTACGGCGATCATTGGGCTGAGTTCATAGCTTTCAATAACGGAAGCCACATTCCCTTTCTCAATTCTCGTAAAACAAATCTGCTGCTGTCTCAAGTTAGCCTTCAATTCCTTGAGTCTTGAGACACACATTGGGCCTTCATATTTATCGTAAGGTCGATGGTTCGTTTCATGATGTCTTTTCAAGTTGTACTCTCTTGGCGTGGCAGTGCTGTTGTTACAAATTAAACAATGTATCTTTACATTCACCGTGTGCAAAAATACTGTAATTCCCATATTTCTTGAAACACTCGCCCTTCTTCGTTCAGTTTCCTTTTTCTCTTAGATGGAGGAGCACTAGCCATTTTAAATATGATGTGGAGTCTGGAAAAAAAACATAAAAATGAAAATAGCCGGTTAAATAACTGAAACGATATTTATGCCAGCTTATGTATCCTTTGTGCCAGCCGCAGGTGTGCTCGCAAAGGGCCGTATGCGGCCCGCGGGCAGTATGTTTGACATGCGTGGTGTAGTGGATAGTCCTGTCGTGCATCACAACGAAGTCGGTGGTTTCAGCGTGATTGCCATGGAGGACCCAGTCACCCACAGGTCTTGTATTGCCTTGTGTGGTGTTGTCTTGTTTTGTCTTCCCTTGTCTTGTCTTATCTTGCTTGTCATGTCTGCTCTTGACCTGCTTTGTCTTGTCCTGCCTTGTCTTGTTTTGCCTTGTTTTGCCCTATCTTGTCTTGTCTTGTCTTGTCTTGTACTATCTCCCTGTAGCTTCGAGCTGTTGTTCTTTGCAGCCGGAGCTGTGAAGGTGTTGAGATACAGCATCGTATCGGCGTGGGAGTGGGTTATGGCAGCTACTTTTTTCAGTCCCGGAGTGCAGCTAAAAAGCAGGGGGTGTGCGATACTTCTTTAGCAGACTCCGCCACCATGGGGACTATGGCGATCCCTGTCCCGTTATCCAGCCTAGGCCTGTTACTGGGGTGGGGGAGAGGGGTTACTAACGGAGAGATGAGACAGGGTCTTGATCAGCTATATGTCGCCACCCCTGAAGCTAGAATGTCAGCTATGGTCTCTGATTGCCAAAACAGAACAGGGTCTTCACCTCCTGTCGGTTGATATTTGCGACAGAAAGATGAGGAACAAAACTAGAAATGGCTGATTTTTTAATGACGGCTGCTACGGCTAGTCGCTGGGGTGGCCGAGACGGCTGTAACCAGAGTATAATTTCCCACAATTCCACACCTCGGAGAATTCCACTTCCTGCAGGACATGGTCTCTATAACACGGCCACAAGCACGTTGGGGCCTGCACGCGCCAAGTCGTTGTCCAGCGATTGTTCTAGGTCACGTGTTACAGCCCAGGGCCTCCGTGTCACATGACTTGATCAGCCGACCCGGCCCATTGATGGGACACACACCCAGGCTAATCGGGACGTCTTCATGTGTGCAGGAATTGGACCGCAAAAAAAAGGGATGTGTGAAAGATGAAGCATCACTAGCTGTCCCAGCGTACAATCCCCTTTTACGCATCGTTAAAACTCATTTTACACTCTCTTCTTATCACTGTCAGTTCTCATTTCCCAGTCTCAGGCTGTTAGTTTTTCTGTAGCTCTTCTTGTGCCTTTTCCTTGTAAATTCTGTGCGAATTTGTGACATTTCTTACCTTGCTTTTAATTTATATTATTATTATTGTTATTATCTCCTTCTTCTTCTTCTTCTTCTGCCGGTGCTCTTTTCAACAGATGCTGTGAAGGTGTGGAGGCAATTCACTCTGTCGGCTTGGGAGCGGGCTATGACGGCTATTTTTTTTTTTTTAGTCCCTGAGTATTGAAAAGTTTTTTTTTTTTAAAAGTGTGGAATACTTCTTTAGCAGACTCCACTACCATGCTGGGGGGGGGGGGGTGGCTATAGCGATCCCTGGCCCGTTAGCCAGAATAGGCCTCTTAATGGAGGTACCAACGGAGAGGTGGGATAGGGTCTTGGTCAGCAATGTTTCGCCAACTTTTATGCCAGTAGTTTGCCAACTCGGGAAGCATCTTCATCCCAAAGAAAGAAAGAAAGAAAGAACGAAAGAAAAAAGAAAGAAAGAAAGAAAGAAAGCCAGTTTGAGAAATCAAAATTATTCAGATCTATTCTCTTTTCTATCTTCAGTTCTACTCTCCAGTCTGGAGTCGGTGGAGCACAGTGTTGTGTATTAGCTACGATAATACAAAGATCTATAGAAGTGAGACAAAGGTCTAAAGAAGTGAGACAAAGGTCTATAGAATTGAGACAAAGGTCTATAGAAGTGAGACAAAGAAAAACAGTTCAAGCAGAGACCGAGGTTCCAACCACGGAATCAGGTGTGACGAGCAGTAGCCCAAGAAGTGAGAGGGTGGAACGTTATCTACTACACTATCTCGTTATGTCTATAACTATATAACATAGATTGTTGTATCACAAACTAATGTATCACCAACTGTTGTATCATACACTGTTCTATCACACACTGGTGTATCACAAACTATTATATCACAGACGATTGCATAATAGACGGTCGACTCAAAGGCTGTCGTATCATAGACTGTTAAATAATAACATGTGTTGTATCATAAAATGTGTTGTATCATAGATTGTAGTATTATAGACTCGTGTATCATAGATTGTTGTATTGTAAACCGTTGTACCATAGACTGTTAAATCATAGACTGTTGTATCATTGACTGTTCAGCCGTAGACTGTTGTATCATAGAGTTGTATCATAGACTGTTGTACCATAGGCTGTTCAGTAGTAGACTGTTGTATCATAGACTGTTGTACCATAGACTGTTCAGTCGTAGACTGTTGTATTATAAAATGTTGTATCATAAACTTATTGTATCATAAACTGTTGTACCATAGACTGTTCAGTCATAGACTGGTGTATCATAGATGGTGTATCATAGACTGTTGTATCACAGAGTGTTGTATCATAGACTGTTGTATCACAGAGTGTTGTATCATAGACTGTTGTATCACAGAGTGTTGTATCGTAGACTGTTCAGTCTTGAATTATGGTATCACACGCTGTTGCAGACCATACTTTTGCATCACAAACTGTCTTATCACCAAATTATTGGACCACACACTATTGTAACGAAAATTATTGGATCATGCACTGTTGTAATACAAATTATTGGACCATACACTGTTGTAAAACAAATTATTGAACCATGCACTGTTGCAACACAAATTATTGAACCATGCACTGTTGCAACACAAATGATTGGACCATGCACTGTTGCAACACAAATTATTGGACCATGCACTGTTGGAACACAAATTATTGGACCATGCACTGTTGCAACACAAATTATTGGACCATGCACTGTTGCAACACAAATTATTGGACCATGTAATATTGTAACACAAATGATTGGACCATGCACTGTTGCAACACAAATGATTGGACCATGTAATGTTGTAACACAAATGATTGGACCATGCACTGTTGCAACACAAATTATTGGACCATGTAATATTGTAACACAAATTATTGGACCATGCACTATTGCAACAACAGATGATTGGACCATGCACTGTTGCAACACAGCCTGTTGGCATTAAACACTATCAGGAGATGCCACGGAATCTTGCCCTTCATCAGACTCTCTTCTCGTCCCTGCCTTATTTCGTTTGAATTACTCCGCTTCTTTGTACTATTCAAGTTAATGCACTTTTCGGCAGCCAAGATCTATAGAACAAACAGCAACAGCTTGGCTCTGATGTCAGACTGAGGCAACAGCACCGGCAGTATGGTCTTGTCATGCCTTGTCTTGTCTTGTCTTGTGCTATCTCCCTTTAAATACGAGCTGGTGTTCTTTGTAGCCGATGCTGCGAAGATGTTGAGGTACATCATCGTATCGGCGTGGGAGCGGGTCATGGCAGCTACTTTTTCAGTCCCGGAGTACAGCTAAAAAGCAATGCTTCTTTAGCAGACTCCACCACCATGGGGACTATGGCGATCCCTGCCCCGTTAGCCAGGCTATGCCTGTTACTAGGAGTACCAATGGAGAGGTTGGACAGGGTCTTGGTCAGCTAGGGTTCTCTAACCCTGACGCTAGCATATCAGCTATGGGTCGCTAACCCTGACGCTAGCATATCAGCTATGGGTCGCTAACCCTGACGCTAGCATATCTGCTATGGGTCGCTAACCCTGACGCTAGCATATCAGCTATGGGTCGCTAACCCTGACGCTAGCATATCAGCTATGGGTCGCTAACCCTGACGCTAGCATATCAGCTATGGGTCGCTAACCCTGACGCTAGCATATCAGCTATGGGTCGCTAACCCTGACGCTAGCATATCAGCTATGGGTCGCTAACCTTGACGCTAGCATATCAGCTATGGGTCGCTAACCTTGACGCTAGCATATCAGCTATATGTCGCTAACCCTGACGCTAGCATATCAGCTATGGGTCGCTAACCTGACGCTAGCATATCAGCTATGGGTCGCTAACCTTGACGCTAGCATATCAGCTATGGGTCGCTAACCTTGACGCTAGCATATCAGCTATGGGTCGCTAACCCTGACGCTAGCATATCAGCTATGGGTCGCTAACCCTGACGCTAGCATATCAGCTATGGGTCGCTAACCCTGACGCTAGCATATCAGCTATGGGTCGCTAACCCTGACGCTAGCATATCAGCTATGGGTCGCTAACCTTGACGCTAGCATATCAGCTATGGGTCGCTAACCCTGACGCTAGCATATCAGCTATGGGTCGCTGATTGCCTCATCGGACAGGGTCTTTACCCCCGGCAGTATGGACACAATCGAATACACTTTTTCCGTATCGACTTCCTCCGCTGAAATCTTATTACATCCAGCTTGTGCAGAGCTATAAAGCCGAATTATTTTTATGACATAATTTTCATAGTCCAAATATGCTTCGTTAAGCATGAAAAGTGTAAACTGAGAAGGTCCATAAATCCCACATAAAACCATAAAATACTGAAATGAGTAGTTTATAAACGACAAAGCGTTTCTCTCTTCTTTTCTAGTATAGATTATCATTTCTCTCTCCCTCTCTCTCTCTTCCTCTTCCTCCCTCTCTCCACTCTCTCTCTCCTCTCTCTCTCTTTTTCTCTCTCTCCCTGTTTGTCCTCTATCTCTCTTTCTCCTCTCTATCTGGTCCCCTCAATACTGAAGACACAAGGGCCGCTGGTATCATAGATTTCCCTTTCTTTCAATCCTTCTCTTATCTTCCAGGCTATCTCCTAAGTCAATCCTTCTTTTACCAGCATTCTCTCCGCTGCACATCTCCACGATTCCTTGGGTCGACCCATGCTTCTTTTGCCCTGTGGAGTCCACATCAAAGCTTTTCCTAGCGGGAATTCCTGTGTCATGTTTTGTGCAGTGAAATACAGCCTAAATGGGAATAACAATATTTTTGCCTGCATCACTGAGCGCAGCTGAAACAGAAATATTACATCTTACATCCTTCCCCTGCCGTTAAACGTCATATAGGTCTCGCATAGCAGTTATTACTAAACATAAAATATTAAATATAATAATAATAAATATTCAAGTTAATGCACTTTTCGGCAGCCAAGATCTATAGAACAAACAGCAACAGCTTGGCTCTGATGTCAGACTGAGGCAACAGCACCGGCAGTATGGTCTTGTCATGCCTTGTCTTGTCTTGTCTTGTGCTATCTCCCTTTAAATACGAGCTGGTGTTCTTTGTAGCCGATGCTGCGAAGATGTTGAGGTACATCATCGTATCGGCGTGGGAGCGGGTCATGGCAGCTACTTTTTCAGTCCCGGAGTACAGCTAAAAAGCAATGCTTCTTTAGCAGACTCCACCACCATGGGGACTATGGCGATCCCTGCCCCGTTAGCCAGGCTATGCCTGTTACTAGGAGTACCAATGGAGAGGTTGGACAGGGTCTTGGTCAGCTAGGGTTCTCTAACCCTGACGCTAGCATATCAGCTATGGGTCGCTAACCCTGACGCTAGCATATCAGCTATGGGTCGCTAACCCTGACGCTAGCATATCTGCTATGGGTCGCTAACCCTGACGCTAGCATATCAGCTATGGGTCGCTAACCCTGACGCTAGCATATCAGCTATGGGTCGCTAACCCTGACGCTAGCATATCAGCTATGGGTCGCTAACCCTGACGCTAGCATATCAGCTATGGGTCGCTAACCCTGACGCTAGCATATCAGCTATGGGTCGCTAACCTTGACGCTAGCATATCAGCTATGGGTCGCTAACCTTGACGCTAGCATATCAGCTATATGTCGCTAACCCTGACGCTAGCATATCAGCTATGGGTCGCTAACCCTGACGCTAGCATATCAGCTATGGGTCGCTAACCTTGACGCTAGCATATCAGCTATGGGTCGCTAACCTTGACGCTAGCATATCAGCTATGGGTCGCTAACCCTGACGCTAGCATATCAGCTATGGGTCGCTAACCCTGACGCTAGCATATCAGCTATGGGTCGCTAACCCTGACGCTAGCATATCAGCTATGGGTCGCTAACCCTGACGCTAGCATATCAGCTATGGGTCGCTAACCTTGACGCTAGCATATCAGCTATGGGTCGCTAACCCTGACGCTAGCATATCAGCTATGGGTCGCTGATTGCCTCATCGGACAGGGTCTTTACCCCCGGCAGTATGGACACAATCGAATACACTTTTTCCGTATCGACTTCCTCCGCTGAAATCTTATTACATCCAGCTTGTGCAGAGCTATAAAGCCGAATTATTTTTATGACATAATTTTCATAGTCCAAATATGCTTCGTTAAGCATGAAAAGTGTAAACTGAGAAGGTCCATAAATCCCACATAAAACCATAAAATACTGAAATGAGTAGTTTATAAACGACAAAGCGTTTCTCTCTTCTTTTCTAGTATAGATTATCATTTCTCTCTCCCTCTCTCTCTCTTCCTCTTCCTCCCTCTCTCCACTCTCTCTCTCCTCTCTCTCTCTTTTTCTCTCTCTCCCTGTTTGTCCTCTATCTCTCTTTCTCCTCTCTATCTGGTCCCCTCAATACTGAAGACACAAGGGCCGCTGGTATCATAGATTTCCCTTTCTTTCAATCCTTCTCTTATCTTCCAGGCTATCTCCTAAGTCAATCCTTCTTTTACCAGCATTCTCTCCGCTGCACATCTCCACGATTCCTTGGGTCGACCCATGCTTCTTTTGCCCTGTGGAGTCCACATCAAAGCTTTTCCTAGCGGGAATTCCTGTGTCATGTTTTGTGCAGTGAAATACAGCCTAAATGGGAATAACAATATTTTTGCCTGCATCACTGAGCGCAGCTGAAACAGAAATATTACATCTTACATCCTTCCCCTGCCGTTAAACGTCATATAGGTCTCGCATAGCAGTTATTACTAAACATAAAATATTAAATATAATAATAATAATAAATATTAATTATTATAATTGAAAAAATTACCGTTTCCGTGGCATTAAGGCATATTGTGGAATACGCTGTTAGGCCCGTATTTTCCACGACCTTCAACACATGAAAGTCTGATGTGGTCACTATCACGCCTGGCCGCGTTTACCTTCCCAGATTTCTCTGGTACCCATTTTTTTTTTTTTAGGCTCAGTAGACCCTGGAACCTTTTTGGTGTGTACCAGAAAAAAAAATCCTACTAAAATTACTATAATATTAAACATAATATCAGAAACTACTTCTGTGTGGTAAAATACTTCTGTGTGGTAAAATACTTCTGTGTGGTAAAATACTTCTGTGTGGTAAAATACTTCTGTGCGGTAAAATACTTCTGTGCGGTAAAAAAAACTACAAACAGCTCAAGGTGTCACTTGAAAATCACGTATGCGCAGCAGCAACAACAGCAGCAGCAGCAGCAACAAAAATAAGACTAACATTTTATAAATAACAGAAACGGATATTACTGCAAAGTGTGTGCCTCGTGGTTTGGTCAAACATGGACGTCATTCTCTCCCCCACAAATATGGGGGTTCGTCTCAGGTTTTCAGCATCAACGCAGAGCTTCTCTTGTAAGGGTTCGGGGGTCCGGCCTGGCCTTTTGCCTGGGTGGGTTGTATAGCTGGCAGCCCTGGAGGATGTTGAACTTTGCTGCAGGCACATTGGGCTAATTTTCGGCTTCTGGTATAGATGGTGTCTCAGCCTGTAACGTCCTGTTCTCAGCCTGAAGATTTGTTGCAGTGTTGTTTAGTCCATTTGTCTTTATATCTGGCTGTTAGTTTTCTTATTGTCTTTATATCTGGCTGTTAGTTAGTTAATTGTCTATAAAGCCGAATTATTTTTATGACATAATTTTCATAGTCCAAATATGCTTCGTTAAGCATGAAAAGTGTAAACTGAGAAGGTCCATAAATCCCACATAAAACCATAAAATACTGAAATGAGTAGTTTATAAACAACAAAGCGTTTCTCTCTCTCTTCTTTTCTGGTATAGATTATCATTTCTCTCTCTCTCCTCCTCTTCCTCCCTCTCTCCTCTCTCTCTCCTCTCCACTCTCTCTCCTCTCTCTCTCTTTTTCTCCCTCTCCCTGTCTGTCCTCTATCTCTCTTTCTCTCTCTTTCTCCTCTCTATCTGGTCCCCTCAATACTGAAGACACAAGGGCCGTTGGTATCATAGATTTCCCTTTCTTTCGATCCTTCTCTTATCTTCCAGGCTATCTCCTAAGTAAATCCTTCTTTTACCAGCATTCTCTCCGCTGCACATCTCCACGATTCCTTGGGTCGACCCGTGCTTCTTTTGCCCTGTGGAGTCCACATCAAAGCTTTTCCTAGCGGGAATTCCTGTGTCATGTTTTGTGCAGTGAAATACAGCCTAAATGGGAATAACAATATTTTTGCCTGCATCACTGAGCGCAGCTGAAACAGAAATATTACATCTTACATCCTTCCCCTGCCGTTAAACGTCATATAGGTCTCGCATAGCAGTTATTACTAAACATAAAATATTAAATATAATAATAATAATAAATATTAATTATTATAATTGAAAAAATTACCGTTTCCGTGGCATTAAGGCATATTGTGGAATACGCTGTTAGGCCCGTATTTTCCACGACCTTCAACACATGAAAGTCTGATGTGGTCACTATCACGCCTGGCCGCGTTTACCTTCCCAGATTTCTCTGGTACTCATTTTTTTTTTTTTAGGCTCAGTAGACCCTGGAACCTTTTTGGTGTGTACCAGAAAAAAAATCCTACTAAAATTACTATAATATTAAACATAATATCAGAAACTGCTTCTATGCGGTAAAATACTTCTGTGCGGTAAAATACTTCTGTGCGGTAAAATACTTCTGTGCGGTAAAATACTTCTGTGCGGTAAAATACTTCTGTGCGGTAAAATACTTCTGTGCGGTAAAAAACTTCTGTGTGGTAAAATACTTCTGTGTGGTAAAATACTTCTGTGCGGTAAAATACTTCTGTGTGGTAAAATACTTCTGTGTGGTAAAATACTTCTGTGTGGTAAAATACTTCTGTGCGGTAAAATACTTCTGTGCGGTAAAAAAAAACTACAAACAGCTCAAGGTGTCACTTGAAAATCACGTATGCGCAGCAGCAACAACAGCAGCAGCAGCAGCAACAAAAATAAGACTAACATTTTATAAATAACAGAAACGGATATTACTGCAAAGTGTGTGCCTCGTGGTTTGGTCAAACATGGACGTCATTCTCTCCCCCACAAATATGGGGGTTCGTCTCAGGTTTTCAGCATCAACGCAGAGCTTCTCTTGTAAGGGTTAGGGGGTCCGGCCTGGCCTTTTGCCTGGGTGGGGTGTATAGCTGGCAGCCCTGGAGGATGTTGAACTTTGCTGCAGGCACATTGGGCTAATTTTCGGCTTCTGGTATAGATGGTGTCTCAGCCTGTAACGTCCTGTTCTCAGCCTGAAGATTTGTTGCAGTGTTGTTTAGTCCATTTGTCTTTATATCTGGCTGTTAGTTTTCTTATTGTCTTTATATCTGGCTGTTAGTTAGTTAATTGTCTTTATATCTGGCTGTTAGTTTTTTATTGTCTTTATATCTGGCTGTTAGTTAGTTAATTGTCTTTATATCTGGCTGTTAGTTTTTTTATTGTCTTTATATCTGGCTGTTAGTTAGTTAGTTGTCTTTATATCTGGCTGTTAGTTTTTTTATTGTCTTTATATCTGGCTGTTAGTTAGTTGTCTTTATATCTGGCTGTTAGTTAGTTGTCTTCATATTTGACTGTTAGTTAGTTAGTTGTCTTTATATCGGGCTGTTAGTTGTCTTCATATTTGGCTGTTAGTTAGTTGTCTTTATATCTGGCTGTTAGTTACTTAGTTGTCTTTATATCTGGCTGTTAGTTTGTTGTTGTTTTTTATGTATGTTGTGTGCAAAATGTGTAGGGAATGAGAGATCTTAACTCCAAGAAGACACTACTCTGTTCTATAGCACATGAAGTTCACAGAGAGATTTTCTTCAGAATTACTATAGCCACTTCGATCAAAATCAACACTTCATGCAGTGACACATCCAGCTCGCACTGAAACATAACATCCAGTCTGTCAATCCAGGCATGATCGACAGTGTTGTTTTTTTTTTTTTTGTGCTCGGAATGCCAAAAGAAAATAAAAAAAAAACAACTTTTTTTCCATCTTTACGCTGGTCACAGTTCAGTTCATATTGTTGTTTCGATTTGACTCATTATATGAAAGCTAACAGATAACTTTTCTACCATGTATATACTGAAAAAAATCCCCGAGGACCTGTCGAGCCGATGGATAAATAAACTTTATTCATAAGCTGATCATTAAAGTCGTAACAGTTTATTATTACTACCACGAAGTGTGAAACATATGAGGGATACTGAAACATTGGATGTGTGTATACAGATAATGAAAGGAAAACAAAAATAGAGGGACTATTATTGAAAAGCACCAAATAAGAATTATAAGCTCAAATTTATTAATAACATTATAGGAGATCAAGTTGGTGAATGGCATGGAAAACTGTCTAACAGTCTGTTTTCTTAACACTGTTGATCTGTCTGTCTGTTTGTCTGTTTACTGTCTTTTTTTTAAAATCTACTTATTGAGACGAAGTAGAAAGTGCTGCTTAAAATGGCTCTCAGCATTTCATGAAAAATAGAAGTACAAGGTTCGACGATTAAGTAATTGAGACTGATTTTATTATCTTATCTTATCTCCTTCCCGTGCCGTTAAACGTCACATAGGGCTCGCAAAGTAGTTCGTCAATTTTTCCTGTCTTCGGCGAGTCTTTGAACCTCATCAAAGGATTTTATGCCTGCTAATTTGGCCTCTCTTAATAATGTCCTCTCTCTTAATAATGTCCTCTTCAGAGTTTCACGCGGTCTGCCCCTTTTTCTTCGGCCTGTTGTGTTCCACTTGATAGCTTGTTTTGGGATTCTCTGATCATTTCTTCTCATCAAGTGACCAACATATGTCCATCTCCTTTTCCTGATCACCCATGAGACTGGTTGTTGTTCAGTCATCTGTCTTATCTCTGCATTGTTCTTGAATTCATTCCACTTGATGCCGAGTATTTTCCTTAGGCATTTGTTTTCAAAAGAGCCTAATTTCTTTTCTATTTCTTTAGTTGTTTTCCATCTTTCGCATGCATAAATGAGGGTGGATATTACATTTGAATTGAATAGTCTTAACTTGGTTTTTGTGCCTATAACTTTTGAATTTCATATGTTCTCAAGATTCTTGAAGATTGATGCTGCTTTTGCAATTCTGATTCTAACTTCCTTTCTAGTGTCACCATCCTGGTCTATGTAGCTGCCAAGGTTTGCAAATTGATTGACTTCTTCAATATCTGTCCCTTCTGTGTGTATTTTTCCATTTTGATTGAGAGGAATTTTCATTATTTTTGTTTTGTCCTTGTTAATTTCAAATCCTATTTTGCTAGCCAGTGAAGACAGGCTGTCTGTTTTTTCTTGCATGGAATTCACATTATTACTGATAAGAGTTATGTCATCAGCAAAATCAAGATCTTCTAGTTGGGTCCCATGTACCCAGTCAATACCTGTGTTACCTGTGGAGCATTTTTTCATTATGAAGTCTATTGTAATCCCAAAAAGTAAAGGAGACAGTATACATCCTTGTTTCACGCCTGTTTCAATCTGGAACCATTCACTCATCCCTTCTTCTGTCTTGACTGCACAAACATATCCATTGTATAAGTCCTTAATGATGTTGACAATTTTAGATGGTATTCCATATAGATTTTATTATGGCCAAAACAAAAATGCCATCTATGAAGCAAAGCATGGCATCCAAAGAGGCAATCTATGACCTGGCAACTTTTCATCACCGCCCGATAAGCAGACGACAAACCAGCCGCCATTTTGTTGGCCTAGTTAGAAGTGTATTGTCACGTAATCAACATGGAGCAAAAAGCTAACATTAAATTCTGTTTAAAACTCGGGAAAAAGTGCCATTGAGAAGGTGGAATTGATGCGACAAGTTTATGGGGATAATTGTTTATCTCGTGCACAGATATTCATGTGGTATTCAGGATTTAAAAGTCGCGTGGAAACGATTACAAATGCAATTAGACATGCACGCCCAATTTCTGTTCGTAACGAGGAACTCATTGCAAAAGTCAGAGAACGGATACAAGAAGATCGTTGTTTGTTTGTGAGGATGATGACAGATGAATTTGGTGTTAATCGAGAGACCATTCGTAAAATTTTAGTGGAAGATTTTGGCAAGAAAAAAGTTGCTTGCCAGTTTATACTACAATGGTTGTCTGGTGACCAAAAACATCAGCGTGTTGAGTACGCAAAAGACATCCTCAAAACGTGTCGCAGAAATAAACATTTCTTAAATGTGATTGTTGCAGAGGATGAAACTTGGATTTAATGTTATGTTCCCACAACTAAGGGCCAAAGTGCTCAGTGGAAGTCATCATCATCACCAAAGGGCAAACAATTTCGTCTTCAAAAGTCGAAAGTGAAGACAATGTTGGTGTGGTTCTATGACAGCAAAGGAGTTATTCACAAGGAATTTATTCCAGAGGGACAGACTGTCACTGCCAACGTTTATTTAACTATTTTAAAACCCCTATTGAAAAGGATTCTCCGAGTCCGACCCCAGTATTCAATACCTGGCAGTTTTTTCTTTCCTTGTGATAATGCATTGGCTCACCGGACGGTAGCTGTACAGGAATTTTTGGCCACAAAACAAGTGTGTGTTCTCAACCATCCACCCTATTCTCCAGATTTATCCCCCTGCGATTATTTTCTTTTCCGAAAATTAAAGTTACCATTGAAAGAACGCTTCTTTAACGATATTGATGACATCTAAAGGGCCGTAACATTGAGTTTAAGTGCCATACCAACAGAAGAACTGCAGAGGTCGTTCCAGTGTTTGTTAGATCGTGCCACTCGCTGTATCAATGCACACGGAGCTTACTTTGAATAAAATACAGGTTATATCTTCAACTGTAATGTATTTTATTTTTTATGGAATTAGTCTCATTATTTAATTGTTTGACCTTGTACGTACGAATGAATTCATAACATCCTTTGAAAGTAACAAGTACATACGAATAAGTTCATAACATGCTTTGACAGTAACAAATCTGGTACTACGTAAGTTCATTTACATTTTCTTCGTTGTTGTTCCGTTCAGACACAGACGCCAATCTCTCTCTCTCTCTCTCTCTCTTTCTCTCTCTCTCTCTCTCACACACACACACACACACACAAATGTGGCAGTTAATTCTCTTGTAGGGGGCTCGCAAGGTCTGGCCAGTTCCTTTGCCTGGGTGGGTTGTGTAGAGGACAACTCTGGAGGATGTTGTGTGGTGTCTGTTGCTCTTTGCTCCAGGCACATAGGTCTGTTGTGCCAACTGTCAGCTTCTGGTATAGATGGTGTCTCAGCCTACAACTATCTGTTCTCAGTCGGAAGATTATAACTTGGTCGTTTTTATGAGTTTGTAGTATTCATCATCTGTTTATGCTGTGGGGTGTTGTTTTGTTCAATTGTTTTTATATATTTATATATTATATTATGTTCTATCTATCTATCTATCTATCTATCTATCTATCTATCTATCTATCTATCTATCTATCTATCTATCTATCTATCTATCTATCTATATATCTATCTATCTATCTATCTATCTATCTATCTGTCTGTCTGTCTGTCTGTCTGTCTATCTATCTATCTATCTATTTATCTATCTATCTGTCTGTCTATCTATCTGTCTATCTATCTATCTATCTATCTATCTATCTATCTATCTATCTATCTCACTCTGTTTTTTTTTCGCTTTTTTTTGTTTGTCTGTTTGTTCATCTGTTGTGCTTCTATCAGTCTGTTGCATTTTCCCTCCTTCTTTTGTCAGTCTGATTGCTTCCTTGGATTTTGCTTGTGCAAGTGTCCACTGTATGACTACTTTACTGAATATTGTGCTTGCTAGTGATAGCACACTGGCTAGTGATAGACAAAAAAAAAACAAAATTAATAATGCAAGCAAGAGACTCATGGTAATTGAGGGAGTGTCAATTGAAGAACTGTGAGTATTTCAGATATTTAGGCAGCATAGTGTGTAAATATGGGGGAACTGAAAAGGAAGTTAAAGCTAGAATAACAAAGGCCAGGACAGCATTTATCCAGCTTAACAAAATATGGTCATCTAAGAACATCAAAACAAGAACCAAACTTAGGCTTTTCAATACAAACATAAAGACTGTCCTACTATATGGTTCAGAGACATGGGTTATGACCAAGACAACAGGGGATACAAACATTCATGAACTACTGCTTGAGGAGGATTTTTAACATTAAATGGCAGGACAAGATCAGGAACGAGGAGGTTTGGGAAAGGGGAGGACAAGAACCCATGAACCTACAAATCATGTCTAGAAAGTGGAGGTGGATAGGCCACACTTTGAGGAAACCCGACACCAGCATAGCAAGACAGGCACTAACATGGAATCCTCAAGGAAACAGAAAACGAGGAAGACCTAGACTTACTTGGAGAAGAGAAATTATGACAGTGCTCAGAGACAAGGGATGCACATGGAAGGAAGAAGAGAATAAATCCTAGAACAGGGATGACTGGAGAGCCTTTATCCGTGGCTTATGCTTTCAAGGGAGTGATGATGATGATGATGATGATGATGATGATGATGATGATGAAAGGTTTTCTGTGAGATTGTCCAGATGTTTAATCTTATGATGCTGCATTGTTTGTGTTACAGACTGCGAATCTGTGAAAAACACTGCTTCCTTCCTGGCGTGGTTCTTTCTTCTTCTGTTATCTTCTTTGCTGCAGTTTTCATTGCTTCTGCCTCTTCTATGCAGTTACTGAAGTGGGCATCTGTTGGTATAGCCATCTGTATCGCTTGTTCTTGTTGTAGCTTTATAAATAAGCCACCAGCTCCGTTTTCTGTGGGGTTTGTAGCTGATCCTGCCGTACATACGTATGTCCAGTACCTGGTTCACTTAATAAACGGACAAGCACGTAACAGGTTTGTCCTTGCTGACACAGCTCCTTGAACGTTGTGCGTCTCAACAGCAGCAGCATGTTCTGCTTTTTTTAGTACCAGCCAGGAACGGAACCAGCTGCTTAATTAAAACAGCAGTAAACATCAACAACACTCCGACGGCCCGCGGGGGTCGCTCTGGTGTACATGCTCTCTACTCTGCACTGACACTTGTCCATCCTCTCGTTATACCTCCTTCCGGTGTTAAGCGGAGCTCTTGACCCCGGGCGGTTATGACGCAACTTCCGGATCCGTTCCGCGTGCTGTGGTTCCTATATCTGGCAGTCGCGCTGCATTAGGGTCTCCGAAGTGGAGTTCTGCCGCTTCCAATTCAGTTATTAAGTGAGTGAAACAGGGAAGAGAAAGTTTGTGAGCGGGGAAGTCAGAGAGGGCGGGGGGTCAATGCCAAACAGGGCATTAAATACATACAATTATATGGGAACACAGTATTCCTAGTCATTCACCAAATCTGGATCCATTTTCGTCTAGTATGGGTTAATTTTGAACCTGGATTCACTGCATTTGCTTGAATATTTCGTTACTACAACTTTCTAAGCGTTAATCACCTGTTAAAATTTACAGATCGTAAACTCCGTTTTCATTTCCACTTTTGTTTTTTTTTCCTCCTTAGTCGTTTCTTGTCATATTTTGTTGTTATATCGTTTATTATTGTATACATCGGGATTTTTTTTTCCTCTCTGTTATCTAGAGTTATCTGCACGAGCAGAAAAAATCCGGTGTACCTCCCCGTGCAAGTTAGCAATTATAAAAGAAACCACCTTCGTCTTTTTTTTTTCCTTTTGGTGATTAATATGAAGGCAAACCCCCTCCCCCTCCCCCCCCCCCCCAGTTACGAACGTGTTTGTTCTCTAAGCCTGTTTGTAAGTCGCATTTGTATGTAAGTCGGAACAGTTAGGTACAGTTCGTATCTAACGTTAGTTTTATACTGTATAGTTTTCTTTTCTATGCGTTAAAAAAAAAGAAAAATTACATACCAACAAAGCAATGTAGAAGAGCAGTGTTTTGAAGCGCAGCGCAAAGTAGCGCCTGTTTGTTATTATGAGTAAGAAATATATATATATATCTATATATATATATATAATATATATATATATATTGATATGGAATCTTCAAGGAAATAGAACAAGAGGAAGACGAAGACCTAGACTTACTTGGAGAAGAGAAATTATGACAGTGCTCAGAGACAAGGGAGACACATAGAAGGAAGCAGAGAATAATACCAAGAACAGGGAAGACTGGAGAGACTTTATCCGTGGCCTATGCTACGCTCAAGGGAGTGAAAGGCGATGACGATGATGATGATGATGATGATGATGATGATGATGATGATGATGATGATGATGATGAATAAAGAATGAGGGGAGTTTGTAGCTATGGGTTGTACGTAAGTCGAACGTTCGTAATTCGAAGAATGCCTCTATAACAATTCGTTAGTCTTAAAAAAAAAAAACGTCGCTCGTAGCGTGAATCTCTCTGTAACAAGACAACAATCAGTCAGTCATTTGCATGTCCCTTGTGGAACTTTGCCTCCCTAACAGCACTTCTGTAGGTCTCTCGGTTGTAAGCAAGATAGCCTGCTGCTGATGCGTCCATTCGCAGATCGTCATCGACGTCTTGCAGCCACCTTCGCCTTGGTCTTCCTCTTTTTCTTTTTCCTATTATGTACCCTTCCAAGACTGTCCTCTCTAGATTATCATGACGTTTAATGTGTCCAAAATATTTAAGTTTTCTCTCTTTAATCCTCTTTACTAGCCATTCATTCATTCATTTGCATGTCCCTTGCGGAACTTTGCCTCCCAAACAGCACTCCTGTAGGCCTCTCGGTTGTGAGCAAGGTGGCCTGCTGCTGTTGCATCCATTTCCAGATCGTCAACGATGTCTTGCAGTCATCTTCGTCTTGGTCTTCCTCTTTGTCTTTTTCCCATTATGTATCCTTCCAATACGGTCTTCTCTAAATTATCATGACGTTTAATGTGTCCAAAATATTTAAGTTTTCTCTCTTTAATTCTCTTCACTAGCCAGCCTTCTTCAATATTAAGCTCTTGTAGTATAGATATATTTGTTCTTTTCTGTGTCCACGATATTTGGAGAACTCTTCTGTAGCATTTACATTCAAAGGCATTATGTGTTTCTCAGCTGTTTTGTTAAGTGTCCAGGTCTCACAGGCATATGTTGCTATGGGACAACCTTGTTCAATATTAATTTCTTGTAGTATAGATATATTTGTTCTTTTTTGTGTCCTTGATATTTGAATAAATCCAGTGTGCTTCCCCGTGCAAACTAACAATTATAAAATAATCCGACTTCGTTTCTTTTTTCTTTTCTTTGGTAATTAAATATAAAGGCGAGACATCAGGGAAATGTATGACGTTTAAAACTTGCCCATGTTTGAGGACGTGTACGAAGGTAGATATGTGAACATCGCCGTGAGGATGGACGATAATGGCTGGTCGCTTGGGTGGCAGGGCAAATATATAAACGTCAGAGATAAACCAAAGTTATAAACGACAGCCCATGGCTGCCCATGGTAATGGCTTTAATGAAGATGCTTATGAAGAAAAAGAAGGTCCCACGTTTCGTTATTCAGGCAACCGCACACGCACTGAGGTTGTTATCAGGTTGGCGGTCACGAGATTTGTCTTGAAATCTTTACCTCCACAGCCTGGGTTCTGAGACAGTTACTGCAGGAAACCTCTTGGATGTCACCCGCTGAAGTTAATTAGACGCAACTAGAGCTGCTGAAGTTGATGGGTACTTTACAAGTATACTGCTAGGAAAGGTTACCTTGTTAAGCCAGAGAGATTTTCTTGCCGGTTTCTTTGTACGAAATGTGAGTTAAGTTTGGACAGCAAAAAAAAAAAAAGTTAATTCATCATTAATTGCAGAAAAAGAAGTTAATTCATCATTAATTGTGGAACACTTTGGGAGAGACAAACATGTTTCTGTAGTGTTATGTAGTAAATGGGAAGGCAAAGATACGGAGATAAACACGTTTCTATGTTGTTATATGGTAAATGGGAAGGCAAAGATACGGAGATAAACACGTTTCTATGTTGTTATATGGTAAATGGGAAGGCAAAGATACGGAGATAAACACGTTTCTATGTTGTTATATGGTAAATGGGAAGGCAAAGATATGGAGATAAACACGTTTCTATGTTGTTATATGGTAAATAAGCAGTTGTGAAGATGCTGTCCGATCAGGCAGTCAGAGGCTCGTAGCTGATATACTAGAGTCGGGGTAATCGAACCATAGCTGACCAAGACCCTGTCCCAACTCTCCGTTGGTAGCCCGAGTAACAGGCCTCGCCTGGCCGCCAACACGACAGGTATCGCCATAGTCCCCATGGTGGTGGAGTCTGCTAAAGAAGCATTGCACACCCCCTGACTTTTTATCTGCACTCCGGGACTGAAAAAGTAGCTGTCATAACCCGCTCCCATGCCGATACGATGCTGTACCTCAACGCCACTATAGCATTTGCTGCAAAAGAACACCAGCTCGCAAAGAACACTTTGTCTTCTGGTAATACAGAAGACAAGGCAAGGCAGGACAAGATTGTAAATAAACAGACAAAGACAGGCAGAAAAATATATTTCAATAGTGTTCTATGGTAAAGAGAAGGAGATAAACATGGTTCTATATTATTATATGGTAAATACACAGGTAAATATAGGAAGATAAGCATGCTTCTATTGTGCTATATGGTAAATAAACAGGTAAAGACATCCTTCTGTTATGTCACGGAGACATAGAGGGAGATTGTATGAGAATGTCTGTGTCAAGCGTGTCCATCTGACGGCCCGCGATGCTTTTTTTTTTTTTGCAGCCCGCAATATTTTTTATGAAGATCTAATTTGATTAAAAGTAATATTTTTCCACAGTAAGTTAAAAAAAAACTTTTTTTTAAGAGCTGTGAAAAGTTGATTAATTACAGTCAAGCCACCTTCTCATGACACGTCATTTTTCTCTTACTTTTATGTAAGTCCGAAGACAAAGCACTACACTTAAAAGTACTCACTTTCAGCTGTATTTTCAGTTTCTTAAAACTTCAAATGGAAATAAAATAAAAGAAAGAAAAAATATTATACAGGTCACGTTCACAGCAGAAAAAGAAGACATTATTAATATTAATGAACAGCAGATGCCAGGTCATTATGACACAGTGGTGTCAGTGGCATAGGCGGCTGAGTCGTTAGGCTCGGTCAACTAATCAGGTGGTTCTGGGTTCAGGTCCCCACAGTGCGGACTTTTTTTTTTCTGATACCCCTACACCTATAAAGGCCCCAGGTTCCGCCCAACCTCTAAAAATGGTTACCTGGGAGATCTGGGAGGTAAATGCCGCCAGATGTGATACTGTCCACATCAGACTTTCATCTGCCGATGGTTCTGGAAATACGGGACTAACACCGTATCTTCAATATGCCTTAATGGCGTGGAAACGGGATGTCTACCTTAGTCTGTCAGTATTAGAATTCTAAATGGGTAGGCTAAGGAATTGCTAAAATACATTGATTCATTAAAGTCACAAACAGAAATAAGAATTCTTGATTTGAGACACTTTATATCTCAGTTAAAACTATACTTAGCTAACTGTGATTCTTTGATCAGTTTTAACATCTCAGGAGGTATATGCTCTAAATATTGCATTAACTTAACAGTCTGAAGTTTCAGAGCAAGCTGCCTTCGACAAAACTAACACACAAGTGCCCAGTCATTAAAAACTTGACTCAGTCAGTCAATAAGTCACGTGCATGTCCTTTGCGGAACTTTGCCTCCCTAACAGCTCTCCTCTAGGCCTCTCGGTTGTGAGCAAGATAGCCTGCTGTTGATGCGTCCATTTGCACATCGTCAACGATGTCTTACAGCCTTCTTCGCCTTGGTCTTCCTCTTTTTATTTTTCCCATTATGTACCTTTCTTCTCTAAATTATCATGGCGTTTAATGTGTCCAAAATATTTCAGTTTTCTCTGTTTAATCTTCTTTACTAGCCAGCCTTCTTCAATAATAAGTTCTTGTAGCATGGATATATTTGTTCTTTTTTGTGTCCATGTTATTTGAAGAACTCTTCTGTAGCATTTACATTCAAAAGTATTTATGTGTTTCTCAGCTGTTTTGCTACATGTCCAGCTCTCACAGGCATATGTTGCGATGGGAAAGATGCATGCCCTTAAAAATCTTATTTTTGTAGTTCTGTCTGTTCCTCTCCACAGCTTAAGGTGTTTTTTTTAAACCGCGATAGATGTCCTCCTTTTAATTTCCCTCATTGTATCTTCATTATTAGTAATGATCCAAGATATTAAAAACTCTCCACTTCTTCCGGTGTTTCCTCACTGATATATTTGCTGCCTTATTTGTTTTGTCAGTTGCCATCAATTTAGTTTTCTTTGCATTAAGATAAAGATTTTGCTCTTCACTGTTCTTACGGACCATTCTTTTTTGTATTGTGAACAGTAATACTATGTCATCAGCATATCAAATCTCTAGTATTTCATAAACTTCAATTTTTATGGCATCGTAATATTCTTTGTCTACATCTTCTCTAACATTCCTTATTATATTTTCAGTATACAAGTTAAATAAGTAAGGCGATAATATGCACTCCTGACGGACCCCTTATTTTATATCAAAGCAAGTTGTTGTTTCACCATTTATTCTTACTGCTGCTTGTTGGTCTAGATACAGCAGTGATGTTAATTGTATCAAATGTGTTGGAAATCCCATTATTTTCATTATTTCCCAAAGTTTCTGGTCTTGTACACAATCAAATGCCTTTGAATAGTCTATAAAAGATAAATATAAATTCACATTAAATTCTATGCATTTCTCTATTACTAATCTTAAATGGAATATGTGTTCTCTTGGTCCTCTTCCTTATCTAAAACCAGCTTGGACCATACTTATTTCTCCTTTTATTTTCTTTCGAGTCTACCCACAATGATTTCTAATAGAATTATACTTGCACGACTAATTTTTTAAAAAAAATGACTACAAAGCTCAAATTTAAAAAAAAACATACAAGCAAACAAATAAAACTGTATTCCAGGAATGAGGTCTGACAAGATTATAGTTGTAGTCTTAAAAATATGCAACATCTCAAAGATGGATAAAGACCAAAACATTTCACATTAAATTTGTATCATTTGACATTCCTTTGTATGTTACATTGCTCTGGTACAGGAGAAAATCCCCGTTCCCTGCCATTAAAGCATACGGTGTCAGGCCCGTATTTTCAAGACCTCCGGCACATGAAAGTCTGATGTGGTCAGTATCACGCCTGGCCCCATTTACCTTCCCAGGTTCCTCTGGTACCCGTTTTTAAAGGCTGGGTGGACCCAGAGGCCTTTTTTGGTGTGCTGGTACCAGAAAGGACCCCCACACGCCTGGGATTTGAACCCGGTACCACCGGATTAGTAGACCACGAGCTAACCATTCAGCTAATCAGGCTGCATATTGCATTGACGCTCCTCATTTCATAATTAATGTTGATGTTTCCGTATGGAGAGTGGTCGCCTTATCAGCGATGTTGTTTGTTGGATTGTCCTTATAGTTTATTTTAGTGTCAGCTGCCAGAATCTTGTTTGCTTTATGATTCGGTTGAGAGATGTGTTCGTTATTTTAGCTAAAATGTTTGTGTAAAGCACCAACAGATTGTCTAGCGCAAGGGTTTTCAAGCTGTTGTGTTGGGCGTATGTAGTCCCTCTCTCTCTCTCTCTTTCTCTCCCTCTCTCTCTCTCTCTCAACCTTAGGTGCCCAAGGCATTATAGCTTATATAAGGGTTTTCCACAAACGCCTGTCCTTCGCCTTTTTTTCCGCTCTTGCCCAGGTGAGCCCTTTGTTGCACAACATCCTCTCTGCTTGTTCTTCTCCATGTCTCCTTGGCTGGTAGAAGTGTCGTATTAGGTATATGTATTTATATCCTCGTATAATTTCTATCAGCAAAGTAACAGTTTCTAATACAATTTTTTTTTTACTTAGCTTATGGTTGGCTGAGTGGTTAGGCGGTCAGTCTACTAATCCGGGTGAAACGGGTTCAAGTCCCAGCAGCGGGGATTTTTTTTTCTGGTACCCCAACACCCCAGCGGCCCCCTGGATTCACCCAGCCTCTAAAAATTGGTACCAGAGAAATATGGGAAGGTAAACGCAACCAGGCGTGATAAGTGACCACATCAGACTTCCATGTGCCGATGGTCTTAGAAATACGGGCCTAACATCTTATCCCCAGTATGTCTTAATAGCACTGAAAAGGGGATTTTACCTTTTTTTTTTATCCACTTATTATTAGAAAATCTTTTAGATCCCTGAGTCTGTAGCTCACAGCCATGAAATAATCCATCCCTCTTCCACTTTACAATTTAATGAAGGGATGGTAAAGGTTAATTAGCTGGTGGTTCTTTTTCATATAGGTCTATAATCTTTATTTGTGCTCACTCCATTGTTTCTTCCGTGGAACCCTCTACTGCCAAACGTTTTAGGGTACCCGTTTCAACAATCCATGTCTTGGTATTATAAGTTTTAAGACCTCTGGTAGCCGGGTTTTTTTTTTTTTTTGATACGTTAAGTGTCATCTTCAGGATATTTGTACTGTATGTATTATAGCCAGATGTGTGTATAATGTGTCGATTGAATATTTGTTATATTTGATGCATTACATCATGTGTGTGCGTTGTACTAAAAGATGCGTCAATGAAATGTAACATAGAAACTAGATTTATATGCGGCCCGCTCCTCTGTTTCCGCATGCTGTTGTGGCCTCTAATACCAAGGGAATTTGGACACCTGCAGGACTGTATTTTTTCTTGACCTGTCGTGACACTAGAGTGTGATGTGGTCAGTGCTCTCAAACTCCCGACGTAACAGGGGTCAGGTAGCCATACCTGCCGGTGAATAGGAACGCCAAGTGCATTAGCCAAGTCTCTACTCCTGTGCCATTTGCATTAGCCACTTTTCTACTCATGTGGTTATTGCTCAAGCCACTTTTCTACTTATGTGTCAATTGCACCGGCCCACTTCTCTACTCCTGTGCCAAGTGCACTAACCACGTCCTGCCCCAAGTGCACTAGCCACGTCTCTATTCATGTGCCAAGTGCACTAGCCATTTTTCTACTCATGCATCAAGTACACTATCCACTTCCCTACTCCTGCGCCAAGTGCACTAGCCACGTCTCTATTCATGCGCCAAGTGCACTAGCCACTTTTCTACTCATGCGGCAAGTGCACTAGCCACTTCTCTACTCATGTGTCAAGTGCACTAGCCACTTCCCTACTCATGCGTCAAGTGCACTAGCCACTTCCCTACTCATGCATCAAGTACACTAGCCACTTCCCTACTCATGCATCAAGTACACTATCCTATTCCCTACTCATGCGTCAAGTGCACTAGTCCGCGTTTTTTCCTGTGGCACAGAAAAAGCTTCTAGAGGATTGGTTTTGCGTTTTTTTTTTTTTGGTTTTGGTTTTAGATAGGCCTAATATTTGTATTAAATTTCTAGCTGAATCTCTGCTATTTCCAGTTGCGTTCATGGTCTCTCAGTGAACAACCACGGCAGATGAACATTTATGTTATTAAAAATCACGTCCGCCATGTTTTGTAGGTGAAAACAAGCAATGTCTATATTTAATGCTTGAAGCAGTTTAAAATTCCGAACTTTTGAACCAAATGATGAGACTGTGATTATTTAACTGACCTTTATTTTTTTTTAAAGCAATATTAAGAAATATTTAAACAAAAACAGAATGCGTTAAAACTCTCACCGCTCGTTAAGACATGAAAAAGAGAGGGCCTTTAAAACGGTCAACGTACTCTAAAAGATATATAGAAAAAAAACTATTAAAAAGGTCAGTGCACACTAACAGATATAATGAAAAAGAAGCCGTTAAAATGGTGAGCGAACACTAAAAGATATAATGGAAAAGCCGTTAAAACGGTCAGCACACACTAAAAAATATAAAGAAAAAAAACTCTGTTAAAACTGTCTGAGCACATTAAGAGATAAAATGGAAAAAAAAGAAACCGTTAAAACGTTCACCCACATTAATTATGACAAAGAACAAAAAAAAGGGCAGTCAGAAAATAATCTCATGCCAACCCCGGAAACTTCATGGTTGAGTGGCTGGTGTTTGTGTCCCTGGTGGCTAGATGGTTGTTGGTTTTTCTGGCGTCTAGTTTTAGAGTCTTCGTCATACCTTTGTTGGTTATATAGATCTCATATTTAAATTCTTTGTCTGCACTTTCTGCCCAGGTTAATCTGACACACTTCCAGAAGGAAGAGTGAGGAAGAAAGAACTGCAACTCACGGAGAGAAAGAACTGCCCCACAAAGAGAAAGAAATGCCCAACAGAGAGAAAGAACTTCCCCATAGAGAGAAAGAACTGCCCCACAGAGAGAAAGAATTGCCCCACACAGAGAGAAACAACTGTACCATACAGAGAGACAGAACTGCACCATAAAGAGAGAAAGAACTGCAGCACAAAGAGAGCAAGAACTACACTACACAGAGAGAAAAAACTGCACAGGCAGAGAGAAAGAACTGTACCATACAGAGAGAAAGAACTGCAGCACACAGAGAGAAAGAACTGCAGCACACAGAGAGAAAGAACAGCATTACACAGCTGAAAGACCTGCAGTACAAAGAGAGAAAGAACTGCATCACAAAGAGAGAAAGAACTCCACCACACAGAGAGAAAGAACTGCAGCACAAAGAGAGAATGAACGCTATCACACAGAGAGAAAGAACTGCAGTACACAGAGAAAAAGAACTGCAGCACAAAGAGAGACAGAACTACATCACACAGAGAGAAAGAACTGCAGCACAAAGAGAGAAAGAACTGCATCACACAGAGAGAAAGAACTGCAGTACACAGAGAGAAAGAACTGCATCACAAAGAGAGAATGAACTGCATTTAACAGAGAGAAGGAAATGCACCACACAGAGAGAAAGAACTGCAGCACAAAGAAAGAAAGAACTGCAGTACACAGAGAGAAAGAACTACAGTACACAGAGAGAAAGAACTGCACCATACAAAGAGAAAGAACTGCACCCCACAGGGAGAAAAGACTGCACCCCACAGAAAGAAAAGACTGCACCCCACAGGGAGAAAGGACTGCACCCCACAGAAAGAAAAGACTGCACCCCACAGGGAGAAAAGACTGCACCCCACAGAAAGAAAAGACTGCACCCCACAGGGAGAAAGGACTGCACCCCACAGGGAGAAAGGACTGCACCCCACAGGGAGAAAAGACTGCACCCCACAGAAAGAAAAGACTGCACCCCACAGAAAGAAAAGACTGCACCCCACAGAAAGAAAAGACTGCACCCCACAGGGAGAAAGGACTGCACCCCACAGGGAGAAAAGACTGCACCCCACAGAAAGAAAAGACTGCACCCCACAGGGAGAAAAGACTGCACCCCACAGGGAGAAAGAACTGCACCCCACTTGGAGAAATAACTGCACCCCCAAAGGAAGAACGGACAAGGACAGGGATACACGAGGATAGAACTTTCAGAAATATCCTCAGAGGGATATTTTAGAGAAAGCTGGGACGATCTTTTCTGTACCCTAAAACTTTGTCATGGATTGACGATAATTTAAATATTTTATCAGTTATATTTCTTCTCCTTCTTCTTCTTCTTAACGCTACGTCTTCGAACAGGCTTTGCCTGGCTAATGGGGCAGGCATCGCCATAGTCCCTATGGTGGTGGAGTCTGCTAAAGAAGTATTGCACACTCCCTACTTTTTTAAACTGTACTCTGGGAGTGAAAAAATAGCTGCCATAACCCGCTCCCACTCCGATACTATGCTGTACATCAACATCTTCACAGCATCGCCTGCAAAGAACACCAGCTCGCAGTTACAGGGAGATTGCACAACCAACCATCTCCATGGAACTGCGAGCTGGCATTCTTTGCAGCTGACGCGATGAGCGTGTTGAGGGGCAGCATCGTGAATGTTTGGGAACCGTTTACGGCGAATGTTTTTCAGTCTGTGAGTGGAGCTACAAAAGCAGACGGCATGCAGTACTTCTTTAGCAAACTCCACCACCATGGGGACTATGGCGATCTCTGTCCTGTTAGCCAGGCTGGCTTGAAACTGGAGGTACCAACGGAGAGCACTGGGTTTAGGTCAACTATGAGGCACCAACCTGGATGCTAGCATGTCAGCTATGAGGCACCAACCTGGATGCTAGCATGTCAGCTATGAGGCACCAACCTGGATTCTAGCATTTCAGCTATGAGGCACCAACCCGGATGCTAGCATGTCAGATATGAGTCACCAACCTGGATTCTAGCATTTCAGCTATGAGGCACCAACCCGGATGCTAGCATGTCAGCTATGAGGCACCAACCTGGAGTATAGCATTTCAGCTATGAGGCACCAACCCGGATGCTAGCATGTTAGCTATGAGGCACCACCTCGGATGCTAGCATGTCAGCTATGAGTCACCAACCCGAATGCTACCATTTCAGCTATGAGGCATCAACCCGGATGGTAGCATGTCAGCTATGGGTCACTAACCCGGATGGTGGCATGTCAGCTATGGGTCGTGTGGTAGTATATGGAGACATTAAAGAAGTTGCTTATAATCTCGAATAAAAAAAAATAAAGGAGATGAAATATTTCTGTGGGGGAAAGAAAGGATTGCACATAACAGATATCACCAAGACAATTCTGACGTAAGAGGAGACGTGAAAATGGTGAGGGTTGGGCGGGGTGGGGGTGAAGAAGAAGAAGAAGAAGAAGAAGAAGGAAAGAAAGAAAGAAAGAAGAAGAAGAAGAAGAATGGCAAAGGTCAGTTTCTTTGGAGAGCGGCTGGAGTCCGGTCGTTTGGGGACCTTGTTCCAACTTGCAGACCGCTGATAGGCTGAGTAGAGCTTTGATACTTTCCCCGCAGCAGCAGAATGTTCACTGTGTGATTTAGAGTTGAGATTCGCGAGCTGTAATGTTGTAACTTGGAAGGCTACATACTGGGAAAAAGAAAGAGAGGAAGACCAAGGCGAAGATGGCTGCAGGACATCGTTGATGTTACGCGAATGGACGCATCAGCAGCAGGGCATCTTGCTTACAACCGAGAGGCCTACAGGAGAGCTGTTAGGGAGGCAAAGTTCCGCAAGGGACATGCAAATGACTAGATGACTGGATGTTGGAACTAGACTGATTAGGGAATAAAACGGTTGATCCAAGTGCAGCTCTGAGTCATTGCTTTTCTGTTTGGGCATTGACATTTGACTGGGGCTGGATTCGGGTCACACTCGGCTCCACGAAGTACTGACTAACCACTGGACGCACAGCCGCGGGTCGCTGACTGTCAAATCGAACGCTGTCTTTTCTATAGTATCATTAACGAAGATAAGCCATGAGAGAAGTCAACGGACAATCCCCACACACTCCCTCGAATCTTCTTTGTAAAAGTAGCATTTTCCTTTTTCTCCACAGATTTCCTTATCAAGAATGATACACAATGTTCGTAAAATTGATACATGTAGTCGTCTATTGTTCATAAATTTCATGCAAGTAGGCATCTATTGTTCATAAGCTTGATACAAGTAGACATCTCTTGTTCATAAGCTTGGTACAAGTAGGCATCTATTTTTTATAAGCTTGGTACAAGAAAGCATCTAGTGTTCATAAGCTTGATACAAGTAGCCATCTCTTGTTCATAAGATTGATACAAGTAGGCATCTATTATTCATAAGATTGATACAAGTAGGCATCTCTTGTTCATAAGTTTATTACACGTAGACATCTTTTGTTCATAAAATTTGATACAAGTAAACATCTATTGCTCATACGCTTGATACAAGTAAACATCTATTGTTCGTAAACGTCATGAACGTAGGCATCTATTGTTCGTAATCTTCATGACGTAGACATCTATTATTTGTAAACTTGATACAAGTAAGCATCTAGCGTTCGTAAGCGTGCCACAAGTAGGCATCTGTTGTTCATAAGCCTGATACAAGTAGGCATCTGTTGTTCATTAGCCTGATACAAGTAGGCATCTGTTGTTCATAAGCCTGATACAAGTAGGCATCTGTTGTTCTTAATAAGTTAATAAATAAATCCAGGGAAAAAAATTAGTTAAAACTCTGTCTCCGTCTTTATATCAATCTTAAATCTCCAGTAAGATTCTGACACTACAGATCAAACAAGACTGCGCAAACATAACTATCACTGGAGCATTAATGTGGAGTGACACGTGCCAATCCCAGTGTTCAATTTTTAGTATGGCGCTCATAAATGACAAATCTGGGCTTTTTCTACGCTGGAAATTGCTCAAATGTGACAAATACGGGACTGTTCATTTTCATCACAGCCACAAACATTACAAGTAGATTTAAGTAAATATTCAGTATAGCGCCCGTAACAGGGCTGTACGTTAAGGTTGAATGTGAATGCGATACATTAGCATAAGTTTTATTTTAAGTATGAGCCTGGACTGGTTAAGTAATTTTTAACTCCTTCTTCTTCTTCTTCTTCTTCTTTCTCCCTTTAACCGTGAACTCCTGTTATTTGCAGTAAATAAGGTTATAAAATGTCGCGGGACAGAAATATGTCGGATAGGGAGCCGGGTTAGGCCGATGTTCTGTTCTTTCGGTTTCTGGATGGAGATTTTTAAAAAAGCAGTTGACTCCACAGCATTAGGGAACTATGGTGATCCCTGCCCCGTCAGTCAGGCTAGGCCTGTTTCTGGGTGGAGGGGGGGGGTATCAGCGGAGAGGGGGGAATAGGTTCTTGGGCGGTTATGGTTCGCCAATCTTGACGCTAGCATGTCAGGTATGGGTCGCTGATTGCCACATCTGACAGGGTCTTCAACCGCAGTTTATAGCTCAGTCACATCTTACTAAGAATAGCAGGGCCGTTAACTCCAGCAAAATATGTTAATAAAAACACTAACCTGTACTTCTTTCTTCTGAGGAGATCTGGTGATCTGATAAAACTGGATAGCTCTTTTTATGCCTTTTTCCTGTGTCTTCTTCTTCTTCTTCTTGTTTTGCGCTCGAGCTCAGTGAGGCTGCGTTGTGTCAGAGTTTGCAGCTTGGCTGTGACATTCGCGTCTTCCGTTCCGACACATCCCACTTCGGTTCAGGGTATTTTTAGGGTTGGATTTAGCTCCGTACTTCGAATGCTGTTCACTCGATCTATTCACACATATGTGCTTTCAGGAAGCAGAATAGGGTCTTGGTCAGCTATAGTTCGCTAAATGTGATAAGCACAGCCAGCCAAGTTTTTCTAAGCAAAGCGTAAACAGTTCGTAAACTTGATATAAGTAGACATTTATTGTTTCTAAGCTTGATTCAAGTAGGTATCTATAGTGTGTAAGATTGATACAAGTAAGCATCTATTGTTTGTAAGCTCGATATAAGTAGGCATCTATTGTTTGTAAGCTTGATACAAGTAGGCACCTATTGTTTGTAAGCTTGATACAAGTAGGCATCTATAGTGTGAAGCTTGATACAAGTAGGAATCTATTATTCGGAAATTTAATACAAGTAGGCATCTATTATTCCTAAGCTTTATGCAAGTAAGCATCTATTATTCATAAGCTTGATACAAGAAGTCATCTATTGCTCGTAAATTTGATACAAATATGCATTCCTAAGCTTGATACAAATATGCATCTATTATTTGTAAGTTTGATACTAGTAGGCATCTATTATTCGTAGCTTGATACAAGTAAGCATATATTATTCGTAAGCTTCATGAACGTAGTCATCTATTGTTCGTAAGCTTCATGAACGTAGTCATCTATTGTTCGTAAGCTTCATGAACGTAGTCATCTATTGTTCGTAAGCTTCATGAACGTAGTCATCTATTCTTCGTAAACTTGATACACGTAGGCATCTATTGTTTGGAAACTTGATACAAGTAGGTATCTATTATTCGTAAGTTTTATGAACGTAGGCATCTATTGTTTGTAAACTTGATACAAGTAGGCATTTAGCGTTTGGAAACAAGTAGTCATATGTGGTTCATAAGCTTGAAATAAGTAGTCATATGTGGTTCTTATACGTTTGAAATAAGTGGTCATATGTGTTTTATAAGCTTGACGCAAGTAGTCAGCAGCTGTGGTTTATAAGTTCGACGCAGGTAATCAGCTGTGATTTATACGTTTATAAGAACATACAGTAATCCAATATTTCGAGAAAAGCCTTTTTCAAGCATTACATTTTTTAAAAAAAGATAAAAACACGAAAAATATATGAAAAATAATATATAGATGTAAGCTTTTGGCCTCCTCCTTGTAAGAAAAATGAAGAAAATCAGAAGTAGTTTTATAAACTTGACGCAAGTAGTCAATTATGAGTCACTGACCGCTATCTTTTTCATGCCGACGGCGCATCCCTGACCCTCAGTCACTTTATCAGCCGCGAGTGCAAAATAAATAAATAATATCGGGGTTTTTTAGTGTTCGAAACAAAACATATAAAGCAAAGTCATGAATGAACAGCGCTTTATGAACATGACATGAAAGAGGGATTTTGCGTCATTTTCATGCTGTTTACAGAGAAAAAAAGGGGAGGGGAAGAAGGGATTAAAAGAATGGCTGGGATTCGAACTCCTGACTCCTATAGAACCAGGCTTAAGGAGAGGAAGTTGAGGGGGTGGGGGGAGCCAGCGTTGTACCAGTTGGGTCCAGCTACTGGAGGGGGTGGGGGAGTCAGGATTGTACCACTGTGGTCCAGCTACTGGAGGGGGTGGAGCCAGCGTTGTATCAGGGGTCCAGCTACTGGAGAGGGTGGGGGGAGCCAGCGTTGTACCAATGTGGTCCTGCTACTGGAGGGGGGTGGAGCCAGCGTTGTACCAGGGGTCCAGCTAATGGAGGGAGGGAGCCAGCGTTGTACCAGGGGTCCAGCTACTGGAGGGAGGGAGCCAGCGTTGTACCAATGTGGTCCAGCTACTTAATTGGGGGGGGGGGGGGGGGGTGGAGTCTTGTTTTTCGTATCTTTTCTTATTACATAGAAAATGAAGAAAATCAGAAAACATAAGGCTCCGCGTAATGGTTGGATAGGGAGGGGGCAGGGGCCCGATCTAGCTCGCCGTGGCCCACTGTAGAACAAGCACTGTCTAGCCAGAAGCTGGCAACATATTATCATCAACTCGACCACCTGACACCCCTACCGGAATCCGGGATTCGACCCACAGCCACTACATGAACTTATGTTTCTTTCACTCACGTATAAAGTGTTTTGTACGTTTCTTTGACACTTCTAAGAAAGTACTGCGACTTGAAGCCCGGTTTCCACCGGATTAGCGACCTGGCGCTCTATTTAGCTTTATCTGTAGAAGTTTACCTGTCGTCAGAAAAACACTTTGGTAGTGTTATTCTCATACCTGATTTTTTGTTGAATGAAGTGTCGTTCAAGTTTCTGAATCGGCTGAAGAAGTGATATTCTTACAAATGAAACTTTTCCGATTCAGTTTAGAAGTGGGAATACAAATAAGTAGTTCTTCTTTTAGGGACATTTTTTAAAAAGTATACCAGATAAGGACGCCGCAGTGGTCTTGTGGTTAGCGCACTCACTTGCGGATCAGGAGATTCCCTGGTTCGATTCCGCACTCGTCTGGAATTTTGGAGCTACCGGCGCCGGCCAACCTTGAAAAATGGGTGCCCGGGGTTTCTCTAGGAGAACAAAGGCAGCGAGGACATGTGCTGGCATCCTTACCTCAAATGCTGTAGCAGCCTAGAAATGAGAAGACACTAACGATCCATACCTCTATGCCATGCAAATTCTAAGAGACAGAGATTTTTCCCTGGGTCTGTTAGTCACGTGGTACCTAGTTCAGGTCCCAGCACTGGGGACATTTTTTTTTCGGGTGCCAACACATCGAAAAGACCCATGTGCCTACCCGACCTCTAAAAATGGGTACCAGAGAAATCTAGGAAGGTAAATGCGGCCATGCGTGATACTGACCACGTCAGACTTTCATGTGCCGACGTAAAGTAACAGAACATAGATTTGTAGGAGTAGACCGGCCTCGAAAAGGTCGAAGACAAAGCTCTTTAGTGAGACGTGAGAGAAAGAAAAATCACAAGAGAATTATCTGGGATTCGAACCACGGACTCCAGTTAGTACGAAAACCTCGTTGTTTCCTTTTGAAATGTTCATGTACCGATGGTCTTGGATAATACAGGGCTAACACTGTATCTCCAGTGATGGCATAGAATCGGGGATTTTTACCCCCTTTTATTTTATCCCAGACAAGAAACAGCGGTGAAGAATGATACAGAAACTAAGAAGTTAATTAGCAACGCATCTGCAACAACATCACAACCAGCTACAGCTATATAAACATTGTCATCATTATCAACAATGGCTCAAGTCCAGAGCAACAGCAGAAACAAAGAAACAGCGCCATCTGTAAAGTGCTCTACAAAACGGGAGACAACCGACGTACCCAGAGAGCCGCAAGTTTCGACTTTGAATTATTTCCGTTCGGACTAATCGCCATCGTCCATTGTTTTATGATTCGCGCAAAGAACGGTCTTGCTCTCTTTGTTTAATGCAGAAACGGTGTTCCATACACTGGAACACAAATAAAAAAAAGTGCAAAACAAAACTAAAACTAACGGCGAGAACTGCAGGGGAACTCCGATGTACAGACAAATGCCAGCTCCGATGAAACCTCGTTTGTTCTTCCATTGAAGCGCGCTCGAAGATTCGATAGATTTTATTGACTGACACGCATTCATTGCAGAAAATCTCTTGTGCCATTCTATGGTTGTCCCCTCCCCCATTTAGTTATTTTTTTTTTATTATATACTCGGCTTGCGTTACGCCCGTTCATGGAGAGATTTGCATGAATGAGAAACAGCTCACGTTTAATAGCAGACCTCCTCCCCCTTCCCCCTCCCTAACTCCCTGTCCCCTCACACCCCCACCCCCTCCCTACCGGGGTATCAACATAGACGCACTGTGCACACAGACTGATAGCTAACATTAAGTAAAGCAGACGTATATGCGAGTATCTGCTTTACACTTTTCCAAAATAAATACGTGTCATAACAGAGATCTATCTCTCTCACAGACCACGGAGTGCGGCTTATCGCTTCTGTCCTCATCCACTGGATGCATCCACAACACTGACGCAGGGAGCAGAATTTTAGAAAGGGTCGTGGGGGGTGGGGGGAGGTAGAGAAACAAAGGTGGGGCCGCCTTTTAGTTAAGTCTAAATCCTCCTTTTCAAATAGTCGATTCTACACAACGAGACAGGTCAGTGCACTGAATTGTCAAGTTCGTACATACATAAATACATATGTACATACATATATATATATACATACATATATACATACATACATACACACATACATACACACATACATACATACACATACATACAGTCATACATACATACATACACACATACATACACACATACATACATACACATACATACAGTCATACATACATACATACATACATATATACATACATACACATACATATATACATAAATACACATACATACATACATGCATACTACACGCATACATGCATACATACATACATACACATACATATATACATACATACATATATACATACACATACATACATACACACGCACATACATACACACATACATACATACATAAACACACATACATACATACATACATACCTACATACATACATATTTACACGCATACATACATACATACGTACATATACATACATACATACATACATACATACATACATACATACATACATACATGTGGCAAGGAACTGTTTTACTGAGATATCCAACAACAGGTTGTTGTCGTGCGACGTGGCCGAAGTATCTCAGCTTTCTAACTTTGGTGGCGTCGACGAGACAGTTTTCTGTGACAGCTAGTCCCATCAGGATCTCTTTATTTGATGTACTTTCTATCCATGATATTCTTAGTGCCCTTCTGTAGCACTTAGTTTCTAATGCTGTTATTATCCTTTCTAGCGGTTTGTTGTGCTGAAATCTCTAAATTACTCTGTGTCATCTACCTGCCTCGCAGTTACCTTCATCAAAGACAGCTCAAGTTAATCACTGTATTCTCAGACTCGGGCACAGCACAGCATCATGAGCTTCCACTTGAAGAACTCGTGAGCGCTGACCCACTACCAGGGGGCCAAAGGTAAGAAGTGATTTAATCATGCAGCGCTTCTCAGAGACTGAGCGGAACACTTGATGATCTAGATTTTGATCAGATAATCCGTCGTTTACAGGAGTGAATGTGCCAAATAAATAAATCTCTAACAGAAGCAGGGTGTTTTGTGTGGCGAAGTGGTTAGTGCGGTAATCTCTCTTAGCGAAGGTCGGAGGTTCGAATCCGTCAGGAGGCGGCGGGCGCCACCCCCCCCCCCCCCAACAAACCGCACAGTTGTAGAAATGGGTACCTGACTTCCTCTGGAGCTGGGGAAGGAAAGGCGGCCAGGCACGATGCTGACCACATCACCCTCTGGTGTGCTGACAGGTCAAGGAAAATATGGGCACTAACAATATATCACTGTGTCGTTCTAATTAACGGCAGCGTTACCTTTGCCTTTATCTACCTAGCCTCCTTTGAGACCTAGACACTTAACAAAACAGTTGAGAAACACATAAATAACATTGAATGTAAATGCTACGGAATAGTTCTTCAAATATCATGCACACGCACAATATATATATATATACATACTACAAGAATTTAATATTGAAGAAGGCCGGCTAGTAAAGAAGATTTAACAGAGAAAACTAACATAGTCTGGACACATTAAACGTCATGAGAATTTAGAGAAGACCGTCTTGGAAGGGTGCATAATGGGACAAAGAAAGAGAGGAAGACCAAGGCAAAGATGGCTGCAAGGCATCGTTGATGATCTGCAAATGTATGCATCAGCAGCAGGCCATCTTGCTCACAACCGAGAGGTCTACAGGAGAGCTGTTAGGGAGGCAAAGTTCCGCGTGGGGCCTGCAAATGACTGACTGACCAAGCAGAAACAGTGATATATCCAGGGAGCAGTATTATGCCTGTCTGCCTGCATGTCTGCCTCTGAGGGCAGATAAATACGTCACTTGATTTAGGAAACTAAAAAAGGGCACATTATATCACTCTCGAGTACACACAGTTGAGAAAAAAAAAAGCAGATGAAAATACATATACTGGAGTCAATATCAATCTCATGAAGGTCGTAGGTGGCGTCATGAGTGGCGTCATGGAGTGGAGTAATGAATGGCGTCATGCAGAGGCGTCATGGAGTGGAGTAATGAGTGGCGTCATGTAGTGGCGTCATGGAGTGGAGTAATGAGTGGGGTCATGTAGTGGCTTCATGGAGTGGAGTAATGAGTGGCGTCATGTAGTGGCGTCATGGAGTGGAGTAATGAGTGGCGTCATGTAGTGGCGTCATGGAATGGAGTAATGAGTGGCGTCATGTAGTGGCGTCATGGAGTGGAGTAATGAGTGATGTCATGAGTGGCGTCATTTATCTGAAACTGACAATGATGATTTCATTAACGTTAGAAAAAAAAGATATCGTTTAATGGCGATTTTAGTTTCATTCTTCAGAGTTCGCCATCAAAAGGGAACTGGTTGGGGGGGGGGGGGTTGTGTCGCTGCTATACGCCATGCAGCACGTCACGTCCTTCGCCGGACCACCTTCCTGTTGCGATCTTTATTCACTCACCCAGGCTACTGTCTGTTTCCAGGGGCACCTCTGTTAGGTATAACAGGCTCTTGATCAGTTAAGGTTCGCAAACCTTGACACGAGCAGTCAGATGTGGGTGGCTGATAGCTATCTTATTCAGGCTGACTATTAAGTTTTCGTCCCAGGTTAAATTATAAAGTGCACTTTTTTACTATTTAAGTGAGATAAAGGTAAAAATCCCCCCTCCCATGCCATTAAGACATATTGGGGATACGGTATTAGGCCCGTTTTTCCATGACCTTCGGCACTGGAAAGTCTGACGTGGTCAGTTACCACGCCTGTGCGCATTTACCTTCCCAGATTTCCGTGGTACACATTTCTAGAGGCTGGGTGGGCCCTGGGGGGGTGGGGTGGGGGGGGGTTTGGTGTGCTCCAGAAAAGAAATCCCACTGCTGGGACTGAATCTTGTACCATCGGATCAGTAAACCGAGCGCCTAACCACTCAGCCAACCTGGCCGCCTACTCTTCAAGGGGCGTTATTTTTAAAAAAAATGTGAAGCCCTGGTTGACTTCATAAATATTATAGCGAATACAATTGCGGGGTTCCTTCTTGCTTTCTACTTTCCATGGCTCTAGACTGGGATGTCTATATTTATTGTCCAGATAAATTGTGCGGTCTCTTTGAGGTCATGCTTTGTGGATCCATGTGGTCAGGACAAGGGGCAGAGCTGCAGCACGTACTCTGGAGTATGGACCCCTGTCTCGTATGTATGCCACAGGCCGGAAAAGACTCAGGTGTGCTCGCAATTTACAAATTTACCCTGAGTACTCTCAGATGGTCATCGTTGATGATGTGCAAATGGACGCATCAGCGGCAGGGTATGTTTCTTACAACCAAGAGGATTGCAGGAAAGCTGTTAGGAAGGCAAAGTTCTGAAAGGGACATACAACTGACTGACTGAATGAGTCTGAGATGGTGACTTGTTCCTGACGTGAGAGCAGCGACATCTGGTCGTTAGATGGTGGGCTGTGCCTATCAGTCTATGTGTGGGAGTAGCTGTGGGTTGTGCCTATCAGTCCATGTGTGGGAGTAGCTGTGGGTTGTGCCTATCAGTCCATGTGTGGGAGTAGCTGTGGTTTGTGCCTATCAGTCCATGTGTGGAAGTAGCTGTGGGTTGTGTCTATCAGTCCATGTGTGGGAGTAGCTGTGAGTTGTGCCTATCAGTCCATGTGTGGGAGTAGCTGTGGGTTGTGCCTATCAGTCCATGTGTGGGAGTAGCTGTGGGTTGTGCCTATCAGTCCATGTGTGGGAGTAGCTGTGGGTTGTGCCTATCAGTCCATGTGTGGGAGTAGCTGTGGGTTGTGCCTATCAGTCCATGTGTGGGAGTAGCTGTGGGTTATGCCTATCAGTCCATGTGTGGAAGTAGCTGTGGGTTGTGCCTATCAGTCCAAGTGTGGGAGTAATTTTGAGTCGTGTCTATCAGTCCATGTGTGTGATTATCTGACCATATTAAAGTCATAGTTAACATTGTGAGGTTTATTGTTAATATTAGGAGGCTTGATGTTAACGTTATGATACTTGTTAACATTGCATCTTCTGCGTTATTTCATAAGCACGGCTACCTACTGTAAACAAGGAGACAGGCAGCCTCCACGAATACCACCATCAGTAGGAGTTCTTAGCGCCAGCCCCACAGTTTTTCATCCTCATTTTATTTCTTTCCCCTGGGGGCCTGATTTGGATTCTCAGATCTCTGTTGAGAGTTCAGGTCTGCAGGTTGTGCTCTGGGTTCTGGGAGAACATTTTGGCTTGCGAAGAGAGCAGTTCTGAGCCGCCTCCAAGTTTGTGTAGATGGGCTTGTGGTCTGCGGTGTCCCGTGCGAATCCTGGGAACTGTTATTTGTTGTGTTCTATTTAGTTGTTGAACAGAGGCTTTGGGATATCTTCTGTGGCGTTGTGCAGGTGCTTTCCTTTCATGAAGTTTTTTTTGTTGCTTTTATAACCATATATGGATACATCAGCAGCAGGCCATCTTGCTCACAACCGAGAGCCCTACAGGAGTGCTGTTAGGTAGGCAAAGTTCCACAAGGGACATGCAAATGAATCAATGAATTAACCATATATGGAGTGTTCTGCGCTGTGTCAGACAGACATTCCTATATCAGTACAGGTTTGTCTCTCATCTTTGTTTATAACATAGGTAAAGTCCCACTTTCAGTGTCATTAAGACATACTAGGGAATACGATGTTAGGTGCGTATTTCCAATACATGAAAGTCTGATGTGGTCAGTATCACGCCTGGCTCGAGAATTAACCTTCCCAGATTTCTCTGGTACCTAGTTTTAGAGGCTGGGTCGACCCCGAGGGCCTTTTTGGTGTGGGGGTACGAGAGAAAAAAAATCCCCCACTGATGGGACTTGAACTCGGTAACACTGGATTAGTAGACCGAGAGCCCAACCACCCTGCCAAGCTTCACTTCTGCAAAAGGGGGGGGGGGGGGGTCAACAAAGCAGATGAGAGGGGAGAGGAAGAAAAATGTTAAAATTTACGTCCCACTTTTTACAGCCGTACCTAGAGAATCTATACGTTTATTTCAGTAACAAAAAGTTAATAAACAGAATGTTAAACCAGGCATTAAAAGAAAATATCTTTAAAACTAGACAAGGCTGAAGACACCTGTGTGAAACTCTCGTCCTACTCCCCCTCCTGCACCAGCACAGACAACAGCATCGTCCCTAACGACAGCAGCAACTGTTATACGAAAAATAAACCCATAATAAAGTGTAGACCCGGCACGATCGTGGGACGGTCTGTGTTAGTTTTGGCTGTAAACTGTTTACTCCTTCTGGTGGACTGGCTAGTGGTGATGAGGCTTGGTGGAGCGCTGTCTGCTATCTAGAGATTCTGAGATCTGCCCTGACCGGTATGCTAGCCCCGGGCTGTCTGGGAAATAGAAGCTTCTGGGGGTTTGAATTTAGTTTCCTTTTCCTCCTTCTTATTGTTTACTTCAGCAGACACCTTGAGGCGTCATGTGGAGACTCATTTCTTGTAAGAGGTAGAAGTTTTTCTCAAAATCATCGTCATCACCGTCATCTACATTAGCACTGTTGTCTGATCGCCGAGCATTTGCGAGCAGGGTATGTTTTAGAAATCGACGGTGTGAAGATTTTGGTACCGTAGTGTCGGATGGGGAGTTGGTTACTGCAGTTTGCTTTGAAGACCTAGACAGTACCCAAGGTTCTAGACAACCCCCAAAGGTTCTAGACAACCGCCACGAGAGTCCAGCTAGTCTAATCCTGTTACCAGATGCAATAAAGGAGAGTTTGGACAGGGTCTTGACAGCCAGCTAATCATACTACCAAGAACAGACGGAGTGGACGGTGGGATAGGGTCTTGGCCAGACAGCTAATCTTGTTATCAAGAGCAAACGGAAAGGAAGATGGGACAGGATCTTGGCCAGCTATCTCTAATCTTGTCACCAAGTGCAGACGGAATGGAATGTTGAGCAGGGTCTTGGCCAGCTCTAGTTCTGCTGTATAACCACGCCGTCACTCTAGCATAGTCATCTTTCATAGTTTCGTCGCCGTCATCAGATTATCTCTCAATGCTGGGAGCAAGAGAAGGAGGAGTGGATGATGGAGTGGCTACAGAAGATCCCAATATGCTCTTCTATATGATGGCTCGACGCAACTCTCAACTTCCCAGAATCTCCAACGGCCGGAACGGAACGTAAACTCCTGCAATATAATCAAAGAATGTCACGACTCAGACAAGACATAGACGATCTGCCAGGCGGTCACAGTTCAACCTTCTTTATTGGTGAATCATCAATGACACTCTTCCACAGTGTAAGTCTCTAATTTCCTCTCCTTCCTGGTCTATTGTCGATCTGTCCTTCATCTCTCTCTCTCTCTCTCTCTTAGTCTAGGTGCACCCCCCCCCCCCCGTCTTATTCTGTGTTCGCGTCCCGTCCCTACGTCTCCAAGTCTTTTTCTCTAAGTGTAATCTCTAACTCTGTCCTTACTATTCTGTTCATTTTTATTCTTTACTTTCTTGGTGCTCCGTTTGTAATTCCCGCTTAGATGGCTACCCGTGCCGTCCTGCGTACTGTTTTGTATGTACTCTTCTATCAGTGAGTGGCGAAGTGGTTAGTGCACTGATCTCTCATGGCGAAGGTCGGGGGTTCGAATCCGGCCGGAGGCACCCCAGTCACCCAGTTGTAAAAATAGGTACCCGACTTCTTCTGGAGTTGGGGAAGGAAAGGCGGCCAGGCGTGATACTGATCATATCACCCTCTAGTGTGCTGACAGGTCAAGGAAAATATGGGCACTAACACCATATCTCTGTGTGTTTCTAAGGCATGACAGGATTACCTTTACCTTTTACCATTTTTGCCTTCTATCAGTGGTTCTGTCAACCCCTCGCTGACTCCACTCTTACTGCCACAGTTACTGGTAGTTGTAGTGATCTCCATCTTGCCACGTCACTGGCCTGGGTGGTACTCCCGTGAAATGTCTGTAGTCTAGCGCATTTTTTTGTTTGTTTTCTATCTGGACATCACATTTTTCATTCTTCTGCCCTTTGTGCCATGTGTTTTCTTTTGTCATTACAGTATGGCTTTAGTATACACGCGAATAGCCTTTTCAGGTATAAGTATATACAAAACTTATGGGTGATCAGAAGTTGTGAATTATATATTTCTGACCAAATAGGACTTCTTGATTAGTACCGACTTTTATCTTCTCACACATCCAGATTTCTGTTGTTTAGATTAGGTTTCCCAAACACTGCCTCTTCACTAAATCTGAGGAAGTCCGATGAAATGTTCTCTACAGAATTCATTTAATTCTGACAAATAAGATATTCGACTTAGAATTAAACAACTTCACGTGTACTAAGATGCAGTATGACATAATCTTCGTTAGTTTCGTCGCTGAAGCACATCAGTATCAAACCATCATATTCTATATGCAGCATTTCTCAATGTTCTCAACTTCACATTATTCTACACATTTGATAAGAGGACAATTCTAAACTTTGTACTATATTCGATCTGCACCACGTGGTCAATCAGTTACACGACTAATTCACTGTACTCGAAGTTTCAAAGTAACAAATATTTATAATCACTTGAATCACTTGAAACACATCTTCAATCTGTCATAGAACTACTTCTGCAAGACCGCTTTTCCTGAGTATCTATTGCTCTAATTGTCCATCTATTCCAAATGTCGTTACTTACGTCTTCTTTCTCTCTCGTGTCTCCTCTGGTGTGTATTTTCTCTTCTGCGTTTCTTCTCTGATTGTCTGTCCTTCTCTCCTTCTCTTGTTTGGACCGGTCTCAGTTCACTGACCGTCCTTGTTCCTCTGTCTTCGGGGCTCCGTCCTGTCTCCTCTCCTCTACTTCTTCTTTCTTCTTGGTTCCTCTTGGTTCTTCGTTAGCTAGTTCTTCCGTCTTCAAGGCTCCGTCCTCTGTCTCTTCTGCTTCCTCGTTCCCCACTACTTGGTCTTTCTTCCTTCTTCTGTCTCTCCCCTCACCTTTTCATCTTCCAGTCCAGCTTGATGGATAAACCAATAAGTATTTCGGCTCCACCCTTCAGATGTCCACTGGTTCCCATGAGCGTTCTGATTGTCTGTCATTCAAACTTCCCCGTTACTTATACGTCGTAAGTCAATTGTCCAATAGGCCACGCCTCTAAATATTTAATTGGTCAGCTCGCCGAGTTGGTCACTCCTGTATTTAAAACCCGTGTGCAATCGCGTCATCTAACAGGTGTCAAGTGTCAACTCCGTCTATACAATTGTTATTTACCTAAGTCATTATCTTGCTATTTCATGTCGGAGGTTTATTGTGTCCTCGCTTTTCATTGTATCTGCCTTTTCTATTTGTCTTTTCTATTTTGTTTACTCGTGTCAACGTCCAGTCACTGCTTTGTTATCAATGGACCATCCTACTTTCTGGCGTCCTTCCTTTGATGTGTCAGCGTCACTGAGTCTCGTCTTTTTCTATTCACTGTTTCCACTGTTTACTTTTGTCCGCTTCTTGTTCTAGTGTCATGGAAGTTCTATACCTTTCTCTTCCTTTCCTCTCCATTTTTCTCTGTCGCTATTCTATGTTACTATTTTCTTTACAGTATTTTTTTCATAATCATATTAATTAATAATAATAATAATAGCCACAATAATCATTACTTACAAGGCCATGCTACATAAAGAGATGGACATACGTCGGTCTCGTGATGAGAAGATACAGTTAGAGAATCCAAAAACAAGCTATCAATTGGAACACAGAAGGCCGAAGAAAAAGAGGTCGACCACGTGAAACTATAAAGAGGGCATTGTTAAGAGAGGCCAAATTAATAGCCATAAAATCCCTTGATGAGGTTAAAAAGCTCGCTCGAAAACAGGAAAACTTGTCGAACTACCATGCGAGCCCTGTGTGATGTTTTGCGGCACGGGAAGGATGTAAGATGATATAAGACATATAAGACTAAATATATAAATATACACAAAGTCACTGGGGTAAAGCTGTGATTACAACATGTTGAGAGTATTTAAAACAAAACTAGAAACAGCGTTATAAGTTAACATAGGTAACAGATGATAACTCAGAGACGTGTAGAGAGAAAAACGGAGATAAGATGGAGAGAGACAGAGAGAAGCAGAGAGATAGAGAGAGACAGAGAGAAGCAGAGAGATGGAGAGAGACAGAGAGACACACACAAAAAAACACAGTTGTGATGTTTCGGTTTACAGCTTAATCATACAAAAACATACAGGACAAAGAAACATGGGAAAAAAATATAAATATATCTTCACATGAATGATATACAATAACTAAGAAGAAAAAAACAAAAATAGTTTTTTTTTTAAAAAGGCAACAGTAAACTGTGACAAGCGTTGATCTGCGTCCTAGAGTATTGTGAATGTTTACATGGAAGTTTGAAGTGTGATAGGTGATAGTTGTTAGTAAAGAGAGGGTAGGGAAAACGGAAAGAGGAGAGAGGGGTAAAATGATAATCAAACTGAGAAAAGGGGGTAAGTGGACTGATATAAAAACTTGCTTCTCTGTCTGGAATGATATAAAAACTTGCTTCTCTGTCTGGAATGATATAAAAACTTGCTTCTCTGTCTGAAATGATATAAAAACTTCTTTCTCTATCTAGAATGATGTAAAATCTTGCTTCTCTGTCTGGAATGATACAAATTTTTGCTTCTGTATCTGGAATTATGCAAAAATTTACTTCTCAGCTCGGAATGATACACAAACTTACTTTTATGCTCGGAATGATACAAAAGCTTACTTCTCGGGTTGGAATGATAAAAAAAAACCTACTTCTCTGCTCGGAATGATACAAAAACTTACTTCTCAGCTTCAGCTTATTCAAGCCTTAGTTATCATGGTCCTTTTTTCTTTTAACAAAACATTATTAATATCCTTATAGCGTCCAGCAGGACAGAAGGTTTCGACAATGACAAGACATCCCCGCCAAAAACGAAACAGCTGGAAACGAAATGCGATGACGTCATGGCACGGACGCAAGATCTGCCAGCCAGCATAGAACTGGTGTCTTCAGGAAGGGGGCCAATGTAAAAACCCAAGGGCACGATAAGAAGCCGCGTAGAACCAATGGATTTGCTCCCAATGAGAAAGAGCTGGTGATCCTTTATAAAAAAAAAAAAAAAACTATTGGGCGCTATGTTTTGTGCTTTCAGCTGCTTCTCTATGAAAGGCTGTCGCATATATTATGCCATTAATTGTTAATTATACCAGCCTGTGTTCTGTGGCAATTATTCCTATCCACGTTTCTTAACTTTGCTTGTCTGTCTGTTTATCTACTAGGTCCTTCCTTCCATCTTCACCCCACCCCCAACCCCCACCCCCCCCCCCTCTACAGAATGTCTGCCCATCTTTTCTGTTTGTTCTGTGTTTCGAGGGAGAGGGCTTTTTTCTTTTTTTTTTAAAGAGCTCGGAAAATATTTTGATCGTGTTTAAAGCTGGCCTGGCTCGCTGGGGATCACTCATTTCCTGAGGCGCTACGCCAGGGTAAACACTCGTGTATCATTTCTGTATCGTTTCTATTGATTGACACCTCAAAAGACTTTGTTAGCCTAGGTGGGCAACACTTAATACTTGCCGTGTATAGAGGGATACACTTAGTTCGAGCGTCGTTTTGGAAGGGCTAGGGAGAGGGTAGGGGAGGGGAGAGTGAGAGAGTGGCTGACAGACACACAGAGAAAGGCAGGGCGAGACAGAGACAGAAATTCAGAGAGTGTAGAGAGAAACAGAGAGACAGATTGAGAGAGATAGATAGAGAGAAACACAAAAATACAAAGAGAGACAGACAGTGAGAGAGGGAGATAGACAGAGAGAAGTAGTGAGAAACAGGGAGAGACGAGAAAGACATAGAGGAACAGAGAGGGATAGAGAGACACAGAGATATACAAATGGAGAGACAGAGTGTAAGACAGACAGTTGGAGAGACACGGGGAGAGGTAGAAAGAAACAGAAAGGCGGAGAAGGAGAGAGACAGAGACACAGAGCGACAGACAGAGTGAGAGAGAAACTAGACGGAGGTAGAGACAATAAAAGAAAGACAGGAAGAGACGAAAAGAGAGCGAGAGAGTGGGACAGAGAGAGATGAAGAGAGAGAGAGAGTAGCGAGAGATGGAGGGAGACGGAAATAGACAGAGGAAGAGGGAGGTGAAGAGAGACGAAGAGAGACGGAAAGAGAGAGATAGAAAGAGACAGTGAGAGACAGAGAGAGAGACAGTGAGAGACAGAGGGATAAAGAGAGATGGAGAGAAGTGAAGAGAGACGAAAAGAGAGAGATAGAGATTGATTGATTGATTGAATGATCTTTATTTCAAAAGGGTTGAGAATTGGGCACGCAGGCCCGTCTGACATTCAGAGAGACAGTGAGAGACACAGAGAGACACAGAGAGAGACAGAGAGATAAAGAAAGATGGAGAGAGACAGAGAGATAAAGAAAGATGGAGAGAGACAGAGAGAGGTGAAGAGAGACGGAAAGAGAGAGATAGAGAGAGACAGTGAGAGACAGTGAGAGAGACAGTGAGAGACACAGAGATAAAGAGAGATGGAGAGAGAGACAGAGTGGGGTGAAGAGAAACGGAGAGAGACGGAAAGAGAGAGATAGAGAGAGACAGTGATAGACAGAGAGAGGCAGTGAGAGACAAGAGAGATAAAGAGAGATGGAGAGACAGACAGACAGACAGATAGACTGATTGCCATACAATTTTTAAATAAGTTTTATCACCGTCATTTACAGCAAACATTTCACTGTTTAGTTTTGTTTCCATTCTCTCCGTATCCGACACGAACCCCTCGTTAGAGACTTGAAGCATAGCATGAGAACTGTTTGTCAAACAAATATTTTACAGACAAGAGGAAATAGTTCAAATTTATGTTCATACATTCATTCATTCATTCATTCATTCATGACGTGATGTGCCGTATAACGTTGGCAATCACGCTTCTACGGCACACAGTGGCTCCCAAGCAGTACTTTAGGCTGCCCCCCCCCTTGCTTCCCAGGTCACATTCATAGCGCCGCCCCCCCCCGTCCCCTTCTCCACCTCCTTTCATTTTTGCATCTGATATCCCATCTCCTTTTTTTTTCTTCATATCTACACTAGATCTTCCAATCGGCCTCCTCTATTGGCCAGTACTGTATACTTTGAGAACCACTGGTCGCATAACAGGGCTAGGTACCTGTTGTGGCCTGTTCTTGTTTATTCAGATATTAACAGCTTATCTCCATATCTAGATCATTATCTAAGGAGGAAATGAGGACCAAACTTGAAGTTAGAAAAAAAACAAAAAACTAGACCTTGCAGTACAAGCTATCGCTGTGGCTAGATATGCAGAGTCAGGTTAGAGAGGAACATCGGTAAGATGTTGCTTAGCAACAACCCGCAAAAGCTGATCTCTACGTGCATCAAAACCGTCTTCTATGACGAGAAGTACAAGTATGTTGTTGATATGCGTTTCGTTCAATGTATGAAAGTTAGGCCGATAGGACAAAGGCGACCATGATCCTCCATGTTGTGTGATCATTGGTCTTTCAAGTCAGCCTCTTTTGCCTTTATTTATTGGTGCTGCTTTATCTGTCTTTTCCGGATAGTTTTTCTCTCGATCGATCTTCTTCTTCTTCTTCTACTACTACTATTATTACTACTACTACTACTACTACTACTACTACTACTACTACTACTACTACTACTACTACTTCTTCTTCTTCTTCTCCTTCTTCTTTTTTCTTTGAATTCTTATCTGAGGAAAAATTCACAGAAAAAATGCATATAACAGAGAGAGACATATATAAGAGGCAGACCGTGTGAAACTCTGAAGAGGACATTGTTAAGAAAGGCCAAATTAACAGGCATAAAATCTCTTGATGAGGTTGAAAGACTCGCCGAAGAAAGGAAAATTTGGCGAACTACCTTGTGAGCCCTATGTAACGTTTAACGGCACGGGAAGGATATAAGATATAAGATATATACATATTGTTTTGACAAATCGTTGTGGGCGTAGATGTTCAAATATTTCAAACATGGATAAATCTGTGGAAAAGCATGACCATCAACTTGTGTTGGCGTGGTGAAGGATGATGATGATGATGATGATGATGATGACTAGAATAAATGCATGGGCTCATAACCGCGCAATAATGTGACCCGTACACTGCACACTTACCACATCCGGCTGTAATTGCGCACAATGAAGTAGTTCTAACCGAAGCGCCAGCCAGTCTCCAAACAGGGATTAAATCTTTCAAGAAGTGGATTATACCTGTAGTGGAGTTTATTTTTTAAAAGTATTATTATTATTTATTTATAGTGAATGCTTTAAAACGTATTACACAGTAACACAGATGGGCCAGGAACTCTCCTATTGAAAGACTACAGAGTCAGAGATTGATCAGTAGCACATCTGAGTTGAGTGATCAGTAGCACATTTGAGTTAAGTGAGGTACCTTTCATGAAAAAAAGTCAAATTAGGACATATTTGTTTGTTTCTTTGCTTGCTTGTTTGTTTGTTTTTTAATAATAAGAAAAACACACGAGTAAATAATAATAATAATAAAACAGGAGTCGGATATACTTTGGGGTAGTGTCGGATTAGGTAGAATTTAAAATGAATTGAGCAGTGGAAAAATAGAGGATTCTGGGAGAAATTCGAACCTACGCTGTAGGTTAGAATGAAGTGAAGCTACTTCATGTTTACATGAGCACAACGAGGAAGATGGATATAGTCTTGATATATATATCAAGACAGAAACAATAGAAGAATAGAATTCTGCAGGAACAACAAGAAAAGAATAGAATTCCATAGAACAATAAAATCACGAGAGCATCAAGAGAAGAACAGAATTATATAAACAATGAAATCAAGAGAACAACAAGAGAAGAACAGAATTCTATAGAGCAATGAAATCAAGAGAGCATCAAGAGAAGAACCGAATTCTATAGAGCAATGAAATCAAGAGAACATAAAGAGAAGAATAGAATTATATAGAACAGTGAAATCAAGAGAACAACAATAGAAGAATAGAACTCTACAGAACAATGAAATCAAGAGAGCAACAAAGAGAATAACATAGAAAGGAAAGCACAAGTGACAACGCTACAGTCTACAGGAAACCAACCTCCTTATGGGGTAGACTCAACAACTTCAGAACCGGAAATTCAGTTTCGGAAATTGTATAAACATGGCGGACGGTCTATCCTAGGAAAATGTCCGGATTTTTTGGGTAAATTTTTTGACGAAAAAAACAAAACAAAACAAAACAAAAAGATTTCACAGAAAGAACCGATGACAAACTTGTTATTATTACTGTATTTGATATTTTTTTAGATGTACATGATGTGATGTCTTTAAGGTAACTGAAAGTACTGTTGAGTAGAATTGCTTCTTTTCTGTTTCTTGTCTTTAACTTTTTTTTTGGGGGGGGGGAGGATGGAGGGAGGGAGAGCGAAGACCCTGTCCGTTTTGGCAATCAGCGACCCTTAGCTGATATGCTAGCGTTCAGGGTTAGCGAAACATAGCTGATATGCTAGCGGTCAGGGTTAGCGACCCATAGCTGATATGCTAGCGTTCAGGGTTAGCGAAACATAGCTGATATGCTAGCGGTCAGGGTTAGCGACCCATAGCTGATATGCTAGCGTCAGGGTTAGCGAAACATAGCTGATATGCTAGCGTCAGGGTTAGCGAAACATAGCTGATATGCTAGCGTCAGGGTTAGCGATCAATAGCTGATGTGCTAGCGTCAAGGTTAGCGAACCATAGCTGACCAAGACCCTCTCCCACCTCTTCGTTGGTACCCCTAGTAACACGCCCTAGCCTGGCTAACGGGGGTCAGGGATCGTCATAGTCCCCATGGTGATGGAGTCTGATAAAAAAAAATGTGCACCCCCCTCCCCCCAGCTTTTTAGCTGTACTCCGGGACTGAAAACAGCCATAACCCGCTCCCAATTCAGTACTATGCTGTGCCAAAACATCTTCACATCATCAGCTGCAAAGAACACCAGCTCTATGGAGATAGAAGACAAGAGAAAAGACAAGTCAGCTATACTACTGGGCACAAGTTAAGGGTCGGTTTTTTTTCAGTTCTTACAAAAACAAAATCAACTGACTAACAAGCAAGCCATTAGTACTAAAGAAAAGAGCATTTAAAACTGAACAAATTCAATCATTTCATTTGCAAATTGGAATAGGAATACACATACTCACATACTCACCCCTCGTCCAAAAATTCACAAGAGCGGTCTTCACATAACAAACATGTCAGTATCGCGTGTGGCCACCGTTTGCTGCCAGACATTCGACGCACCGTTGTCTCAGCGAGTTAACCAGGGTTGTTAGGACATTCTGTGCAATGGCCTGCCACTCTTGTTGAAGGAAGAGGGTCAGCTGGGTGACATCAACAGGTGGAGGATGATATGTGGAAACCCGTCTGCCTAGGACATCCCAAATGTGCTCAATGGGCGACCGATCGGGCGACCGAGCTGGCCAATCGATTCTAATGATCCTTTACTGTTGAAGAAAATCTTCTACGACACGACCCGATGTAGTCTTGCGTTATCGTCTTGTAGGATTGCCTCTGCACCCATGTCTTGCAAAGTAGGCTGGACAATGGGTTGCAGAATTTCATTCAGGTATCGCTGAGTGATTAAGGTGCCATTAATGACACGGAAGGGAGTTCTGCCGTCCCTGCTGATGCCACCCCAGACCATGATTGATCCCCCTCCGTAATGATCCACCTCTTGTATAGTGTCGTCATGGAATCGTTACCCTGGCTTTCTCCAAACACGGATCCTGCCATCATCGAAGGACATACTGAAGCGGGATTCGCCCATGAAAAGAATTTCACCCTACTGACACCTCGTCCAACGGATGTGCTGCCGGCACCAGGCAACTCTAGCTCTGCGGTGAGCTGGAGTAAGAGATATTCTTATTGCTGGTCGTCGTGAAGCCAGCCCAGATTCTCTTAAACGCCAGCGAATTGTTCTGCCGCTAACACTGACTTTACCGTATTCATTAGCTGGTTTCTGAGAGTGGAAGACGCTACTGTCCGGTTGCGAAGTGTTGACAGCTGCAGGCATCTGTCATCTTGTCTACTCGTACAACAAGGTCGGCCTGAACGATGCCTGTCTTCTACTCCTCCGGTTGCGCGAAATCGCTCCAAATGCCTTTGGATGGTAGAATGAGACATCCCCGAACTCCGTGCAACTTCACGGTCAGATAAACCGCTTTCAACCAAGGCTGTGACCCGATGACGCTTAAAGGTGCAAAAATCCCTTCGCCGTGGCATGGTGTTTTTCAAATGACAAAAATACCCCTAAACCGCTTTCATAAAAAAATACCACTAAACCGCTTTAATAAAACTGATTGGAAGATGAGAAGTGTTCATTAAGGATGCAGCACAAATCAGCACGATTTAATTACCTGCTGGGTCATGCTGACACTTTTTAAAATGCCCTTACATTTGGTCTAGGACGATGCTACCGCACGTGATTTTTACACTTGTTGTGTTGAACAGTTGGTGTTGTTTAAGCCCCGGCGGCATAGAGGACTGCCTGAGAATGTAATTTAACCAAGATTCTACAATAAATTTATTTACAGCTTTGGTACGGCAATCAACATCAACATAAACATAAACATATGCACGTAACTTTTGTTCAGTAGTTTTTTTTTTTAATTTTCCCTTATTATTAATATGATTATTATTATTAACAACTATCCTGCTATATAATTTAGTTTTTTTTAAATCCAGGAGTGACAAAACTGGCGAAAGAACGTATCACATGGAGAGTAATACTGCGCGGTGAATGCTGTGTCGTTTAAAGGTGAAAAGAGAACAAAGTAAAAAAAAAATAGTCACGAGTTTTTTTGTTTTTTTTTTTGGTTGTTACTGCCGGTCGTTGTATCAACGCAATATTAACAGAATTAGCCCTGGCAGAGACTGGTCTGCCGGTCGTTGTATCAACGCAATATTAACAGAATTAGCCCTGGCAGAGACTGGTCTGCCGGTCGTTGTATCAACGCAATATTAACAGAATTAGCCCTGGCAGAGACTGGTCGCAGAGAAGACATTTACTGCTACAGAATCTTACTATAAGACTCAGAGGACCTATCCCAGATGAGTTCTTTATAAAGCGGTACTTTCCAAGTATGCACATACACATAAAGATATATGTCTTGTCTTGTCTTGCCCTGTCTCGTGCTATCTCCCTGCAACTACAAGCTGGTGTTCTTTGCTGCTGATGTTGTAGAGATTTTGAGGTATACCATCGTATCGGGAGTGGGAGCGGGTAATGGCAGCTACCTTTTTTGTCAATCTCGGATAAAAAAAAAAGCAGGGGGTGTGCAATGCTACTTTAGCAGACTCCACCACCATGTGGTCTATGGCGTTCCCTGTCGCTGTGGCCAGGATAGGCTTGTTACTAGGGGTGGGGGGGAGTGTAGATGACTTTTTTTTCTAGGACGAATAGGGCAAGAGTCGGATGTTGAAGGTGAAGGTCAATGCAATTGTAGAAATTTGAGATGTGCGAATAACAGGTAGGAAGGCAGACAGAAACAGAGAGAGAGAGAGAGAGAGTTAGAGGTAGTAAAAAGATCAGAGAGACATTCAGATAGATAGATAGATAGATAGATAGATAGATAGATAGATAGATAGATAGATAGATAGATAGATAGATAGATAGATAGATAGATAGATAGATAGATAGATGGATGGATGGATGGATGGACGTACGGATGGATGTATGGATGTATGGTTACATACATACATACATACATACATACATACATATATACATACATACATACATACATACATACATACATACATGCATGCATACATACCTACATTGGGCATTCAGAGAGTAATGCACCACATCGGTTTTCTTCAGCTAATAATGAGGATAGAAGCATTAGATTTTGCACACTTTAAATATGGCATATGCCAACTGTGTGAACCAAATTTCACCGCAATCGGCCAAAGAATATGGCTGTCCTAACCGTTTAAATGGAGCGTGTTAGCAACTTACGGTATAAGCAGCGAATTGTGATAGAATTTCTCGTTGCAGAGAAGGAAACTGTTGTGAACATTCACAAGCGTCTATGTGATGTGTATGGAAGTTTTGCAGTCGACAGGAGTACAGTCAGTCGCTTGGTTCAGAGAATCAAAGAATCAATAAGTGGAGATAAGGAGCTGCATGATCGGCCGCGCTGTGGACGTCCTGCCACAGCCACCAAGGCAGAAAATTTGAAATGCGCTGAGGGCATTATTCTGATAGGTGTATCACTACTCATCAGTTGGCCATAAAACTGTCAGTCAGCAATGGTAGTGCTAATGCAGTTATAAAGCTCTCGGATTTTCTAAGGTTTGCGCAAGATTGGTTCCTCGAAGTCTCACAAATGACCATCGAAAACAAAGGAAAGCAATTTCTTCTGAATTGTTGGAGCGTTTCAATGCTGAGGGAGATAACTTTCTGGCAAAGATCCTAACAGGTGACGAAACCTGGGCACATCATTTTGAACCTGACACAAAAAGACAGCCAATGGAGTGGCATCATCCGCAATCACCTCGAAGAAAGGAATTCAAGACAACTCCTTCACCTGGAAAGGTCATAATCACTGTCTTATGGGATGTTGAAGGTGTGATTCTTGTGGATGTTATGCCAAGAGGAGAGACAATCAGTTCGCAGTCTTACATTAAGACAAAAAACTCAATCAACGTTCCCACAGAGGTCGGCTGCACAAGAATCCAGCAGACCTGCTTCTCCTTCACGACAATGAGTCCCCTCACACAAGTCTGGCAACACGGGAAGCAATCACCAAACTGAGTTGGACTGTACTACTCCATCCACCCTATAATCCGATTTGGCACCCTCTGATTTCCATGTATTTGGTCCACTGAAAGTAGCACTCCGATGGGTAAGATTTGAAGATGACGAAGGAGTGGTTCATGCAGCGAAGAAATGGCTACATAATCAAGAGAAACTCTGGTACGGGCTAGGAATATATGCACTTGTTTCGCGCTGGCGTAAAGCCGTACAATTTGATGGGGATTATGTTGAATAATACCGATGTTTACGTGACATATCCATGTATATTGTGTATAAATTTCATGCTTTTTGAATAAGCAGCTCCTGAGAAAAACGATGTGGTGCATTACTTTCTGAACGCCCCTCTTACATAACACACAAACTAAACCAGAATAAACAAACTCAAGAAGCCGCGGGCAATAAAACATTGAAGACATGAACTAGCAATACATAATCGATGATGAAAATTTAATAACCGGACTTTGTGAAGTGCTTTCATGAAAAGTTAATTTCCTAATCGATAACGCTGGAATCAGAAGAACTGAATCAAAGAGTCTGACACAACATCCTGAAAATACCCATAATCAGAAGGCCAATTAAATTGACTGAAGGGCTCATAATAATTACACTTTCAAATTCTGCCAGAGACTACATTAGATAGAGTTTAGTTTTTTCCTACTGTGTATTTTGTTTCGTGTGGGATTTTTTTTAAGGGTCCCAACATTAGCTTTTATAATTTTAAGACAACTCGCAGGAGGCCCAGGCTAAATCCGGTAACATCAAAGCTGGGCTTCTGCGCATGATCGGAAGCAATATTTCCTAAGACGAATAAATGCAGGGATTTTGTTTCCGGTTCATAATGGCTGCCTACTCAAGTAGAAATCTCTCGCATTTTCTAGTTTCCTGCCAATGAAATTAGAAGAAGAAGGGGGAAAAATCAAGTCTGGTAATTTTGTAACAGGTGCTAGATTCTAAATTAGATGAACTATTATTTAATTTCATCCTGCACGTTTCTATGTATAATATATGTCTGTTCTTAAATCAGGAAAGCTCTGAAAAGCGAATATTTCTAAGGAAACGAGTGTCTTGTGGGATGCAGTGTTTCCTGCAATACGTGTGATTTCCCTGCATGTTTCTTCCTGTCACGTGTCCTTTTCGGAACGCTGTCCCTGTCCATGTCTCCCGGACTGCGGTGGGGTCTTGGAGCAAGATGGACAGTGTCTTGCAAAGAAATATTCAGACCTTCCGTGACGTCCTGTGTCCACCTGCGACGAGCTCGTCCATTTTCTTTCTTGCCGGGCACTTATGCCTTCTACTACCACCCTCTCCAAGCTGTTGTGTCTCTTGATGTGGCAGAAGTATCTCAGTTTTCTAATTTTTACTTTGTTCGCGAGCCAGTTTTCTGTGACACCTAATCCCGTTAGTATCTCTTTATTTGATTTTCGTTATATCCGTGATATTCTAAGTGCCCTTCTGTAACATTTCATTTTTAATGCTGTTATTCTCTGTTCTACTGATTTGTTAAGTGTCCGTGTTTCGCATCTGTATACTTATCTTATATCCTTCCCGTGCCGTTAGACGTCACATAGGGCTCGCAAAGTAGTTCGCCAGTTTTTCCTGTCTTCGGCGAGTCTTTCAACCTCAACAAAGGATTTTATGCCTGTTAACTTGGCCTCTCTTAATAATGTCATCTTCAGAGTTTCACGCGGTCTGCCCTTTTTTCTTCGGCCTGTTGTGTTCCACTTGATAGCTTGTTTTGGGATTCTCTGTATACTGCCACCGGGAATATGTAAGCTTTTAGTAAACATAACTTTGTTTTCTTGTTGGTACCTTGCCACGTGGATAAAGATGTTAAAGCTTGAATAACCAAGGCCAGAACAGCATTTATGAAACTTAACAAAATATGGTCAGATGAGGATATCAAAACAAGAACCAAACTTAGGCTTTTCAATACAAACGTAAAGACTGTCCTGCTATATGGTTCGGAGACATGGGTTATGACCAAGACAGAGGATACAAACATTTATGAACTACTGCTTGAGGAGGATTTTAAACATTAAATGGCAGGACAAGATCAGGAACGAGGAGGTCTCTGAAAGAGCAGGACAAGAACCTATGAACCTACAAATCATGTCTAGGAAATGGAGGTGGATTGGCCACACTCTGAGGAAACCCGACACCAGCATAGCAAGACAGGCACTGACATGGAATTCTCAAGGAAATAGAAAACGAGGAAGGATCTAGACTTACTTGGAGAAGAGAAATTATGACAGTGCTCAGAGACAAGGGATACACATGGAAGGAAGTAGAGAATAAATCCTAGAACAGGGAAGACTGGAGAGCCTTCATCTGTGGCCTATGCTCCCAAAGGAGATGATGATGATGTTAGCCTTGCCGCATTCTTTTCCTTTGCGCTAGTTTCTGTGATGGAACTGATAGTTTTCTTTTGATTTTCACTGTGCAGTGGGCACTGTTGGTGATGACTGAATCTTGATGGTCCAGTGTAATTTTGGGATTGCGTCTTATTTTGCGCTTTATTATTATTTTGGTTTTGTTCGTGTTTAAAAAAGGTTCTGAGCTTCGCTGTGTCTTTTGAGGGAGAGAATAAACATGTTTATATTTTAGTATTTAGTTTAATTTTTCGCTTTCAAATTTATAGACGGTTGGTTTAGAAGTAAATATAACCATTTTTCAGAGGTCAGATCTGCGTCAAGATAATCTAGAGAAGACCGTCTTGGAAGCGTACATAATGGGGAAAGGGAAGAGAGGAAGACCAAGGCGAAGATGGCTGCAAGACATCGTTGATGATCTGCAAATGTATGCGTCAGCAGCAGGGCATCTTGCTTACAACAGATAGCCCTACAGGAGAGCTGTCAGGAGGCAAATTTCCACAAGGGACATGCAAATGACTGACTTACTGAAATCTACGAAACTGGAAAATTCAAGGTGTAAAAAAAGGAAGAGAGAAAGGCCAAGTGAAAAAATACCCACGTAGACCGAGCAAGTGGGACGGGAAAATAAAAGCCTGTGAATGTAATCGGAAACACCAAGGATTTGACAAGATGGAGGAGCATTATAACATCGTATGTATTGTACTCCTTGTATACCTTGGCAGCAGAGTAGTAGAAAATGGAGACAGCACAGAGGACATCAGCAGCAGACTTACTAGAGCAAACCAGGCTTTTGCAATGCTGCAGACTATATGGAAATCAAAAAAACCTAAGCATAAATATGAAAATCAGGATATTTAAGAGTAATGTTCTAAGTGTACTACTCTATGGAAGTGAATGCTGGAAAATCACCAAAACCATAGAAAACAAGTTGAATTCTTTCCAGACTAAATGTTTACGAAGAATTAGAAAAATATTTTGGCAAAACACCATAAGAAATAACATCTTATTAGCAGAAATGCAGATGAAACCACTGACAACAGTTATTGAGGAAAGACACCGGCGATGATTGGGACATGTGCTCCGAATGACTGACAACTCACTACCAAAAATAGCACTAAGATGGACACCACAGGGGAACAGAAGTAAGGGTAGATCAAAAGAGGCACGGAGAAGAACAACAGAAAGGATGTTGAGCAATAGAGGGCTCACCTGGGCAAGAGCAGAAAAAAAGGCGAAGGACAGGCATTTGTGGAAAACCCTTGTGGAAGCCCCATGTGCCCTGGGCACTTAAGGTTCAGAGAGAGAGAGAGAGAGAGAGAGAGATGTTATAAGGACTACCACAAGACAGTGGGTAGGGGTAACGCCCATGATTTTGTCTTTACTGTCTAAACATTGGCATTATTTACTGTCATTGTTTTGTTTATGAGCAGCACAATATTGTGGGACTGAGACGATGTAAAACACAAAATCGTGGAAGGGGGTCCTAACCACTGTCCTGTGGTACTGCTTATATACTGTCCTAGCAATATCACCAACGCTAGCCGGCACGGTACGTAGTAATAATAGCAATATCTGCAAAACGTCCATTTAAACCAATACTATTCGGTATATTTCTTGTAATATTTAGTCATTCTGAAAGTGGAGAGGTTTTGAATAGCCCACTGTTCGGTCTAATAATCTGGTGGTACGTGGCTCAAGTCCCATCAGTGAGGGATTATATTCTGGAACCACCACACTAAAAGGGTCCCCGGGGTCAACTCAGACTCTAAACATGGGTATCAGAGAAATCTGGGAAGGTAAATGCTGCCATGCGTGACATTCACCATGTCACATTCTATGAGGGATTCACATGTGAATGCCGTAATATGATATATGTCATCGTTTGCAAAAGATGCAAGATAACGTATATTTGTGAGACTGGCCTCAGATTAGGGGACCGCATGCAAAAACATCTGTACGACATCGCTCAGCATGCTTCGAAACCAGTCCCAGATCATTTCAATGGCCCCACCCACAGAGGCAAATCTGATTTTATGGTGACAGCCATCAAACAATGTCACCCAGATGACACAAGCCGCCTGGAGCTTGAGAACCGCTGCATTCAAAATTATGGAACGCTCGAGCCACATGAGTTGAACTCGCTGTTTAGCTACACTTAACATTCTCTTCAATCATTATAGTACCGCTCCACTAAGCTCCACACCTTCTTACTTGTCAAACCTCCTCACAGCATCATTTTGCAATCCCTCTTCCCTAATCATCTACTTCAACTTCTCCTGGCTAGGTCAACATTGTATCACTCTCTCTTCCCTCCTCGGTTCCCCATCGACCACCCCCAGTTACAACTCACCGACCACATATCACAGATCTCCATTTAAACAGTCTCCACGTTCTACTAAATACATTCCTAACACACACCTCCAGACAAGCTACACCTTACAATTTTCAGCTAAGTACTCTATTTATTTTTTTTTCCCTTTTAATAGTATTCATGTGAATCTATACTTTATCTCCTGTCTCTATTTCTTCGTCCTGTATGTTTTGGTACGATTAAGGCTCACGCCGAAACGTCACAACTTTGTAGTTGTTAAGTAATAAAGCTGTTCCTACATTTTTCCTAGTTTATACGTTTTGATATCAGACTTTCATGTGCCGAAGGTCTTGGAAATACGGGCCTGACACGGTGTCCCCAAGATTCCTTAATGACACGGAGACCGGGGGTTTAACCCTTACCTTTGAATAGCCGTGATAGTCGCTCACCTGATTAGAGCCCTAGTCTGTCATGGCTAAAGTCGGCGGTTTGAATCCGGCCAGAGGAGCCTCCCAGTCGTCCAGCTGTGGAAATAGGTACGTGAATTCTTCTAGAGCGGTGAAATGAAAGAAAGGAGACCAGGCATGATGCTGACCAGACTGCTGTCTAGTATGCCGACAGGTCAAGGAAAATTTGGGCACTAACACCATATCTCATTACATGGGTCTATGGCATAACAGGCCTACCTATACCCTGGAACAATTTTTTTATAGACAGGAAACAACGAGGCTTTCGTACGGTAATGTAAGAGAACACAGTTTTGTAGGATGAGACCTCGAAAAAATCGTAGAATAAGCACTTTGTTGAGACGTGATAGAAAGAAAAAGCACAAGAGAATTACCTGGGATTCGAACCACGGACTCTGGTAGGACGAGCAGCCGTCCAGCCACAAGAGAACAGCGTACTAACGAACTGCGCTATCTCGCACCTCCAAAAAAAAAAGGTGATTGAAAGAGAAGCCATTAATAACTGTTCAGTTGGCACCCGGAAAGAAACGAGGTCATGATACTGAAATTCCATAGCTTAGATTCAGTCTCTCTAGCAGGTCCCAACTTTAGACAAACATACACACGGTCTCTTACTGTTTCTGTTGCATACTTGAACAATAATAACAACAACAACAACAACGAATACTTTTTACATGAAGTTAGTTTCAGGTATAGTTTCAAGAACAATTACACTTAAGTGTATTATCTACGACTTTTTCGAGGTCTAATCCTACAAAACTGTGTTCTCTTACGTTACTGAAGGAAAGCCTCATTGTTTCCTATTTATTAAAAAAATTGTTCATGAAACTAACTTCATGTAAAACGTATTCGTTCATTTATTGTTGTTGTTGTTGTTGTTGTTGTTGTTGATGCGTGCACCAGACATGGCAGGAGACCGTGTGTAGGTTTGTCTAAAGTTAGGACCTGCTAGAGAGACTGAATCTAAAGCGACGGAATTTCTGTGTCATGACCTCTTTTCTTTTCGGGTGTCACGATCCTCGCTTCGACTGAGCAGTTACTAATGACTTCGCTTTCAAACACCTTGTTTTTTTGGAGGTGCGAGATAGCGCAGTTCGTTAGTACGCTGGTCTACCTATACCTACAACAGCCTCCCATACGGCAAAGAGTTTTTGATCTGTGTATAGATATAAATATTCTTCTGGTTTCATTTTATTTATTTCTTTAACTTTTTAAAAAATAATTTTACACGCAGTTTTTTGTTTGTTTGTTTGTTATACGAGTCTTCTTCGCTTTCTCTTATGCTTTGTTTGTATCCTCCTTCGTTTCACCCGGAAAGAATGTCGAAAGAATGTCTGAAGAATCCCGAAAAAACACCCATAAACCCACAACACGTCCCAGAAAACACACCCAATAAGAGGACCATCAACGAGCTCCTTTTTGCTGACGATCAAGCACTTATGGCCACATCAGAAAAAAGACCTATAGCAGAACGTGGATAAATTTGCCAAGGGCATGTCAAAGCCAGAACATGAAGATCAGTGCTGGAAAAAAGAGAAATCATGACCACAGCGAGAGAAAAAAATCTAAACAAAGATCTTTCTAGACAACCAGCCCTTGAAAGAAGCGAAACATTTGAAATACCTGGGTAGCATAATATCTTCCTCAGGGACAACTGACACTGAGATTGAGAACAGATGCAATAAAGCAAATCAGGTCACTGCACAAATGACTCCTTTACTAAAAAACAAATACATCACAACTGAAACAAAAAAGAGCACTGTACAACACAATCTTCCTCCTAGCTCTATGCTATAAATGTCGAACATGGAGACTAACAGCCAAGCACAAAAGGAAAATCATCACGACAGAAATGAGATGTTTAAGGAGAATACTAAATGTGACAAGAATAGACCAAATAAGAAATGACACCATCAGGGCAAAGGTTGGAGTAACACCAGTATTATACTATATCCAGAAACAGCAAGTCAAATAGTTTGGCCATGTTACATGGTTACCACCAGACTATCACAGACAACAATCACACTGAGATTTGTAGGTAACAGAGGAAGAGGCCGCCCACGCAGGAGATCTTATCTTATCTTATATCTTATATCCTTCCCTTGCCGTTAGACGTCACACAGGGCTCGCAAAGCAGCTCGCCAATACTTCCTGTCTTCGGCGAGTCTTTCAACCTCAACAAAGGACTTTATGCCTGTTAACTTGGCCTCTCTCAATAATGTTCTCTTCAGAGTTTCACGCGGTCTGCCCCTTTTTCTTCGGCCTGTTATGTTCCACTTGATAGCTTGTTTTGGGATTCTCTGCTCATTTCTTCTCATCAAGTGGCCAACATATGTCCATCTCCTGTTCCTGATCACCCGTGAGACTGGTTGTTGTTCAGTCATCTGTCTTATCTCTGCATTGTTCTTGAATTCATTCCACTTGATGCCGAGTATTTTCCTTAGGCATTTGTTTTCAAAAGAGTCTAATTTCTTTTCTATTTCTTTAGTTGTTTTCCAGCTTTCGCATGCATAAATGAGGGTGGATATTACATTTGAATTGAATAGTCTTAACTTGGTTTTTGTGCTTATAACTTTTGAATTCCATATGTTCTCAAGATTCTTGAAGATTGATGCTGCTTTTGCAATTCTGATCCTAACTTCCTGTCTAGTGTCACCACCCTGGTCCATGTAGCTGCCAAGGTATGCAAATTGATTGACTTCTTCAATATCTGTCCCTTCTATGTGTATTTTTCCATTTTGATTGATGGGAATTTTCATTATTTTTGTTTTGTCCTTGTTAATTTCAAGTCCTATTTTGCTAGCCAATGAAGACAGGCTATCTGTTTTTTCTTGCATGGAATTCACATTGTTACTGATAAGTGTTATGTCATCAGCAAAATCAAGATCTTCTAGTTGGGTCCCATGTACCCAGTCAATACCTGTGTTACCTGAGCAGCAGGAGATGGAGAGAGGAAATTACAGAAGCATTAAATATCCCATTATATGAAGCAAATCGTCGAGCCCTATCAAGACGTCTATTTGTCCCCTCAACATCGAAAGGTACATAAGGAAGGAGACAAGACAAGGCAAGACTAGACTTTTCACTCTTTTCTCTATATCTTCCTGTCTTTGGTTTTCACTTTTCATTAATTTGGAGCACTTGAAAGAGCATTTACTGTGCTTCTTTCAGTGGACATGTGTTTCTTATTTTCTTAGTATATCTTCCAGTCTGTTTCTCTCTTTTCGTTTCTTCTTTCAAGTCTGTTTCTCTCTTTTCGTTTCTTCTTTCAAGTCTGTTTCTCTCTTTTCGTTTCTTCTTTCAAGTCTGTTTTTCTCTTTTCGTTTCTTCTTTCAAGTCTGTTTTTCTCTTTTCGTTTCTTCTTTCAAGTATGTTTCTCTCTTTTCGTTTCTTCTTTCAAGTCTGTTTCTCTCTTTTCGTTTCTTCTTTCAAGTCTGTTTCTCTCTTTTCGTTTCTTCTTTCAAGTATGTTTCTCTCTTTTCATTTCTTCTTTCAAGTCTGTTTCTCTCTTTTCGTTTCTTCTTTCAAGTCTGTTTCTCTCTTTTCGTTTCTTTTTGTTTCTCCATCGCAGCCGACTTCTGCGATTTTCTGCCCGGGTTATTATCTATCTATCTATCTATCTATCTATCTATCTATCTATCTATCTATCTATCTATCTATCTATCTATCTATCTAACCCTTTTGAAATAAAGATCAACCAATCAATCAATCAATCAATCAATCTATCTATCTATCTATCTATCTATCTATCTATCTATCTATCTATCTATCTATCTATCTATCTATCTATCTGTCTGTCTGTCTGTCTGCCTGTCTTGTCCCTCTGTCTGCATTATTCTGTCAAATTGTCCCTGGTTATTAATGACTTTGACTATGGAGACAAAATATGGACCATACTTTGATACTTATGAGATTTTGAATGGAAAATATTCCATTCATTAGACACTCCTTTCTTATAAACCAATCAGTTCTCGTTCTCCTCACTTTGTCTCCCCTCTCTTCCTTTCTCTCTCCTTCTTTCCCTCTGTCTCTCTATCACACACACACTCTCTCTCTCTCTCTACCTCTTTCTGTCTCCTTCTTTCCCTCTGTCTCTCTATCACACACACACACTCTCTCTCTATCTCTTTCTGTCTCCTTCTTTCCCTCTGTCTCTCTATCACACTCTCTCTCTACCTCTTTCTATCTCCCTCTTTCCCTCTGTCTCTCTATCACACACTCTCTCTACCTCTCCCGTCTCTTTGGCTCTATCTTTATTTCTCTCTCTGTGAAGCTCTCATTTTTATCTCTACATCTCTCACTCTCTCTCTCTCTCTGTCCTTCTCTCTCTTTCTCGGTGTCTCCCACTCTCTTTGCTTGTCCTCTTTTCATGTCTCTTTCACAGTGTCTCTCCTCCCCCCCCTCTCTCTCTCTGCCTTTCCTATTCTCCCTGCCCCTCTCTCTCTCTTTCTGTCTCTCATTGTGTTTCTCTTTCAGTCCCTCTCTATTTCTCTCTCTCACACACAGTGTCTCTCTGTCTCTCTCTTTTTTCTCTCTTCCTACCTTTCTCTGACTCTCGTAGTATCTCCCTGTCTCTATCTTTGTCCCTCTCCTCTCCATTTCACTCTCTCTTTGTCTCTTTCCCTCACTCATCCTCTTCCTCTCTCTCTCTCTCCTTCATCCTCCCCCTCTTTCCTCACCGTTTCTAAGAGTAGGCACATAGAATGTCACTACGACTCGTGGATAAGCCCATCAACGAAATCCTCACAATCCTCTTCCATAGCTCATCTTCATCACAGCTCAGTCAATATGACACCAGCCAGCTCCTCCCTAATCTGATTTCTTCCTGATCTTCGAGATTCGAAGAGGGGAGGGGGAACGGAGGAGTAAGAGGGAGGAGATTGACTGGCATCATCAGAAAAATGGAAGGGGGTGCGGTAATGTCTGACTCACAGTTCAAACTCAAATGTCGACATCCGTGAGGTTATCTTCCGTCAGCGACTTCTTCAGGTTGCAAGCCAGGCCCCATGCCAGGCATTTCTTCGACACAGCGGTCACTATGTATGTATTTTCAATAGCTCTACTAGCGCGCCTGAATGGCCTTTCTTTGACTTAAAAGTCTGTCCAACAAGTTCTGGAGAAATATGGTCCAGTTGTAGAAATCTAGTTTGTAGATTCTAGGTCCTATATGGGCGGTCATTTTTTTTTTTATATTTTGTCTTTTTCCCCCCCTTGTATTTGTTAATAAGGCTCTGTCGATGAATACCAGAAAGGGAATTATTCAATGTTACATCGAACCCATACTGTTATATGGATCCCAGGCATAGACGGTAACAAAGAGCAGTCACATTCTGATGGAAGCGGCGAAGATGTGGCTCATAAGATGAATGATGAGAATACCAAGGACAGCCAAGAAAACAAATGAAGAGATCCTAAGCAGAGACTGGGCAAAAGAGAGAAATTATGGCAAAATTCAGAACACGACAGTCTAGATTTATAGGACATTCCTGAGAGAAGAGGTAAACTGGGACACCCAGAGACAACGGGAAAACTGGGGGGGGGGGGAAGGACAGAGGAAGACAAATAAACAAGATACTTGATGGATTAAAAGCTGGCATAGAGCAGGGTGCAACACAAGTCTTATAGAAGGAGCAAAGGACAGATTGTTGTGGAAATCAATGACCAACCAACGCCTGATATGGACATGGACAGGAGAGAGAGAGAGAGAGAGAGAGAGAGAGAGAGAGAGAGAGAGTGTGTGTTTGTTACTTTGTGAAATTTTACTATGGCCGGTGCTAAGGATTACTTGAATCATCCTGAGATCCATACTGAAAAGAGGACATGGATGATTTGTTCTGGAAGCAATGACTGTAGCACGTTACGTTTTTAACTTCCTTTGGGAAATTAATTTTAAAAACTTAATTCACTTTATATAATTATTATATAAATATTATTTGAAAATTCAATTATATAATTGTATACTACGAACGTGAATTATTCGTCTTCCTACTTGTGGAAGGTTTATCTTACATTCTACTTAACTGGAATTGTTAATAGAAAAATGTTTTATCTTGCATTCTACTTAACTGGAATTGTTAATAGAAAAAATGTTTTATCTTACATTCTACTTAACTGGAATTGTTAATAGAAAAATGCTTTATCTTACATTCTACTTAACTGGAATTGTTAATAGAAAAATGTTTTATCTTACATTCTACTTAACTGGAATTGTTAATAGAAAAATGTTTTATAACAGATTTTATTTCTTTCTTTTCTTCTTCAGTTTCCCCAGGAACTGTAAGCTGGTGTTCTTTGCAGCCGATGTGGTGAAGATGTTGAGCCACAACAGCCTGTCGGTCCGTGGAAGCGGTTGTGGTGGCTAATTTGTGCGTCTCTGAATGGAGCTAGGAGAGAGCGGGGAGGCTTTGCAACACTTCTTTAGCAGGCTCCACAGACATGGAGACTATGGGGAGGGGGGGTCCCTGCCCTGTAAGTCAGGCTAGGTCTGTTACTGAGTTTGGGGGTGGGGGGAGGGGGGTACCAAGGGAGATTTTAAGACAGGTGCTAGGTCAGTTGTTGTTCGCCAGTCGTAATGCTTACATGTCAGCTATGGTTCCCTGGCCGGCAAATCACCCTCCCCAGACATCAGTTCTAAAATTGGTTTGCCTAAGTCATACGTGTGTCTCAACAAGGAAACAAAAGGGTTAATAATGTATTTAGCAATATGTAGTCCGACCTGGTGGTCTCTGAGAGTTAACAACTGAGATGTTGTTTGTATGTTTTATGTGACGTCATTGCTGTTACATTCTGTCTATTCAGTGCCGTACCGACAGGCATTTATAGCCGTATGCGGGAGATAACTGTTGTTTTTTTACCGAAAAGGGCAATTGTTATGATTCTCTTTTTTTAACTTTTTCGTGGTCGGTCGAGGTCCTTTTTAGAGCGTCACGTGGGCTGAGAAACCCGTGACAGAGAATTGTGGGAGAGACTGGGTGGGGAGTTAGTCTACATTTGGATGTGCACCTGGGAGGATGGTATTTGTGATGTCTCTGTCAAGAAAATGGATGCTTATATCTGTTACTGGAGTTGTGAAAGTATGAATGGATTCGCCATGTGGCAGGGCAAACCTTCCGGCGGTCAGAACATCGTCATCATCATCTTCATTTTCATCCAATTCATCAATAAAACCTCATGTCAAGTGATATGCAGGACCGGCTTGACTTCTGTATCAGTGTGTTGCCAACTTTAGGTTTTGAAAGAGCCTGGAAGTGAAGTTGATGGCAGAAGACAGTGAATAACTAATCTAGAAACGTGAAGTTGATGGCAGAAGACAGTAAATAACTAATCTAGAAACATGAAGTTGATGGCAGAAGACAGTAAATAACTAATCTAGAAACGTGAAGTTGATGGCTGGAGACAGAGAATAACTAATTTAGAAACATGAAGTTGATGGCTGGAGACAGAGAATAACTAATCTAGAAACATGAAGTTGATGGCTGGAGACAGAGAATAACTAATCTAGAAACATGAAGTTGATGGCTGGAGACAGAGAATAACTAATCTAGAAACGTGAAGTTGATGGCTGGAGACAGAGAATAACTAATTTAGAAACGTGAAGTTGATGGCTGGAGACAGAGAATAATTAATCTAGAAACGTGAATTTGATGGCTGGAGACAGAATAACTAATCTAGAAACACACAGCATGCACGGCCTCAACTAGTGCCCCAACTTTCTACTCAGTTACAAAAAGTAGTAACACAGTAAACAAACACAGCGGCACATACGACTCCACGTTGACGATCACATTTTCCCAGAATTCTCTATTCCGGATGTTACTTATGAGCTGGACTTGTGTTCTTTCTCCATGCCACTTCGTCAGTCCATCTATCACCTTCACTCTTGTCTACTTTGGTTATCTTTCAGCCCTCTGTCATCCCTGTTGTTATCAAACATCCCAATCCGCCTGCTCTCGAGAAGTGTCCTGTTAATTTGGACTGTCTCTTTATGAATTTTGTTACTGTTTGTCTCCCTTCTTCTGCCTCTTTTAAGACCCCTTTCTTTTGATCTCTTCGCTGTACATGGTATCTTTAGCATTCTTCTAAAGAACCACATTTTCGTCAGTACCACACTGGGGCGCTCTTTTCTTCACTTTCAGTTTTAGTGATTGATTACATCAAATATCTTTTTAATCCTTTGGAACATTATCTATGCCTGTGTTGGTCTGGTCTTTATCTCCATTTCACATCTTCTGCCTGAAGTTATTATTGTCCCTAGGTATTTGAATAATTTACAGAAGACCGTGTTGCTGTTTCAGTTTCTTTTTGAATAACTTAAATCACTGCTAATTAATAATGGAGACACAATGAAGGAAATTAAAAGAAGGACATCTATCGCTCTTCAGAAAGTAAAACAACTAAAGAATCTGTGGAGAGGAAGAGAAAGAACTACAAAAATAAGATTTTTAAGGGCATGCACCTTTCCCATCGCAACACATGCCTGTGAGACATGGACACTTAACAAAGCAGCTGATAAACACATAAATGCCTTTGAATGTAAATGCTACAGAAGAGTCCTTCAAATATCATGGACACAAAAAAGAATAAATATATCCATACCACAAGAACTTAACATTGAAGAAGGCTGGCTAGTAAAGAGGATTAAAGAGAGAAAACTTAACCATTTTGGATACATTAAACGTCATGATAATCTAGATAAGACTGTCTTGGAAGGGTACATAATGGGAAAAAGAAAGAGAGGAAGACCAAGGCGAAGATGGCTGTAAGACATTGTTGATGATCTGCAAATGATGCATCAACAGCAGACCATCTTGTTCACAACCGAGATGCCTACAGGAGTGCTGTTAGGGAGGCAAAGTTCCCCAAGGGACATGCAAATGAATGAATGAATGAGAGAAGACCGTCTTGGAAGGGTAAATAATAAGAAAAAGAAAGAGAACGAATGAATAAATGAATGAATAATCTTTATTTTTAAAGGGTAAAGAATTGGGCACGCAGGCCCGTCTTACATTCTGCCCTTCATCACTCAATCTTTCATTCTTCTCACACACTCGATTTAATACAAGTTTACAAATTACATTAGGAGAAGAACACGAAAAGAGTGTAAGATTAAACTGTTACACTCAAAGTAAAAGAGAAGAAGTAATTAACCTAATATAATAGCTCTCACAAATAAAAAAAACTAAGCGTAAAGACGAAAATCAGGATATTTAAGAGTAATGTTCTAAGTGTACTACTCTATGGAAGTGAATGCTGGAAAATCACTAAAACCATAGAAAACAAGCTGAATTCTTTCCAGACTAAATGTTTACGAAGAATTAGAAGAATATTTTGGCCAAACACCATAAGAAATAACATCTTGTTGGCAGAGAGGCAGATGAAGCCACTGACAGTAATTATTGAGGAAAGACGCTGGCGATGGTTGGGACATGTGCTCCGAATGACTGATAACTCACTACCAAAAACAGCACTAAGATGGAGATCACAGGGGAACAGAAGTAAGGGTAGACCACAAGAGACATGGAGAAGAACAACAGAGAGGATGTTGAGCAATAGAGGGCTCACCTGGGCAAGAGCAGAAAAAAAGGCAAAGGACAGGCATTTGTGGAAAACCCTTGCGGAAGCCTCATGTGCCCTGGGCACTTAAGGTTCAGAGAGAGAGAGAATAGCTCTCACACAGGCATGCACGCGCGCACACAGACATATACGTAATCACAATACATTGTCAGTACAGGTCTTCTAACATATGGTGTTTTTTAAACAAACATTAAATAATAACAGTTTCATCAGTCCATCTGAGGAAGAGAGGAAAAACAAGGCGAAGATGGCTGCAAGACATCGTTGATAATCTGCAAACGGACGCATCAGCAGCAGGGCATCTTGCTTACAACCGAGAGGCCTACAGGAGAGCTATCAGGGAAGCAAAGTTCCGTAAGGGACATGCAAATGACTGACTGACTGACTGACTGACTGACTGAGGTATTTGAGCTTTCCTACATGCTTCAGTGCTGTGCTGCCTTTGTCTGTTATTTTATAGCTGGGAATGACTTTACTCGTAGAGATGAGCATGACTTCTGTATTCTTCCTGTTCAAGCTGTCCCTGCCCTATTTATCAGCTTCTGCCCTTACTTTAGTCTTGCTGAAGTAATAACGATTTACTTCAGGATGATTTACTTTTCCCGGCGATTCACTTTGTGATGATTTAATCTCACTGGCGATTTACTTCAGGATGATTTACTTTTCCCGGCGATTCACTTCAGGATGATTTAATCTTCCTAGCGATTTACTTCAGGATGATTTAATCTTCCCAGCGATTTACTTCAGGATGATTTAATATTCCCAGCGATTTACTTAGTGATGATTTAATCTTCCCAGCGATTTACTTCAGGATGATTTAATCTTCCAAGCGATTTATTTCAGGATGATTTACTTTTTCCAGCGATTCACTTTGTGATGATTTAATCTCACTTGCGTTTTACTTCAGGATGATTTAATCTTCTCAGTGATTTACTTTAGGATGATTTAATCTTCTCAGTGATTTACTTTAGGATGATTTAATCTTCTCAGTGATTTACTTTAGGATGATTTAATCTTCCCGGCGATTTACTTCAGGATGATTTAATCTTCCCAGCGATTTACTTAGTGATGTTTTAATCTCACTGGCGATTTACTTCAGGATGGTTTAATAATCTTCCAAGAGAACTACTTTATTTTGCTTTTTGATTGTTTGGTACCAAAGTTTGTGAAAAATCTCCCAAAGGTTTGCCACTTTCTACATCTCCCACGAGAATGTAAATCTCCTGGTACGTCAAGTTAACTGATAGAATAACTGCCTTATTACTGGCGTTTATTTGTCAGTATTTGTTGCTATTTATCTTTTTTATGCTTTTATTGCTGCTCCTGACGAAGGTGGATGCGCAAATATTATATTGTTGCTTCGCTGATACGTAAAATTTGCGTACTAACTTTCAGGCTGAAGAGGCAGGTGGTCGTAGGGGGGCAGTTATCCAAAGATAATTCCTTACATCAGGGTTAGCTAACCATAGCCGACAACATCCCTAACTCACATTTTCATTTGTGTCCACAATCCCTCGCACCTAAAGCTTTGGCACGGAATAGATCGAAATAGTTCCCATGGTGGTGGAGTCTGGTAATGAAGCAGTGCACATTCCTTCCGTTTTTTGTTTGTTTTTTTTTTTTTTAGCAAGAGTAGCCGCCGTAACCCACTCCCCATGCGACACCAGCTCTATCGGCTGAAAAGAACATCCTGCTGGGCTTATCTCCTGGGGAGATGAAACAACAGCAGCCCGTGTCAACATTCTTATGACACGTGGCTCCCAGGATACGTCTGTCTGGACAAGCACGTAATAGATACAGAGATCATCGCCATTTATCATCATAATCACAGCAATAACTGCCCGTGTCGCTGTCTGTTTAAAACGAAATTATGATTATTACCATAACTATCGCTACTTTTATCTAAACCCCCCCCCCCAAGCATCATCATCCTCTACGTTATGACAGCCGCTGACAGCATCTCCTTATTCCCATCAAATTGTGTGACATTCGGCCAGTCAATCCCTTTAGTAAATACAAATCCTACATCCTCCAGAGCCATTTTTCTCTCTCTCTTTCTCTCTCTCACACACACTCTCTCTCTCCCTCTCTCTCTCCTTCGCTTCCGTGCACCCTCAGTGTGCCAGGACATTCCGGTGACTAAGACTAGTGTTAAAACGGGTTTGGCTGCAATTGTTGGCAAGTTGGATGATTCTTCGAGAGCTTTTGGCCGAGTCATCAGTCGCCAGAGAGTGAAAAATCTGGGCTGAAATTGCATTTGCTTCAATGACGAATGGGGGGATCTTAGTTGGCCAAATTGGAAGAGTTTGGCCTGCGAGTTTCGAGGATAGAGTGAGTGTTTCACCCTCACATCTTCTAGGAGATGCAAACTCTGACAAAGATAACGTCAGAAGAAAATGTGGTATTCAGATATCACTGTCATGTCCAATGTTTAAATCATATCGAAGGAGTGTTTATGAAATCAAAGATCATATCACGGCAAACGTCTGAATAGACAGATGAGTGAGTGGCGTGTGTTTGAGTGCACTCGCTTTGTATGAGCTCTCCTGTTGATTGTAGTCAATATTCTAACGATCTTGCTGTCAGTCAACGTGTAATAATGAACAGTGCACATCTTTGTGTTATGAAAATTGTATCCGAAATTGAAGAATGATGGCGACACACAGTAGAATATACTCTTTAGAGAAAAAAAAAAGTAAGGTAAAGATAGTCCTGTAGCAAATGCCGTGGGGATGAAGCGTTAGAGACCTCATTATGCTGGGCCATCAAGGTATGAGGTAGGGTGGGGCAGTCCCTTTCCTTCCTAGATTTTCTCTGATACCCAGTTTACGAGCCTGGGTCGACTTCGGGGCCATGTTGGTCGTATCTTCTGGCACAAGAAGAACATTTCAGCAAATGCTAGATTTTTTTTTAAATTTTAATCCGAGCAATGTACAAAATTCTTAACCCAGAAACTGAACAGATTGCGACAAGTGGACGAACGATAACAATCTGAATGTGGCTTTTTAAAAGTATATTAAAACTTAATGTTCGGTAGCTCCTGCCATAGAGGGCTTCTGGCTTCAAAACACAAGTTACAGCATGTCCAGATCTGGACGTTTTGGTTGGACCTTGAGGGTGTTTTCTATAGAAGTAACTCAAATTCTGTCATCTGAGCATTGACAGCTTTTCAGGCTTTCATCCTGGGAGCATGATTCCAGATTTAGCACGGTCTATGCAGACTACTGAGCCACCTGCATCGACTCAAAATATCTCGCACAGACGAGTGTCCATGTGCCAGTGGAGTCCAGACTCCAGAACATATCTTACAAGAGTGCCCAAACCATGCAGACCTGAGGCGTGAGACATGGCCAGAGGACACAAGCTTGGGGCAAAAGATTTGGGGTTCCTATCAGGATCTGAAGAGGACTGCGGGCTTTGCCATGTCGACAGGGATCAGGATCTGAAGTGACCAACAACCTCGAACGCATAAGATTGATTGATTGATCTTTATTTCAAAAGGGTTAAGAATTGGGCACGCAGGCCTGTGTGACATTCTGCCCTTTATCATACATCTTTCACTCTATTCCAGGCATTCTATAAATTGTTCATGTAACAAACATAATTAACATTGAAGCTGAGAGATATAAAATACAATATAACATTTACGTTTCTCTCTTAAACATTCACTCAGTACATAAGTAACTACATACATTATAAATGGCTATCTACTAAACAAAATTTTCGGGACTATTCAGAAAACAATTAATTGTATTCGGTGTCTGTAAGAGCAGTTTAAGATAACTTTTAAGTTTTATAATTCATGGAAGTCGACATCAAATAGATACTGGGAAAGCTTGTAGTTGTAGGAAGGAGTATAATTTATATTTTTTTATACAGGATGGGAGGGTATTCCAAAGATGAGCAGCAGAATAACTAAAGCTTTTCTTGTAAAGATCAAGTCTAGGTTTTGGAAAACAAATGTTGTTCAAGCGTTGGCTGCACTTTGGGCTAAATTTAAACAGGTTCCATAGATAAGGCGGGGCATGCCGTGAAAGAATTTGATGTACTAACTTGGCTTTGTTGAAGAGGAACCTGTTCTTAAGAGGCAGTATTTTGATACGTTTGTGCTGGTTAGTTGTTTGTGCTTGATCTTTGTCACTAATAAGCTTTACTGCTCGCTTTTGGAGTGAGCAAAGCCTCTTTGTATTTGACACTGAGAGGAAGAAGAAGTATGTTCTAGCACTTGGACACTGAAGAAAATGTTGTTGTTGTTGTTGCTGCTGTTCTCATCAAACCTGTGACTACAAGTATGGTGCTCTTTGCAGCAGATGCGGTGAAAGTGTTGAGATCATATAGAAGTATATGGTTCAGTTTTACAAAAAGCTAGAAAGAGTGAGAGGAAACTGGGCAGAAACAAGAATAACAGAAAGCAAGACGAGCACAAATAAATAAGAAGAACATAAAACAATCCCATATTTCGGCAAAAGCTTTTTTTTTCAAGAATCACATACAAAAACAACACAACAGATAAAAACACGAAAAATAGACTAAAAATCTTTGCTTTTGTGTTTGGGGGAGTGGGGAGGGTGGGGGGTTCTCTTCGTAAGAAAGACGAGCACGAAGTGTCTGAAATAAAGAAAATATATGTTGTTTTTGTTTATGCTCCTTTAAAAAAAAAATCTTTTCCCAAAATATTTGATTGTTGTACGCTTTTCGTGTGTACACGCTTATCTTGGCATTCTTGCTTCCGTCCACTTTCCCCACTCTTAGAAAAAAAAAGATAGAAAGAGTGGGGAAAACTAAACCTTCGACTTTCATTACAGGAACCACTTTTGCCGCAGTCGTCGTTTCTCTGAAGGTACCGAGCCACAGATTCGTGTCGGATGGGGAGTGGATCACGGCAGGTATTTCTGCCGATCCGGGGTGAAGCTATAAAAGCAAGGGGGAGGTGCAGTCGCTCTGTAGAAGACTCCATCGGCCCTAGGGTCTGCGGCCGTCCTCACCCCGTTAGGGAGGCCGTATCTGTTTACAAGGGAGAGGTGGGCAGTGTTATTTGGCCACGGCTGAAGAAGGAAGTCAACGATGGGTCGCGGACCGCTACATCTGACTGTGTCTTCATGTTCCTTTGAAGAAGATGAGGAGAATTTATTGTTCACTTGTGTAGTCTGGAACACATTAGTGACAACGGGGAGGTGGGGGGGGGGGGGGGAGAAAAAGAGAGAGAGAGAGAGAGAATGTAAGAACAAAGGGAATAGAGGATTATAAAAAAAAACAAGAAAGATACTTGCCAGACTAAAAGAGTGGCAAGGAGCACAGTCCAACACACCCTTTATAGAAAGAGCAAAGAATAGAGGGTTGTGGAAATCAGTGACTACCAACGCCTGGTTGACACGGGCCAGAGAAAGAGAGAAAGAATATAATCTGTATGTTTCCCTCACTCATTTGTTACTCTTGGGTATAAACGATAACGATTATGAGCATATATTCTGTGCTTCTCTTAGCAACGCCTCATGAGATGAGTTACTGTTCTTTCCTTGTGTTATCTGATCAGCTTTCTGTCTCCCTCTTTTTTTTTCCTCTTGAGCTTTCCAGTGCTTGCTAGTTTCACTGAAACTTTCCACCACGTACATGGTCTAAGAATTCGTTGTGTTATTGTTTTTTTCCCCCCTCTGTTATTTTAGTTTCCGATGTGCTGCGACTTTCCTGAACTCCATTTGCTTCTCTGACCATGCAGTGAATGTGTAGCACGTTTCTCTGCCATCACATCTTTGTTGCTTGCAACTTCCGTTTAAAAAAAAACAAACAAACAAAAACCAGAAAAGAGCTTTTCAATTTTTCTTCTTGTTGTTGTTGAGCTTTTCAAATTTTGTTAAAAAGAAAAGTGAGCTTTCAATTCCTTCGTGGAGAAGAAAACTCAGTTTCTCAATTTCTTTGTTGAGAAGAAAACTCACTTTTCTATTTCTTTGTTGAGAAGAAAACTCAGTTTCTCAATTTCTTTGTTGAGAAGAACACTGAACTGTCCAATTTCTTTGTTGAGAAGAATACTGAACTTTCCAATTTCTTTGTTGAGAAGAAAACTGAACTTTCCAATTTCTTTGTTGAGAAGAAAACTCAACTTTTCAAGAGCTTACTACCGTTTTTCTACTCTTCTAAAATGCAAGAAAATGCAGAACAGCATTCGTTTACACGGTTGCAGACGTTTAAGAAAAGAAGCTACAGAGGAAACTGGTCGTCTTACCGTTAAGTTGTTTAAGTTGAAGGTCACTGCAGTTCTTAAGTTACTGTACGAAATGATAACAAGCAGCTACATTTAAAGGTAAATATCGCGAACAACCAGAGAGGGGAGAGTAGTCAGCCTGGGTAGATCTGATGACCTTACCTTCCTGGGGCGCAGTGGAAGTGACTTTTGTAAATGTTTCGGTACCTCGTATTCATAAAGGTGTCGGGTTTCATAGTGGGTTGCCATCCCAAGCGAAGAGGTAAGATGGAAGTTTCTGGAAAATCCATAGTATTCTAAACAGTCGAAGTCTAAATATGGACAAATCAAGAAGATAAAAGACTTGTGGTATGTCATCTTCAGCGTTTGAGTGACACATCGTGCTGAAGCTTGAGTCACGTGACAGAACTAATCCACGCCCAGTTCCCCTGCTTCGCTGGTGTGAATCTAGCTTTTTGAAATTAGACTGAAATAATAAATCTTTCTTTTCAACTTTCTTATCTGGCTTCTTACTTGCTTACCTATTTATTTCCCTGCCTGTATACCCCACTGCTAACTTACCTGCTAGCCTACATGCTTGCCTACCTATCTATTTTCTAGCTTTCTGTCACTCTCTCTCTCTCTCTACCTTTCTCTATGTCCGTTGGTATATCTTCTTCTTCGTTAAGCAGATGGATTCAGCACCTTTCCGATGCATTGAGGCTCACTGCTGCAGATAAGACACATCTCCATTCCTTGGAATAAAGATCAATCCGTCACTCAATCAATCAATCATTCAATCATTCAATCAATCAATCATTCAATCAATCAATCAATCCGTTCTTGATCTTTTCTTGCCAGTTGTCGATTCCTGGGGCTCGTATATCTTCTTCTAGGTTGTCTCGCCATCGATGTCTTGGTCTATTCCTTTTCAACTCTTCTGTATCAGCCATCTTTGTTTGTCTATCCTGCTTCATTCTCTCTAAATGTCTGAGCCATCTCAGTCTGTTGTTTTTTTCATAATAGCTGTTATGAAGCGGAGAGTTAGACAATGTGTGATTTCTTTGTTACTTCTTATCTTCCATTGTCGTATGACATGTTCACTTACAGGTCCGTAAATTCTACTCAGAATTCTATTCTCACGTGAGTGTCTGTCTATGATATCTATTGTCTGTGAGTCTGTCTCTTTTGCTGCAAGCTTTCATGTTTTTGTGGTATCATATTTCTGTTAAACAAGCCTATTTAAGCCATGTTTGCAGAGCCAACATTCCAAGTAAACAAGAAAAAAGAGCATGTAGAAGACAGGAGCATCCTTCCTCTGGGCCACTAAAGAAGCAGAAGGAGAGCACTGCCACAGAAGCTGCCGAGAGCAACACTCGAACGTTGAGAAGGGCGTTGACGATGCTGATGTCCCCGGGGCGGGATCGAGAGAGAGAGAGAGAGAGAGAGAGAGAGAGAAGAGAGAGAGAGAAGAGAGAGAGAAGAGAGAGAGAAGGTACTGAAATGAAAGCGTGAGAGGGTAATGATAAAGTCAATTATATTAAATTTACAGCCGGGGGCGTCTTTTCTTCCTTTTTTTTTTTGTCATTTTCTCTTTCGAATCTGAGATTTCTTTCTTTCTTTCCTTTTTTAATCTCGTGGATCTGATTTCTGGACGAGTATTTTATGTTCTATTTTCATTTTTAAATCGCTATCAATTCAGCCCTTTAAAAAAAAATGTTTGTAACATTTGTTTTCTTCCTTGTCATCGTTATTTTCCGAAAAGATCGATGCTCCTGCTCTGCTCGATCAAGCATGCTTATTATATGTGCTCTAGGAAATTATAAGAGTCACCATAACCCGCTCCATGTCCGATTTCGTGCTTGTGTTCTCAAGTTTTAAAACGAAATTTTCTGTGGAGAAGTCAAGATTCAACGCTGGAAAGCAGCATGACGGGAAAATAGAATAAAAGGACAGCGTTATAAAGAGAAAACAGAATAAAGGGACAGCGTTATAGAGAGAAAACAGAATAAACGGAAAGCATTATAACGAGAAAACAGAATAAAGGGACAGCATTATAAAGATAAAACATAATAAAAGGAAAACTTTATAAAGAGAAAACAGAATAAAGGGAAAGCATTATAAAGATAAAACAATAAAGGGAAAGCATTATAAAGAGAAAACAGAATAAAAGGACAGCACTATAAAGAGAAAAATAATAAAAGGAAAGCATTATGAAGGGAAACTGGTAAGAAGGAAAGCAGTGAGAAGAAAAATAGATTAAAGGGAAAGTGGTAAAAATGAAAGCAGGCTGAAGGGAAAACATTTTGAAAGAAAACAGAGTAAAGTGAAAGAATTATAAAGGTAAAGCGATAAGAAGAGAAAGCAGACTAAATGGAAAGCATTAAAATGGAAGAAGGAATAAATTGAAAGAATTATGAAGGGAAAGCAAACTAAAAGGAAAGCAGACTAATGGGAAATCATTAGGAAGAAAAACAGAATAAAAGGAAAGAATTATGAGCTGAAAGCTGCATGAAGGAAAAACATTTGCGAAGCGAAAGAATTATGGAAGGAAAACATTCAGAAGGGAAACCACTACGAGTGCAGCAAAATGTTGCTTAGCAAGCTCCGCGTCAGCTAATCCTCGAATCCTCAAAACTGTCTTCCAGGAAAAAAAGAGAAATGAAGGCAGAATGAAGGGACAGTAGTAACCGTCCATCCATGTCTTTGTCGCTACCGGCTAACCGAGCAACCACCGCCCCAGTGCGAGTCCGCCCCTGTGGTGTCTTGCAGGGCAGCTTACTGTACATCTTTGTTTTCACATTTTATGTATAAAGTATTAACTTTATCATACTCCACGCTATCACCTCATGGTTTGTAAAAGCCCACCATCTCATTATTTCACCTCAGGGGCAATCACCCCCATTTCACATCATTTCAGTTGAATATGAAATTGTTGATTGTTGAATGTAAATAAAGTTATTTTAAAAAAGAAATTCTCTCCACCTCTCATGATCTGCGACTAACTTATGTATTGTGCTGCATGCTGCTCATATCTGCTTCTATAGTTCTTCTCTGGGTAACCTTTGGTCGTCCTCTCTTTCTTGTCCCCTCGGGTGTCCGTCTCACGGCTGTTTTAGCGATCTTGTTGGGGTCTCTTCAATTTCTCTGCTTCTTTTTCTGATATGACATGTATGTCTTCTAGTCCACATTGAGCTAGTAGGTCTCTCTTATTTATTATCTGTGGCCAGGAATTATTTAATTTTTTTAAAAGCACTATAGGGGGAAATGTATGACGGGAAAACAGTATGAAATGAAAGCATTGCGAAAGGAAAGAACCGTGAAGGGAAAACTGTGAAAGGAAAGAATTGTGAAAGGAAAACTGTGAAATGAAAGAATTGTGGCAGGAAAACTGTGAAAGGAAAAACTTGTGAAAGGAAAACTGTGAAAGGAAAGAATTGTGAAACGAAAACAGTGAAAGGAAAGAATTGTGAATGGAAAACTGTGAAAGGAAAGACTTGTGAAAGGAAAACCGTGAAAGGAAAGAACTGTGAAGGGAAAACTGTGAAAGGAAAGAATTGTGAAGGGAAAGACTGTGAAAGGAAAGACTTGTGAAAGGAAAACAATGAAAGGAAAGAATTGTGAAAGGAAAACTGTAGTGGGAAAGAACTGTGAAGAGAAAACTGTGAAAGGAAAGAATTATGAAAGGAAATCTGTGAAAGGAAAGACTTGTGAAGGGAAAGCTGTGGAAGGAAAGAATTATGAAAGGAAAGCATTATGAAGGGAAAACGTATTTAAGACTTTAAGCTTTCCAAACTGTGGGCCAGAAGATGTGGTCTTAAAGACCTTAGGTGAGCAGTTACCAACCTCAGGTCGCAACCCAAATTAAGGTCCCTGGGGTGTCTGAGGTAAGGTAGCGAGAAGATTTTTTTTAATGTTGTATATGTAGTAAATAGCATTATAAATAAGTCTGTGATTAGCCACAAAGACACGTTATGGTAAAGGCACTGAAAAACAGTAATAGTTAATTTCAGCTGAGTGGTGGTCCTTTACCAAATCTTTCCTATGGGTCGAGGGTCATGTATACGAGGTGTGTCTAAAACATCTGGTGAATGGTCCGATATTTCAACGGTAACGTGGGCCAGGTGCGGGATATCCGGAGACACGTCGAAAAGCGCCACCTAGCTTGGAGTACACGTGATCGACAGGGTGAACCCGCTGCGAGCAGTCGAACGTAGTCAGTGTGAGAGGTAAGGTCATTTTGCAATGGAGCAACGAGTGAGCATCAAGTTCTGCTACAAATTGGAGAAAACGGCGACGGAGACGCACGAAACGGTGGTGCATGTGTACAGGAAGGACGCCGTGAGCAGATAATGTATTTACGACTGGTTCAAACTCTTTCACGACGGGAAGGAAACGACTGAGGATGAGCCACGTTCGGGTGGGCCGTCGACAAGCAGAACCACAGACAATGATCGAGCGAGTGCGACAAATGCTGGCACGATATCGGCCTCTGGCTCTAGGATTGATGGCAAAGTAGCTGGGCATTAGCAAGGACTTCTTTCTGTATCTCCACCTGAAAAGCGTCATGAAAGGCGCATGTTTTACGGACGTGGCGGCAATCCAAGAACGTGTGACAGCGGTTCTGCGATCGATTCCTAAACAGGCCTTTACTGGCAGTTTCCAGAAGCTTTATGAACGTTGCCAAAAGTGTGTTGTGAAGGATGGCGAATATTTTGAAGGCCAGTAAAAATAATGTGTTTATATCTTCTGTTTTGTTTGTTTTCTGATAGCATTCAGAGAACTCTTTAGATAAACCACGTAGTTACTGGTTTAAGGTCGTGTTCAGGAAAGATCTGAGAACAGCTTACTTGGATTTTAAGGCATGTCTTCATTCTGTTGCAGCTGATCTACCAAAGCCATGCCATTATTAATACTTACTCAGTGCAGGCACAGGCGAAAACTGAACAGCATCTGAATATGTTTTGTATGAGAAAAAAAGTCAGCGTAGAATTTGACTAAATCGTGTTTCAAAAGAAGTTTATAAGATTTCTTTATTGTCCAGCAAACTGTACTGCTTCTTCATATACATCTTTTTATAAATAGGACACAACGAGGCTTTTGTACGGTAAAGTAAGAGAACATAGTTTTGTAGGATTAGTCCTCGGAAAAATCGTAGACAAAGCACTTTAGTGAGACGTGAGAGAACGAAAAATCACAAGAGAATTACCTGGGATTCGAACTATGGACTCGGGTAGGACGAGCAGCCGTCTAGCCACGAGAGAACATCGTAATAACAAACTGAGCCATCTCAGACCCTAGCTGGGTAGACGGCAGCTCGTCCTACCGGAGTCCGTGGTTCGAATCCCAGGTAATTCTCTTGTGATTTTTCTTTCTCTCACGTCTCACTAAAGTGCCTTGTCTACGATTTTTTCCAAGTCTAATCCTACAAAACTGTGTTCTCTTACTTTACTTCTTCATATCAAACAATGTCACGCCATCAAACAATGTCACACAGATGACACAAGCCGCCTGGCGCTTTAGAACCGCTGCATTCAAAATTATGGGACGCTGGGGCCACATGGGTTAAACTCGCTGTTTAGCTACACTTAACATTCTCTTCTATCATTATAGTACCTCTCCACTAAGCTCCACCCCTTCTTACTTTTCAAACTTCCTCACAGCATCACTCTGCAACCCTTCTTCCCCAATCATCTGTTTCAACTTCTCCTGGCTAGGTCAATATTGTATCACTCTCTCTTCCCTCCCCGGTTCCACATCCACTACCCCCTTGTTACAACCCACCGACCACTTGTCACAGGTCTCTATTTAAACAGTCTCCACGTTCTACTAAATACATTCCTGACACACACCGCCGGACAAGTCACACCTTACAATTTACAGCTAAGTACTCTTTTTATTAAAAAAAAAATTTTAATAGTATTCATATGAATCTATACTTTATCTCCTGTCTCTATTTCTTCGTCCTGTATGTTTTTGTATGATTAAGGCTCACGCTGAAACGTCACAACTTTGTAATCGTTAAGTAATAAAGCTGCTCCTACTTTTTCCTATTTTATGCATTCTACTTCTTCATATGTGCTTCTCATAAGTTTAAAAACTTTTGTGGGAGAATTGTGGACGCCATGTGGACGTGTCTCAGGTCCGTTTTCCCGAATATTGACACAGACACTGTCTATAAAGATATTTAGAAGGTTATTTATTCATGGACAGAAAGGGGAGGGGGTGGGTGTTTAACTGGCGTATACATCATCATCATGTGTGCAGTTCTAAACACAAACTTCCAGGGTGTTACAATAAATGATTCGGCAGGCGAAAAATGTCTATCACATTTAATGTTACAGGTCCATGCTGTCTTCTACGGGCAAAGAAGACGAAGAAGAAGAAGAAGAAAAAGACACACAACACACACACACAAAACTCCGAGATCTCAGTGTGCCAGGTTTTTGTACACACATGCCCCGCGGCCAATGAAATAATTACGCACCCGACGCCGCAACGATTACGCATCTTTTCAAACCCGGCATTCCGCTTCCCCGACCCACCAAGCGCGTTATTATCCCGGTCATCCGACCCAACATGGCCTAAAGATACACACGGACCCGACATGCTATTGACGCGGGCGCGCGGGAATGTTGCTTTCAAATCGAAGTATTCCTCCAGTTTTCTGTGTCATATTTTAGCAGACTTCCACGTTACTCCCCCCCCTCTACGCCACATTTTTGTTTGTTTGTTTCATTGTCCAGTCTTTACTGATTTTTAGGTTGTTTATTTTTATTTCCCGCGGACAACCAGCAACATTTTGCTAAACTTTTGTTGTTGTTGTACCAAGATCCATTCTATCCCATATTTTTTTAACAAGAAAATAACGATTAATTTCAAAGATTATATAGCATAAATCCACACACCCTCATTATAGCTATCCACATAGATAGATAGATAGATAGATATAGATAGATAGATAGATAGATAGATAGATAGATAGATAGATAGATAGATAGATAGATAGATAGATAGATAGATAGATAGATAGATCTGTGCCATCTTTTCATGGACGATGTTTTAAAACAGGATACCCCGAATTACCCCGTCAATTAATCCAGTGGGTGTACCAGCCCACCCGTCTTCATGTCCGTCTGCTGATAATGGTCACCATTCTGTATCGTTTGTTGTTTCTCTTGCCCATTTCCCCTTAACTTTTCGATATCTTTATTTTCATTGAAAGTGCTATATTTGATTTTTTTTTAATAAATAGGAAACAACGACGCTTTTTTACGGTAGAGTAAGAGAACACAATTTTGTAGGATTAGACCTGGATAAATAAAAAAAAACGTAGACAAAGCACTTTAGTGAGACGTGAGAGAAAGAAACATCACAAGAGAATTACCTGGGATTCGAACACGGACTCCGGTAGGACGAGCGGCCGTCTACCCACGAGACTACCACTTTTTCGAGATCTAATCCTACAAAACTGTGTTCTCTTATTTTACTATATTTGAATTGTTCCGTTACAACATTCATTATATTCATGTTTTCAATGTTATTTCCTTCAGTACTTCTCAGTTTGTCCTTTCTTACGATCCATATTTTGTGTATATCCAGTCACACTGGCTTCAGTTTTCTGCTCCAGTTCGCTCCCCTATAAAGTGCCATGCCCCTGCCTGGCATAGCTGCGTGTTTGTACAATACTTGAAAACTCTCAACTTTTAATTGCCGCGTTATTTGCTTGGAGGCAGGGATTTTTCTTACTCTGTTGAAAGTGCATTTGACCATTCATTTTCTCCTGCTAATTTCTGTTCCATTAATGAAGATACCTGGCTGCACATAGCACTGTTCTCTTATCATACTGATGGAGTTGCTTTCCAAATATATCACGCGATGATGTATGCATTCTGCATACATTGTACTTTGAAGGTTGTGTCATTATTAAGTCTTTGTGGAAGTAGAAATGCTGTATATTTTTCTTCTTTTCAGGGAAAAAAAAACCCAATGTATTTATAAAGTGTTTTACTGGAGAAGTTTACTCCAGTTTTAGATTATTTCATTTCAGAATAATTTATCATCAACCTGTCTGCAATGAGACCAAAGAGGACATAGAGAATAACAACAGAGAGGATGTTGAGCAACAGAGGGCTCACCTGGGCAAGAGCGGAAAAAAAAGGCAAAGGACAGGCGTTTTTGGAAAACCCTTGCGGAAGCCCATGAGCCTTGGGTACTTCAGGCTCGTGTGTATATATATATATATATATATATATATATATATATATATATATATAGAGAGAGAGAGAGAGAGAGAGAGAGATGTCTGCCATCTTTATGGATGCAAAGACAGTATTCTGACAGTTTTACAGATACATCGTTTGTTTCTTTGTACGTAATGCCATTAAATCACATTAACTGGTCTGGTTAACAAGTTATTTAATGGAGAGGTTTTGTTAAGTAAACTGCATGTCCAGGCGGTTCTTTTGAGCAAACTACTTGTCCCAGTGGTTTCGTTTGGTAAACTACACGTTCAGGTTATTTTGTTAAGTTAAATGTCTCCCTGGTTTTGTTACGTAAGCTACATGTGCGTGTGCTTCTGTTGAGTAAGCTACTTATCTGCCTGAATTTGCAAGCGGACTACATGTCTGCCTAGTTTTGTTAAGTAAACTACATATCTGCCTAGTTTTGTTAAGTAAACTACATATCCATGTGGTTTCCTTGAGTAAATTATATGTCCACGTGGTTTTGTGAGTAAACTACATGTCCACGTGGTTCTGTTGAGTAAATTACATGTCCATGTGGTTTTCTTGAGTACATTACATGTCCATGTGGTTTTCTTGAGTAAATTATATAACCATGTGGTTTTCTTGAGTAAATTACATGTCCATGTGGTTTTCTTGAGTAAACTACATGTCCACGTGGTTTTGTTGAGCAAACTACATATCCATGTGGTTTTGTTGAGCAAACTACATGTCCACCTGGTTTTGTTGAATAAACTACATCTTGACATAGGACAAAAAAATCAAGCAGGGACAACTCCAGCCAATAGTTTGGTCCTGTTTTTTTTTTTGGTCCAGTCCCGTATATTTTAACTATTAAGTGAAGCTTAATGTTCATTTACAACAGAAACATAAAACAGAATTATTGGAAAACAATTTCCATTTCATTAAATTCTTTTAAAAAAATTTCGTACAAAAAAGATATTTTGAAACTGCAAAGACTTTATGACTCTGGAAAAACATACAGAACCCCGATTTATATATCTCCGATATACGTAGATCCGGAATTACGTAAAAGAAAAAAAAACAATGTGCAAAAAAAAAAGTCTACGGAATTTTACAGAACAAACTAGCAACCTACAAACTGAGCTCCGGAACGATCTGTTGGCTTAAGTCGAGGGCTTTCTATTTTTGTATTTATATTTTTAGCACAGTTTAACATCTACATCGTGTTCGGTATCTGAAAACATTGTACTGAAATATGTTGATCTTATACACTGTTTACAATGCAGAGATAAGACAGATGACTGAACAACAACCAGTCTCATGGGTGATCAGGAAAAGGAGATGAACATATGTTGGTCACTTGATGAGAAGAAATGATCAGAGAATCCCAAAACAAGCTATCAAGTGGAACACAACAGGCCGAAGAAAAAGGAGCAGACCGCGTGAAACTCTGAAGAGGACATTATTAAGAGAGGCCAAGTTAACAGGCATAAAATCCTTTGATGAGGTTGAAAGACTTGCCGAAGACAGGAAAAATTGGCGAACTACTTTACGAGCCCTATGTGACGTTTAACGGCACGGGAAGGATATAAGATATAAGATAAGATAAGATATACACTGTTTTCGTGAACCGTACCCCTCATTGCTGAGTCTGTTGATACTTTTAATCATTGGCTCTCGCTGGTGAGTCTGTTGATACTTTTAATCATGGGCCTCGCTGGTGAGTCTGTTGATACTTTTAATCATGGGTCTCGCTGGTGAGTCTGTTGATACTTTTAATAATTGGTCTCGCAGGTGAGTCTGTTGATACTTTTAATCATTGGTCTCGCAGGTGAGTCTGTTGATACTTTTAATCATTGGTCTCACAGGTGAGTCTGTTGATACTTTTAATCACTGGTCTCGCAGGTGGCTGGTGAGTCTGTTGATACTTTTAATACTTGGTCTCGCAATTGAATCTGTTGATACTTTTAATACTTGGTCTCGCAGGTGAGTCTGTTGATCAGTGGTTAGACTAGAATAAGATTAAGATATGTCATGTGGTGCTAAGTATTTTGTAGACCTTCTTTTCTTCCGTGGTGTTCCCAGTTTTCTTCATTGTACACCTTTTCTTCTGTGTTGTCCCCTGTTTTCTTCCTTGTAGGCCTTTTCTTCCGTGTTGTCCCCTGTTTTCTTCCACATTTAACCCTTTTTTCCCTTCTATTTTCCTAGTCCCTTTCGCGATGATCTTCATTTTAGTACCACACTGGCCCTCATAGCACACCGGCCCTCATTTTATTACCACATTGGCCCTCAATTTACTACCACATTGGCCTTCATTTTACTACCACATTGGCCCTCATTCTTCAATAAAAAAATAACGCTTATTTATCGGTCTAAAGTATGATTATAAAGTCTAGAGAAGAATATAAAGTAACAAAGCTGTCACAATTAATAATTTCACATTAATCTAACAAAATAAGAGGGGGGGGGTCTCCTTTATTCCACCCCGACGGAGAACAATGACCACCCGCTGCTTGTCACAGAGTCGCTGGTACGAATCCGACACGGAAACAGGGGTCCACGTCAAAAATAAATCTTTAAAACCGTATCTTGAGCGAAGTTGGATATTTTTAGGCCTGGCTGTGCGCGCAGATGGAGGAAGAAGTTTACTCGAGGACCTAAGTTCATCCCGTGAAATCTTTGCGCAGGACGGCCAAGAGGGTGGAAGAATGCCGAAAGACTAACTCAGGATCTTGTGGAGAGAGCACTCGAAGTGAGGCATGCGTGACGAGCCACTCCGAGGGCCATGCAGAAGAACAAAGAAAGTAGGAGAAAACGGAAATGTGTGTGTGTTTTTTTTCTGTGTAGTTTCGTCGTAGAGTTTAATATAAAACCAGGACTCCAGGTGTATGTGTATGTATGTGTGTCTTCACTTTCTCTTTATGTACATATACACATACTTCGGTATCGGGTTTTCCTTTAAAAATATTCTTTTTTCTCAGATACTTGGTACGAGGAGCACAGTCTTACAACCAACAGTTGTACCGCCACGTCATGTAATTATATGATTTTGTTTAGAAATTCTGTTTCTTAGGCACAACACTGGTTAAAGGAGAAAGAAAAACCTATGTTTTCATTGTCAGCTCCGCATCCGAGTTCATGGATGCCTTCCACATGTTCACCCCAACATCAGGTGCAGCTGGCCAAGTTTGTACTCATCATCATCATGTGCCGTGCCGACTGGCGTTGGCTATTATGCTTCTCCAGAGTACACGATCCTTCATGCAGGCCATTAGTTCAGTTTGTGATTTCCTCTCACACCATCCTTTCAGACTGTCCAGTATCATTTCTCTTGGTCTTCATCTTGATCTTCTTCCTTCTATTTTTCCTGTTGTTATAATATTTTCAATGCCCCCTCTTCTCATTGCATGTCCTATGAAAGTACATTGTCTCTCTCTCTCTTATGACAAGGTTTTTTTGTCTCTCCAGCTCTTCTCATACATTCTTCATTAGTTATTTTTGCTGTCTAGGGGATTCGCAACATTCTTCTAATAAACCACATTTCTGCTGCTTCCAATGATTTTTGTGCAGACTTGCCTATTGTCCATGATTCACTTCCATATAACAAAATAGGTTCAATATAGCATTTTAGGACTCGTTTTCTAACATTCATTGATAAAGATGTGTTAGCTAATATGTTTCTCATTCTCTAAAATGCAGTCTTTGCTTGGCCTATTCTGTTCCTAATTTCTGTTCTGCATTTCCCATCTGAAGTTATTACTGCTCCAAGGTATTTGAATTTCTGCACCTGCTTTAGAATAGTTCCGTTTAATTTAATACTGCATATTGGTGGATTATGTTTCTTAGATATAACCATAGTTTCTGTCTTTTTGATGTTCAAAGTAAGGCCCTTCTGTTCATTTTCTTTGGCGACTTTATCCAAGAGATTTTGCAGGTCTTGTTGGTTCTCAGCTATCAGTATTGTGTCGTCAGCATACCGAAGGTTGTTAATATTGTATTCTCCAATTTTTATGCCTGGTTCTGTAATGATTGTTCTTAGAATTTTCTCGGTATACAGAGAAAAAAATATCTTGAGATAGTACACATCCTTGACGCACCCCTTGTTTTATAGGTTGATATTTTCCAATTCTATTTTCAACTCGAACTGCTGCTTCCTGCTGCCAGTATAGATGTTTTACAATCCTCAGGTCTTTGCCGCCTATATTGATGTCTTCAAGCATTTTAATAATTTCATTATGTGTCACCTTGTCAAATGCCGTAATGTAATCAATGAAGCATAATTAGAGATCTTTCTGTACTTCTAAAACTCTTTCTGTTAGTGTTCGTAAAGCATAAATGGCATTGTGTGTTCCCTTTCCTTCAACAAATCCAAACTGTTCATCTGCTATTTCCATTTTTTATCTTTTTCCTTGTTCTTCTCATAATTATTCTCAGAAGTAGCTTCTTTATGTGATATGAGAGGCTGATAGTCCGGTGGTCGTCACATTCCTTTGCACCTGGTTTCTTTGATAGTAGTATAAACGTGGATTTAATCAGATCACTGGGAATATAACCACATGTTACATTTGTACTCATGGGGAAGTATATTTATTATTGACAAGGTTTCGTTTTACCATCGTTATCTTCTATCCTCTTCTTCGAGTGAGACGTGGGGAGCGGGTTCGTCTATGGGATGTTGGTCGTGCGGCCGTACTTGGTCCCCAGCGTTTCCTCTCATCTGCACAGCAGCGCCACCGCGCGCACGGACACACCCACACAAATTAGTTTCACATGCCGCAGAATTTTCCTGATGTTACCCTGAGCTATGGAAAAATACACTAGAGCTACATGAGTATGTTCTCCCCACATTTCTTTGGATTATAGGACTCGTATACGACAACATTAAATTATACTCTGTAATTTGACCTTATGATGCGCTTTTTTTTCCTCTGAATGTATTTGCACACAGGTTTAAAATTGTGTATATGAACCTTAAGACCATAAATGGGACACTGCCTGGTACAGGACAGTAAGGGTAAGACATCGGGAAGAGAAATGATATGGGACAAATTATTTTCACTTGCAAGAACCTCATACAGCATGTGTGCTCCTCATGAGAATGAATGCGTTCATTAAACACATACTAAACTAACCTTTTTTTCCCCCCTCACATATTTCGACACTCTGTCGTTTGTTTTATTTCCACTGTGTCTCTCCATTGCTGTAGAACTCTTATTCTCTTTTTTGTCCATTTAGAGCCACATACATATGGCTAATTTTCAGGAAAACGTTTCACTATTTTAATAAATGATACCCCCATATAGAGTGATGCGCCGGAGTCGGGCAAAGATATTCTCTGCTCTCAAAGATTTTCCATGTGACGAGTGTGTCAGGTGTCGAATTTTGACATCTAGTTTGACTAGCGTTTTTAGGCACTCTTCAGATTTATACGATTAGCTTCCTCTGTGGTCAGTGTGACAGCCATCCATCCATCCATCCATCCATCCAATCTTCTTCTTCTTTCAAGTTCTTGGTCATGCTAAATCAGAAACCCAGTGGCCAGGATGAAGTCCAGTCTGCAGTCTTCTCCAGGTCCTCCCGGCACCCCCACCCCCCCCCACCCCTAGACCTGATGTCTGTACGCCGCCTCCTAACCAGGCAGTCACCTGTTTGTGAGGCTGTCATCCATTACCTTCGACTTCAGAACCTATTTTACTACCCACCATTTTCAAATAAGCCACTTTCTTACATTCCGCTACTTTCAGTTTTTAAAACTGTTTTACTCTCCACCATTTTCTATGTTAAAACTCGCTTTAGAATCTACTATTTTTCACTTCTAAAAGATGTTTCACTATACACTATTTTCAATTTTGGAACCCACTTTACAATCAACTAGTTCTTTCTTATGCCACTTTACAATCCACTATTTCTTACTGCAACCACTTTACAATCCACTATTTCTTACTTAAGCATCTATCAAGTGCTAGCTCCCGTCGTTAATTCCCTGATAACTGTTCACGTTATTTACAACACTGCGGATACAATATTGTACATTAACAACCGTCCTTTCTTTAACCAACCTGTTCTGAACCTTCATTGGATATCTAGTTTTTCCTTTCTTTTCCTTTTGTCTAAATCGTGCGCCCGGCCTTGTTGCTTTCTATTCATAATTAGGTGTTGTCCAGTCGTCTTCATCATTGTTGTCCTCGTGCTGCATTCTCTTCAATTTTGAAACCAGTTATAGTTTAGTTTATTATTGGCTCTTGATACAAAACTTAAGAATTTTACAAACATAAAACAGTTAATTCTTGGGTACAAGCACGTAAAGAAGATGATGGTAGTGCCTCTATCGTCCTTGATCTTTCAGCATTCTAGACGGTTATGTCAGCTACATTTCCTTTTCTAGCTTAGAAGGAGCAGTGCTCCACTCTAATCTTGCTAGAACTTCAGCTTCTTTAATCGTTCCATTCTAATCTTGCTAGAACTTCAGCTTCTTTAATCGTTCCATTCTAATCTTGCTAGAACTTCAGTTTCTTTAATCGTTCCATTCTAATCTTGCTAGAACTTCAGTTTCTTTAATCGTTCTATTCTAATCTTGCTAGAACTTCAGCTTCTTTAATCGTTCTATTCTAATCTTGCTAGAACTTCAGCTTCTTTAATCGTTCCATTCTAATCTTGCTAGAACTTCAGTTTCTTTAATCGTTCCATTCTAATCTTACTAGAACTTCAGCTTCTTTAATCGTTCTATTCTAATCTTGCTAGAACTTCAGCTTCTTTAATCGTTCTATTCTAATCTTGCTAGAACTTCAGTTTCTTTAATCGTTCCATTCTAATCTTGCTAGAACTTCAGTTTCTTTAATCGTTCCATTCTAATCTTGCTAGAACTTCAGCTTCTCTAATCGTTCTATTCTAATCTTGCTAGAACTTCAGTTTCTTTAATCGTTCCATTCTAATCTTGCTAGAACTTCAGTTTCTTTAATCGTTCCATTCTAATCTTGCTAGAACTTCAGCTTCTTTAATCGTTCCATTCTAATCTTGCTAGAACTTCAGCTTCTTTAATCGTTCCATTCTAATCTTGCTAGAACTTCAGCTTCTTTAATCGTTCTATTCTAATCTTGCTAGAACTTCAGCTTCTTTAATCGTTCCACTCTAATCTTGCTAGAACTTCAGCTTCTTTAATCGTTCTATTCTAATCTTGCTAGAACTTCAGCTTCTTTAATCGTTCATTCTAATCTTGCTAGAACTTCAGCTTCTTTAATCGTTCCATTCTAATCTTGCTAGAACTTCAGTTTCTTTAATCGTTCCATTCTAATCTTACTAGAACTTCAGCTTCTTTAATCGTTCTATTCTAATCTTGCTAGAACTTCAGCTTCTTTAATCGTTCTATTCTAATCTTGCTAGAACTTCAGTTTCTTTAATCGTTCCATTCTAATCTTGCTAGAACTTCAGTTTCTTTAATCGTTCCATTCTAATCTTGCTAGAACTTCAGCTTCTCTAATCGTTCTATTCTAATCTTGCTAGAACTTCAGTTTCTTTAATCGTTCCATTCTAATCTTGCTAGAACTTCAGCTTCTTTAATCGTTCCATTCTAATCTTGCTAGAACTTCAGCTTCTTTAATCGTTCCATTCTAATCTTGCTAGAACTTCAGCTTCTTTAATCGTTCCATTCTAATCTTGCTAGAACTTCAGCTTCTTTAATCGTTCTATTCTAATCTTGCTAGAACTTCAGCTTCTTTAATCGTTCCATTCTAATCTTGCTAGAACTTCAGCTTCTTTAATCGTTCTATTCTAATCTTGCTAGAACTTCAGCTTCTTTAATCGTTCATTCTAATCTTGCTAGAACTTCAGCTTCTTTAATCGTTCCACTCTAATCTTGCTAGAACTTCAGCTTCTTTAATCGTTCCATTCTAATCTTGCTAGAACTTCAGCTTCTTTAATCGTTCCATTCTAATCTTGCTAGAACTTCAGCTTCTTTAATCGTTCCACTCTAATCTTGCTAGAACTTCAGCTTCTTTAATCGTTCCATTCTAATCTTGCTAGAACTTCAGCTTCTTTAATCGTTCCATTCTAATCTTGCTAGAACTTCAGCTTCTCTAATCGTTCTATTCTAATCTTGCTAGGGGTTCAGCTCCTCTAATCATTCCATTCTAATCTTGCTAGAACTTCAGCTTCTCTAATCGTTCTATTCTAATCTTGCTAGGGGTTCAGCTCCTCTAATCATTCCATTCTAATCTTGCTAGAACTTCAGCTTCTCTAATCATTCTATTCTAATCTTGCTAGAACTTCAGCTTCTCTAATCATTCTATTCTAATCTTGCTAGAACTTCAGCTCCTCTAATCACTCTATTCTAATCTTGACAGATATTCGTTTCTACATCTGGGTTACTGGCACACCTTCGCCAGGACTTAAATAACTCACCTACTACGCCACTCGAACTCACTCAAGTCTTAAAAGACGCAAGAAGAAGAAGAAAAAGACACAAGAAAAACACATAAAGAAAACAGTTTTATAACACATAAAGAATAATGGCAAGACGTTTGCACATTTCACGTAAAAAGAAATCACATTTGAGAGCTCTCACCATCCCGGCTTCAATCTCCACAGCAACATCTTCACAAACCATACAATTTTAAAAAAAAAAAAGAAAGAAAACAAACTACAGTCTGCACTTGACAGTTTTATATTACATTTATTACTGACTGAACACTAGAACAGTACACGATAACAATATCATATAAACTCACCATTTGCTCCTCACACACACACAGACCTGCAATTATCCTGATATCTTGAACTAAAATTACCGTCAGGACAATGTAAAAATATCTTCACCTGAAATTACATACAATTTTTTGCTGTTTTTTTTTTCCCTCGGAGTCCACCCCCACCCCACCCCCCATTCCCGTCACTTCACGTGATAGTACTCACAATGTGATGTCACGAAAAGTGAATTTTGCTGGGTCCGGCTGGATTATGAAACCTGACGCTGGAAAATGATGGAGAATTATAAACTCTAAATGCCAGTTTTGGCATTCGCCCTGTTAGCGAAATATGGGTTTTCCTTCAACTCCTCCTCCCCCCCCCCCACTCACCTGACCTTTAATAAATTTTCTTAGGGGAGAAGAAAACAGTTAACTACTACAGTTTCTTTTACTAATAATAGTAACAAAAAAACTATTTCGTGTTAAGTTAACGATTTGTATTTCGAAATCTTTTTTTTTAACTGTAAATATCACGTACTAGCTGCATGATATTTACTGTAAATACCATATGGTTGCAATATGATTACAAGGAAAGCGAAATCAATCACATGTAAGGGGTTAAAAGAAAAGGTTAGGAGTTTCGTAGCCATTATTCTGCTGCGTACTTTCTTGTGTCTTAAATTGGCACTAAAGGGTTAAAGACATCTACGTATTTTGTTACGTCTTAAATTGGCACTAAAGGGTTAAAGACATCTGCAGACTTTATTCAGACTTAGGGCAGCTAATTTGGACTCTTGTTAACAAGCCTCGTACGACAGACTGTTCAGGTGCTAGTTCATGTTCGTCAGTATTCACCACGAGACACACTGGTTTCCATAATGAATGTTTAAAAATCAGGGCAATAAACCACTCAAAGAACATGGAGACCGTGAGAAACGTTATCATCATCATGTGACATATCCCCTCTACAACTCAAATATGTTAGCACTCAAGGATTTCTGTTTCTGATTAGATTTAACTGTTTCTTCGCTGGTCGCGGATGTTTCTTGCCAGTTATAACCTCTAGAATGTTTCTAAGCAAATGTTTTCAGATTTCTACTGCTATTTAGGACACTTTTAACAGTTATCCTCTTATTTTTCTGCGTCATTTAAAAAAAAAACAAACTGAAGCCCATCTAACATTTCTAATTGCTCTATTCTAATTTTGCTAGAACTTTTCCCTCCTCTAATCGTTTTATTCTAATCTTGCTAGAACTTCAGCTCCTTTAATCATTCTAATCTTGCTGGAACTTCAGCTTCTTTGGTCGTTATATTCTAATCTTGCTGGAACTTCAGCTCCTTTAATTGTTCTATTCTAATCTTGCTGGAACTTCAGCTTCTTTAATTGTTATATTCTAATCTTGCTGGAACTTCAGCTCTTTTAATTGTTCTATTCTAATCTTGCTGGAACTTCAGCTTCTTTAATTGCTGCATCTAATCTTGCTGGAAATTCAGCTCCTTTAATTGTTCTATTCTACTCTTGCTGGAACTTCAGCTTCTTTAATTGTTATAATCTACTCTTGCTGGAACTTCAGCTCTTTTAATTGTTCTATTCTAATCTTGCTGAAACTTCAGCTCCTTTGATTGTTCTATTCTAATCTTGCTAGAACCTCAGCTTCTTTAATTGTTCTATATTAATCGTGCTAGAACTTCAAGTTGGCATCCTTCTGGGTCCAAATTCCTCTTTCTCTAACTGCTCTAGTTCATTCTTCCAGGGTATAATGAGAATTATACCAGCACCCCTCCCCCTTTCCTGCCTCAAAATAACAGAATGTAGCAGTGTCCGTTGCCTGTTGTCTACATGGTAGCCTGTTGCTTTTGTATTTATATTTAGATAATGTGTGTTCATCATCATCATCATTATCATCATCATCATTATCATCTTCACTATCATTGAAGTTCAGGTTTAAAATCATGTTTGGTTTATAGTTTATTGTCGCGTTTCTATACATGCAACTAAGCCCTTATTTTTCATGCAAGTAACTTTATGTAACCAGGTTTGTATTTCGTATGAGTAAATTTGTGTAGATAAGTGTGTATTTCATACAAGTAACTTTATATAATTAAGATTGTATTTCATACAAATAACTTTATATAACTAAGTTACCATTATGTAACTAAGATTGTATTTCATACAAGTAACTTTATGTAACAAAGTTTGCATTATGTAACTAAGTTTGTATTTCATACCAGTAAATTTACACACATAGAAAAAACTGAACATTATCATGTTACAGAGATATCTAAAATTTGCAATTTACTGACAGTCATCCAATGTTTGCAAGGAGAAGTCTGCATGGAGAAGTTTGTATGGAGAAGTTTGTCTTACTTTGGTTATAAAACACTTATATCTTTAAGAAAATAAACTTTACATGAACTCAGTTATTCACTTTGTGAAACATTTCTTGTGGTAGTGATCCAATCCTGCCATTAGAAAATTCTACATTCTTTGAACATGACTATGAACTATACAGAACTATCTACTTTGAAAGTAGATAGATACATGGTTCAGATTTACAGAAAGATAGAAAAGAGTGAGGAAAGCGAGCAGAAACAAGAATAACAGAAAAAGCAAAATGAGTACCTATAATGAAATGCATCCAATATTTCAGCAAAAAGCCTTTTTAAAGGATCACATACAAAAACAACACAACAGATAAAAACAAGGAAAAACAGATAAAAAGGTAAACACTTAGCTTTTTGAGTTCTTCCTTCTTTTCTTACAAGCTTTTTATCTGTTCTGTTGTTTTTTTATGTGATTCTTGAAAAAGGCTTTTTGCCGAAATATTGGATTGTTGATTGCTTTTCATATATATGTGCTCCTCTTACTTTCTGCCTCTCATTTATCTGACCACTTTTCTCACTCTTTCTATCTTTTTTTGTAAAACGGAACCATATATCTCTATCAAACATCATCACTAGATCCAGTTTCACAGCAGTCGTCAATTCTCTAGTCTCTACATAGACTTTCAGTCTTGCGTTGTTTGTTCCTCTTAATACTTCTCAAACAGAATTGTTTTAAGAAGAAAAAAAAACAATCATTTTAAAATCCAAACCTGCTAATGCCTATAAATGGAACGATCGAAAGTTGTAAGTTTCATAAAAATCAAATACAAGAACGACAACTTCAAGTCGCGTACACAGCACCCAAGGGGGGTAATTAAACTTTTAAAAATGCAATATTCTTAACCAAAAACAGAATAAAATTACACAAGATTTTTTTGGAGGTGAAGAGATCTATAATGTAATCGAAGATGAAACGTTGCTCAACAGGGAGATTTCAAACAGGTTAAATTTAGAATTTCATATATCCAAAGATTTCACTGTCACGCGGGCAAAAGGAGACTGCAATTTGGTTCTAAAAGTCGGGCGTGAGTTGTAGCCATATTGGCAGCTGTTAACAGAGAGATGTCATCGCGATGTGCTGAAATAAAAAAGGTTAAAAGCTGGCGTCAATGGATCTAATTACAGGTAGCGCTGGTCATAAACACAAAGAGGGAGTGGGGTACGTCTGTTCTGACAGAAATAGCACCTCTCCAGGTAAGGATTGTATCCAAACCTCTGTATGCAACTCTGCGGCTTGGTTGGCTGAGTGGCCAAGCGCTCGGTTTAACAATCCGGAGGTACCAGGGGTTCAAGTCCCAAGTAGTGGGGATTTTTTTTATGGTGCACACTAAAAGTGCCATCCTCCCCCCCCCCCCCCGCCTCACGGCTCCATCCAGCCCCTTAAAATGGGTACCAGAGAAATCTGGAAAGGTAAATGCGGGCCAGGCCGTGATACTGACCACATCAGACCTTCACGTGCCGAAGGTCTTGGAAATACGGGCCCAACACTGTATCCCTAATATGCCTTAATGGCATGGAAATGGGGATGTTTTTTTTTAACCTTCTTTGCAACTCCCTAAGGCCAGCTTGGATGTGAAAGCACGCTGGCGGAAGTACGAGAGGGTGCATGAAGGACCAAAAAAAAAAAAAATTTGGCTACCTAAATTTAAAAACAAAAAAATTTCCTGGACAGTCGAAGTTATCTCCAAAATCACATAAGAAAAACTAATACTGCCGCCTGTAATTACTAACATTATCACAATATAATCAAATATTAACAGTATGTTCAAATTATATATATATATTGAGAAACCAACGTTTGCATCCGTAGGTCTTCATTGTGGACATGGAAACTGTTTCAAAATGGCCGCGAGTAATCAGATTGAAAAAAGTGGAAGTTACAGAACAATACGAAACAAAAGAAAATTTTTTTTTTCAAACTTGATTAAATCTGTATTTTACTGAAATCTTGGCATCTTTACTGATTTTTGTAAAAGGAGGTTTTACGAAATGTATTCAAGGCTACATTCTACAGTGCCTGTGTAGTACTTCCTTACTATTGTATGTAATACTCTGTAGTTCTCAGCTTGTACTATTACTACTACTGCTGCTTTCGCTCTTGTTACTGCCATTGAGACTCTCATTGCTACTTTTACTGATGTTATTCCTACTACTACTACTACTACTACTACTACTCCTACTACTACTACTACTACTACTACTACTACTACTAGGAATCTATCAATGTTATTAACGCTACTATTTTTATCCCTGCAGTATTCATTATCACTCCTTTAACTTTTTAGTATTATTTCTGCTACTACTACTACTGCTACTGCTACCACTGGTACGACTACTACTACTGGTACGACTACTGCTACTACTATTGCTACTATTATTGGCATTGCTACTACTACTACGACTATTAGTTTTATCACTAACATCACAGGTCTTATGTAACACATCTTCTGTGCCACACTAATATATTATTAGTGCTACTACTACTACTACTACTACCATCGTCCTATTGCTGATATATCAATAAAGATGATAACTTCTATCAATGATATTACGTATCCAAACATATCTACGCTGTTTTAGCACAGTAATATAGTTTCTGATTTCCCATAATCCATTGGCCACGTGACACTTACTCTTCCATACCTTCTTCCGGCCTGAACATTCAACTACGTCCGCTTCTTCTTCTTCTTCTTCTTCTTCTTCTTCTTCTTCTTCTTCAAGATCAGTTACTCGATTGTTGCTAAAGTTATCAGTTAATCGCTGAGTGCTACTGTTATTTGTTATTTGCTGACCATAAAGTTATTTGTTACTCGCTGACTGCTAAAGTTATAAAAGTTTTTTTTTTGTTTGTCGCTAGCCATTAAAGTTATCTGTTACTTGTTTACTAATAAAATTATCAACTACTTGTTTTGCTGCTAAAGTTATCAGTTATTCCCTGACTGATAAAATTATCAGTCACTCACCGACCGATAAATTTATGACAGATATCCCGGTGCTGGACACAATACGTCCGTTTCTTAAACCCCACATTTATCATCTTACGTGTTTGCAAATGACGTGTAGAAGAAATCATGAAATGACATAATGAAAACAAACAGCTGATGACAAGGAAATGTTATTTGAAAACAAAATCAATAATAAATAGAGCAAGATTTTACAACATTAAACAAAACAAAAAAAAAGAAACATAACAAAAACTGGCACCCACATTCTGACAACGAAACAAAACAATCTTAAAAATTAGGAAAACAAACAACAAAACAAAAACAAATTATTCCCCCCCCCCTTTTTTTAAAAGTACTAAACCTGGCTGTAGGATTCATCGAATGTTGGCGGGGTTTTACATGGCTCCCATTTATAAGAACACCCACACGCGCTTAGCCACTCACACACACACACACACACACACACATGTTTCTTTTTTTAAAAAAGGACTCTTACAATACTCTTCATTTCCCGCACACTTTACCTATACACCCATTTCTTGTATATCGGGGAGGGGGGGGGGGTTCCTTTATTACAATTACTTTGTACAAAGACCTCTTACTCGCGCCCAGAATAATGCGATGAGATGATCACGAAGTAAGCTGGTCTCGTTTTAAGAAAGTCTAACTTCCGTTAATAATTGCACTCATTTATGAAAAAAAAAGGACATCAGCGAGGCAGGTTGTTAGATTATATAACTCAGCAGGCACAAAGACATTGTGAATCTCTCTCTCTCTCTCTCTCTCTCTCTCTCTCTCTCTCTCTCTCTCGCTCTTGACGTAAACGAGAGGTTCGTTATCTGTCGGCACATGGACGCTCTGCAAACTGCTGACAGTCATTGTAGAGAGGTTTTGGGTTTCTGAACAGAAGATATAATTAATGATTTTTATATTTTTAAAAAATGTCATATTTATGAATTACCGGTAAACGAAAGCTCGACCCAGGGAAAAAAAAAATTGTTTAAGATGGACAAGCTCGTAATCGACACCAAGAATTTGAGATTCATTCCTGCGTTCTGCCACGTATTCCCGCTTAGAGGAGAGCTCCAAGAACAATCCATCACCTGAGATAGCAGCAGCTCTATATCCTCACTCCGCCGCCACGAGTAGCAACACAAAAAATTATCTGATTTTTACGCTGACCTTCATCTCGTGTGTTTCTTTGCGTTATTCTTTAGGGCTCACGCGAGGGACTCCCCCCATCTCGGAGTTTTCTTGTGCAAAGCCGGAGGTCCAACTCTCGGAGTTTTGTATATTCTGTAATCATTACCCAGGTCATACATCACGCTGGGCTTCGGGTCGTCCGTGACACAGCATAATTAACCACTGCAATCTAACCTGCAGCATTAAGACAATCCATGCCAGGGGCAAGCCAGTACATGCTGTATTCTCAGCTCATTTCATGAGTTGGTAAAATGTTGTTTCGCGTGGTACACAGAGATAGTAAGATATTCTTGTAGTGTTACATCGCTCCAACTCATAGTAAGATATTCTTGTAGCGTTACATCGCTCCAACTCATAGTAAGATATTCTTATAGTGTTACATCGCTCCAACTCATAGTAAGATATTCTTATAGTGTTACATCGCTCCAACTCATAGTAAGATATTCTTGTAGTGTTACATCGCTCCAGCTCATTTCAATGATACCAGGCCCCAAGTAGAAGCTACTGAAACATGACAAGATGTTTTCAGACACGCTTGACTGCAGCACAAATGAAATATGACGACTTGTCAGCATCAGCCCAGGCTGAATTCATGTTTAATTCTTAAGGCCAACCATTTTCTGATGTTGTGCAAAAAAACTTGTTACATCCACGTGTATTGTTATTCGTTTTGTCCATGTTATAGCAACTTAAAACGACATATAATACAAGCCTTGTGTTGTCTTCTTCTCGTATATTCTTGTTCAGATGAACGCACGCAATACACATGACACTCATTTGATTCAAGACGCACACAGGAAAGCCGTCTTGACTGAAACATGCGCCATCTTCGAACTCTTTCAATCTGCCCCTCGCTAGAGCCTCGGAAATTTGTGAGAGTTTCTCCACAGAGGGCGCATTCAAAGGATGTATGCAGAAACGTTGAATGTTTCAACAAACAATCTTTGCACACAACCGTTTCACACATGACTTAGTGGAAGGGGTTTCGCCGGCTGGTAGTTGGTGTTCGTATACTTCCGGCTGTGGTAGCTGTTTCGGTGGCACAGTTTGCCATGGAAAAGCTTCCGCCATGAGTCCAAGGTCTTGCTTGACCAGATCCAGAACCCGGAAGTTGTGCCTATTACTAAACACATGAAATACTTTAGCATGTACACCGTGTAGTCCGGCTTCGCTGGGTGCTCGTAGCACGGACACGTGTGAGTCTTTTCCCAGCGTTCTCGTAAATGCTGTTCGTAAAAGTAGCAGGCTATCACGATCGTGGCCGGAACGGTGTAGAGAACGGAAAAAACACCTATCCGGATCATTAGCCGCTCGAGTTTGTCCGTTTTACCGCGCCCTTGTTGTTTTATCACGTTCCGGATTCTGAACAGGGAGACGAACCCGGCGAGAAGGAAAGAGGTCCCTATGATGAGATACACGAACAGGGGGGCCAGTACAAAGCCCCGGAGGTTGTCCAGGCTCTGGTTGCCTACGTAGCAGATCCCAGCAATGGGGTCGCCGTCCACTGAAGACATAGCCAAAACAGCGATGCTCTTAACGCTGGGTATCAGCCAGGCCGCCAGGTGGAAGTACTGAGAGTAGCTGGCGATGGCTTCCTGCCCCCATTTCAGACCGGCCGCCAGGAACCAGGTGAAGGACAGGATCACCCACCAGATCGAGGAGGCCATGCCGAAGAAATACACCAAGAGAAACACCACTGTACACACTGCCGGGCCCGTTGTCTCGTAGCGGATGACCTGCCCCTCGCAGGCAACGTTCTCGTGGCCCATGATGAGCCGGATGATGTATCCAACGCTGACCATGAAGTAACAGGCGCTGAGGAAGATGATGGGTCTCTCCGGGTACTTGAACCTCTTCATGTCCACGAAGAAGGTGGACACGGTCATCGAGGTGGAGATGCAGCACAATATGGACCACAGCCCGATCCAGAAGGTCGCGAAGGTTCTCTCGTGGTCTCGGAAGTACGGGCTGTAGCAGTTGATGGCGCAGTTCAGAACCGTTCCGGTCTTGAGTTTGTTGAAGTAACTGCTGGAGGACTCTGTGATGGGCTGTGGATAAGAGAAACAGTAAAAGAACTTGTAAATGCTTGTGGATGAGTGGGAATGTGTTTGTGGATAAACGGATATGTGGAAATGTGCTTGTGGACGAAAGGATGTATGGAAGTGTGTTGTGTATGGATATTTGTGGTAACGTGCCTGAGAGTCGATAGATGCTTGGAAGTATGTTTCCGGATGAACGGATGTCTAGAAATACTCTTGTGAATCAATGGACGTGTGGAAGTATGTTTGTGGATCACTGGATGTTTGGAAGTATGCTTCTGAATGAATGGATGTGTGGAAATATGCTTGTGAATACATGATGTGTGAAAGAAATGTCTGCGGATGCATGATGTTTGAAAGTGTGTTGGCAAATATGTGGAACAATGCTTTGTGAATGTTTTGAGTGCTTTAAGGCGTGCTAGAGGATGTATGTGTGTGTGGAAGCATGCTTGTGGATGTTTTAGTGTGTGGAAGCATGCTTGTGGATGTATTAGTGTGTGGAAGCATGCTTGTGGATGTATTAGTCTGTGGAAGCATGCTTGTGGATGTATTAGTGTGTGGAAGCGTGCTTGTGGATGTATTAGTGTGTTTGGAAGCATGCTTGTGGATGTATTAGTGTGTGGAAGCATGCTTGTGGATGTATTAGTCTGTGGAAGCATGCTTGTGGATGTATTAGTGTGTGGAAGCATGCCTGTGGATGTATTAGTGTGTGGAAGCATGCTTGTGGATGTATTAGTGTGTGGAAGCATGCTTGTGGATGTATTAGTGTGTGGAAGCATGCTTGTGGATGTATTAGTGTGTGGAAGCGTGCTTGTGGATGTATTAGTGTGTGGAAGCGTGCTTGTGGATGTATTAGTGTGTGGAAGCGTGCTTGTGGATGTATGTGTGTGTGGAAGCGTGCTTGTGGATGTATGTGTGTGTGGAAGCGTGCTTGTGGATGTATGTGTGTGTGGAAGCGTGCTTGTGGATGTATTAGTGTGTGGAAGCATGTCTGTGGATGTATGTGTGTGAGGAAGCATGCTTGTGGATGTATGTGTGTGTGGAAGCATGCTTGTGGATGTATGTGTGTGTGGAAGCGTGCTTGTGGATGTATGTTAAAATACGCTAGCACATGAGCATTGTACTACAAATGTACTTAAAACTATCACCATAGATCATATAATGTTCCTGAAACTATCAGCATAGATCATATAATGTTCCTGAAACTATCAGCATAGATCATACAATGTCACTTATTTTAAAACAACAAAAAAAAAGTAGTAGCAGCTTTACTCATTAGAAGTTCTTCTTCTTCTTCTGCCAGGTGGTGTACTTCTGCAGTCGATGCTGTTGAGATGTTGAGGCACAGAATCGTGGCAACTAGAGACCCGGTCATGCCAGAGCTTTTTTTTTTCAGTCCTGGGGTGCAACAAAAAACCCCTGGGGGAGGGGTGGAGGGGAGAGGGAGATGGAAAAAAAAGGGGGGGGGAGGAGCAGTGCACTACTCCTTTAGCAGAATCCACCACCATGGCGACCGGTCCTTGCTCCGTTAGCCACCTAACCCTGTTGTAGGCGGTACCAGCAGGGAGCTGGAGGAAGGTCTTGGTCATCTATGATTTGGTCGCCAACCCAGACGCTAGCACGTCAGCTGTGGGTCGCCAACCCTGAGGCTAGCACGTCAGCTGTGGGTCGCCAACGCAGACGCTAGCACGTCAGCTGTGGGTCGCCAACCCAGACGCTAGCACCTCAGCTGTGGGTCGCCAACCCAGACGCTAGCATATCAGCCGTGGGTCGTCAACCCTGACGCTAGCATGTCAGCTGTGGGTCGCCAACCCAGACGCTAGCATGTCAGCCGTGGATCGTCAACCCTGACGCTAGCATGTCAGCTGTGGGTCGCCAACCCTGAGGCTAGCACGTCAGCTGTGGGTCGCCAACGCAGACGCTAGCACGTCAGCTGTGGGTCGCCAACCCAGACGCTAGCATGTCAGCCGTGGGTCGCCAACCCTGACGCTAGCATGTCAGCTGTGGGTCGCTGATTGCCAAGTCAGACATCTTCTTCATCCCCAGTCATTAACATTATCTACAGCTGTAACATTTTGGCTTTCGCTGTTTTTTTTTTTTTCACACAAAAATTTACCTGTGGAAGACAAATGGTGTAAAAAAAAAAAGAAGGTATATATTTACATGAATGATGAGCAACAGATAAGATTGGAAAGAAAACTGGGTCAGCCAGTGCGGAGCAGCGCTTTTAAATCTGACGGGTCATCAGGGGTATCTTCTTACTGGTTAACACATTTCGCAGCCATTAACGCTGGCGTTAAATTTTACTGGTGCATATCCTCGATTCTCTTTTTCGAGGCATGGTCAGTCACTAAAGAAAGTACAAGGCCAACTAAAAGCCACTGAAATGTAGCTCCTTAGAAGAAAGCCACGAATATGGCGGACAGCAAAGAAATGAAAGGAAAAGGTCCTGGAAGGGGGCTGGAGAGATGGGACAGGCAATAACAGAAGTCAGGGAAAAAAAAAGACAATCTATATTCTTGGGGACATATTCTACAGCGAGGCAAGCCAGAATACACTGTCACAACGGGAAGGATAGAAGGCAAAAGAGATCGAGGAAGACACACAGAGAGAGAGAGAGAGAGAGAGAGAGAAAGAGAATGCTGGATGGACTAAATACACGGCATAGACAAAGAACGCCTGCAGAGCTTATAATCAGCCCTCGGGGGGGGGGGGGGAGAAGGGGGGTGGCAGGGAGCTGTGGAAAAAAGCATGATAACCAACGCCAGCCGACAGGACAACAGATAGATTTATTTATCTTTAGCCAGCCTGCAAGACAACAGATAGATTCATTTATCTTTAGCCAGCTGACAGGACAACAGATAGATAGATTCATTTATCTTTAGCCAGCCGACAGGACAACAGATAGATAGATTCATTTATCTTTATAGGCTTCCATTCTCAACAAAACTTCTGTGTCCTGTGTTATGCAGCAGCAAATTCAGATTTGCAACATGAAAGAGGATAAAAGGTAAGTATTTCTCGCTGGAGCAGGGGGTATTTCATTGTTAAAATCTGCAATCGTTAAAATTAAAGAAAATACATGTTAAAAGTTTTGAACTGGTATATTTTCAAATTATGTGTTAATATTTTTGCATTATTAAAGTATGGGTGAAATTATAATAAAAATATTTTCAAATGTGGGACAACAATGGCACCATGGCGGACAGAAGTGCCCCAGTCACTCGACTGCAGAAAAATTGGAACCTGACTTCTTTTTCTATGCAATTCACACAGAATAAAGAACCTAGTCACGCAAGGAAAAAAAAAAAGCGTATATTCGGAAGGAACAGCAAATACATGTGTACACATCTGTGTATCTTAGAAGCTGCATAGACCAGGAAGGGGGCACGAGGAAAGAACTTTGAATCAGAACAGTAAAAGCAGCATTGGACTTTAAGAACCTTGAGAAAATACTGAAATAAAGAACTCCAAAGCACAAGAACAAAGCTTATGATATTCAGCTCAAAATATAAATACCCATCTAAGCTGGGACATCACGAAGGAAATAAATTGGACGCATTCGAAAACAAATGTCTAGGAAAAATACTCTCTATATACAATGGAACGACAGATTTCGGGAAGGAAGGGGGACGGCCTGATGAAAACCACATCACCCTCTAGTGTACCGATAGGCTAAGGAAAGGTGGGGGGGGGGGGGGAAGGAGGAATGGGCACTAACTTCCATATCTCTTACGGGTCTCCACGACATGACAGAAATACGTGTGACTACAGATGACCATCACTAGGTAAATGTGACTTGTGACGGCAACAGAAGAAATGCCTGTCTTGTCTTGTCTTGTCTTGTCTTGTGCTATTTCCCTGTAACTGCGAGCTGGTGTTCTTTGCAGCCGATGCTGTGAAGGTGTTGAGGTACAGCATCGTATCGGCGTGGGAGCGGGTTATGACGGCTACCTTTTTCAGTCCCGGAGTACAGATAAAAAGCAGGGGGCGTGCAATGCTTCTTTAGCCGACTCCACCACCATGGGGACTGTGGCCATCCCTGTCCCGCTAGTGGGGCTAAGTCTGTTACTGTGGGGAGGGCGGTACTAACGGAGAGGTGTAACAGGGTCTTGGCCAGCTATGCTTCGCTAACCCTGGACGCTAGCATATCAGCTTCGAGTCTCTGACTGCCTCATCGGACTAGCGTCTTCACTCCCCAAGAAATCCCTAGAAATAAATTTAAATAAACGGAAAGCTTGGCCTACGGGGCAGTGATGGACACAGTCCTCATGGTGGTGGAGTCTGCTACAGAAGTATAGCCCACCCCCCCCTGGTTTTAAGCTGCACTTACGGACTGAAAAAAAAAGGCTCTACGAAAGCGACACAATGTTGTGCCTCAACTCTTCGTATCAGCTGCACAGAATACTAGCTCGCAGTTCCAGTGAGATTCACAACGAGATAAATAAAGGCAAAATAAAACATAAACGACTACATTAATGACAGAAATAAATACAAGAAATACATTTGAAGGGGGGGGGGGGCAAGAAGACCTGGCTACAAAAATGATTTGAAGTGTCCCATTATTTAAAGTGGAAAAAAATCGGTAATGATTCTGGCAGAGAGGAAAAGGAAAGCTACGCACAAAAATAAAGGAAAAATAAAATGGAGAATGAGGGAATAATATAGAAAATGAGAATAATTAGAATATGGGGGATAAATGGAAAATAGAATTAGGGTGAAGACTACGTGAACTAATTAAGGAGCCTTACACGCTGAAAAGACAATAGGGCTAGAAAAATGAAAGAGAGAGGGAGAGAATGGAACAATGGAAGTGAAGAACAATATTTCATGAATAAAAATATAGAACAATAGAGTGCAGTAAAATTGGCAGTCCAAGGGGAAAAACAGTTCGCGGGGGAGGGCGTTAGGAATAATAGAAAATACAGAACAAAACAGAGGAATGTACCAAAGAGCAACATCGAAAATAAGCCCTGAAGGATATTACTATCATCAGCGTTATCATCATTAGCATTCATGAAAATTACCCATAATTCAACACACACATACACAAAAAGAAAAAGAGACAAACGCCTACCTCCAGTGGCTTTTCACATCTGCACGTACAATCTTTGGGGGTCGCTGTTGGGGCCACGTCACCGGGGACTGGCCTGACACCCCCAGGGTTGACGTTAACAATGGGCACGCCCAATGCCGTGCCCCCCTGACCCGTTTGCCTCCTCCTCCCGGGCATTTCCCCACCCTCTCCGGACTTGCCTGAGGAGGGGGTGGGGCGGTTGTAGGCAGGGTTTGATGGAGAGGGCGTGTTCCGGTCCGTGATGTTGGCGTCCATACACAGGGTCTCCTTCGCTCCGTATTCCGGAAGGTTCTCACACTTCATTCGCTCGGGCCAAGCGAAGCCGTACTGTCTGCAATGAAAGAAAGCACAGAACGAACGATAATTCTCAGAACCACAACACTCACAAGTAATTGCTTCCCCTTTCTCTAATCAAGTACTCCACTAAATCTGAGGAACTCATAACTCTTCGGGGTGTGAGAACCAAAATGATTGGGGGTACGGGGATATACTGAGAGCCTGTAACTGTTGAAAAGTTCAGAACCCGTACTAAATTATGTGCCCCTGTCAAATCATTTAAACATTGACACGATATGCATAGACAACAGTCTGTATCGACAAACTATAGACACTGGGAAAAACTTTGTCGGATCACCGGTATATACAGACAGTCCCCGATTTATGACGTCCCGTTTTACGACGATTCGTTTTTCCAACCACTGTTCTATTGAGTTAGTACTCCAAATTTACAAATACTTTTTTTTTAGAGAACATACAATACATATTTAATGTACAAGGGTTGATTGATAACTTTTCAGCATAAAGTACTACGGATTATTTGTGGACAACTTTTTGGGGTTATTTCTCAACATAGTCCTCTTGCAAGTTTATGCGCTTAGTCCAGCGATCCTTGAGCATACGAATCCCTTCTATGTAAAAGTCACCATCTTGTGTCAGTAGAAAGTGGTCTACAGCATGAATGAGGTCATCATCTGAAGCAAATTTGCGACCACTGAGCTTCTTTTTTTTGAGTTTGGTAAACAGGTAATATTCCGAAGGGGCCAACTGAGGAATAAGGAGGATGTTCAAGAGGCTGGAAGCTGCATTCATGAATGGCAGCCATTGCCACCGCCGACTTATGAAATGGGGCATTTTATTGATGAAAGATGACTCTTCTCGTCAATTTCCCTCGACGCTTTTCCTTCAGTTTGACTCGCAGTTGCGTCACAAGATTAACGTAATAAGCCTCGGTGACCTTTCTGCCCTATTGAAGATAGTCTACCACTACCACACTTTCTGAATCCCAAAAGATGGAAGCCATCATTTTGCCTGCAGACAGAACCACCCTTGCTTTCTTTGGAGGTGGGGATCCATGATGTTTCCACTGCTTTGACTGTTCTTTGGTTTCTGGTTGAAAATGACGAACCCAAGTCTCATCCATAGTCACAAATTGCTGAAGAAACTTTTCAGGATCTGCAGAAAAATGGCCAAGACCGTTATCATTTGAAGATCATTGTGAATAATGGCATGAGCACGTTCATGTGAGATGCGCAACTCAGTAGCAATGTACCGCTCAGTTACTCGTCAATACTCCATTATCATGTCATGGATTCTTCTTCTTCTTCGTTCGCTTCTACCGCCAAAACCGCACTGTGATCCTACTGAATTTACACCAGTGGTCCTCATTAGGTCCCGTGGTCTCCTGTGTGGTCCCCGAAAAGACCACACGAGATCCACGAGAAGACCACAAGGGGTTCAGAGTATCACAGTGCTTTAGCTTGTATTCTTGGTGGGTCTCAGAAGCGGGATTGCGTGACACTGTGGTTTTCATTGCACCAGTTTAGTCTAGGGTTGGACTTTCTCACCGGAAGACCTCGACGTGTTTAGGATATCAGTGCATCCCCGCTGGGTGAGAGGCGGTAGCCCACCTAGGCCAGAGTTGGACTTTCTCACCGGAAAACCTCGACGTGTTTTGAGATACCCGTGTATCACCGCCGAGTGAGAGGTGGTTGCCCATCCAGTCCAGAGTTGGACTTTCTCACCGGAAAACCTCAGCGTGATTAGGATACGCAAACATCTCCGCCGGGTGAGAGGTGGTTGCCTATCTAGACTGCCCTGGTTCAGTGTCTCCGACTTCAGCATTTTGCGGTCGTGGCCGCTACCCTTCCTAGTTATGACCAGGACGGAGCTTTTGTCCAGGAGGACGAATCCTCGCCACTAGTGACTTCCACCCTAGGTTGAGCCGGTTTAGGCATATTATCCCAGTATGGGCATGTTTGGGACGTGACCGACCTCTAGAGCAGAGGTACCGCGACATGCGTAGCCTTCAAGTTTCACCCCTGGTATGAGCCGGTTTAGGCATATTTCACCAGTGTTGGTGTATTTCGGACGTGGCTGGCCTCTAGAGCGGAGGTGGCATGACATGTCTAGCCATCAAGTTCCACCCCTGGTGTGTGCCTGTTTAGGCATATTTCACCAGTGTAGGTGTATTTCGGACGTGGCCGGCCTCTAGGGCAGAGGTGCCGTGGTATGTATAGCTCTCGTAGCGATACTACTGGACATACCGATTAAACTTCACTTTATCCTTTCCACCACCTTTCCCATCGGCACCGCACAGCAACCTTTATTTCTTTTCCGCATTTTCTTCCTTGACCGGGAGGAGCTTCACTCCACGCGCGGCATTTGAAGAGTCTCGCCAGCAGTGTCTTAACCCCTGGGACAAGCCGGTTCATGCATTTCACCCGATATGACTGCACTCAGGACGTGGCCGACCTCCAGACCAGAGGTGCCGTGATTTGACTGTTTGCTTCGCTTTATCCTTTCTACCACCTTTACTGCAGTGATGCTGCGCGGCAACCTCATTTGCACCTTTCCTCATTGGCCGGGAGGAGCACCGCTCCGCGCTCGGCAACTGAAAAATCTCGCCAACAGCGGGTCATGGATTCTGCCGGTGGTTTCATCGGTGGTTACCATTCTTGGTCTTCCTGGACGGGGATCATTTACCAGGCTCTCCCTTCCATGTTTGAACTGAGCTGCCCATTTCTTCACTGTGCTGTAAGAAGGGACACTCCCCCTAGAGTCTATACAATATCCTCATGGACCTCCTTCGATGATAAGCCCTTGATGCAGAGGTAGCGAATGACTGCTCGATGAGAAATGTTATCCGTTTTCTCAATTTCTGCCAGCCCTTACCACTTCAGTAACCTGTTTAAAAAAAAAATTGGTTGCAGTTAATTTCTTGAAACTTGATGTTTAATTTTACATTAACCTGATCTACAAATGCACCTAATATCAACTGTGTGCTTCAAGTATATATACCTTATGCCGAGAACTTGTCAATCATCCCTTGTAAAACGGCTTATTCTTTACAAATTATAAGGTTATTTTAGTTTATTATGTTTTAAAACAAACCTATCTATTGTGGAGAGGGCAGATATAACTATAAAAATAATATTTTTAAAGGCTTGCATCTTTCCCATCGTAACATATGCTTGTGAGCCATGGACACTTAACAAAACAGCTGAAAAATACGTAAATGCCTTTGAATACTACAGAAGAGTTCTTCAAATATCATGGACACAAAAAAGAACAAATATATCCATACTACAAGAACTTAATATTGAAGAAGGTTGGCTAGTAAGAAGATTAAAGAGAGAAAACTTTTGGACATATTAATCTTAGACCGTCTTGGAAGGGTACATAATAGGAAAAAGAAAGAGAGGAAGACCAAGGCGAGGATGGTTGCAAGACATCGTATTTAATCCGCAAATGGATGCATCAGCAGCAGGGCATCTTGCTTACAACTGAGAGGCCTACAGGAGAGAGCTGTTAGGGAGGCAAAGTTTCCCATCCACGTAAATGACTGATTGACTGCCTATTGGCAGTAAAGTTCTGCATATTCAACCAAACTTCGCTTTACGTCCATTTCACTTTCCGATGGGGCCGTTAGAATAGAGCCCCATCGAAAAAGCGATGAATCTCTGTACTCGGACGGAACTGTCAAGGACAACGGAGTACGGGAAGTCACATAGAACAATTATATTTTATTACAAACCTCACAGAGTTTTTCCAGTTGTTCCCCTTGACTAATTGTCTCCCATTACCGATAGGCTTTTAGAGTCATTTTTCAGCAATGAAAACCTCCTTCATCGTGAATCTTATATCATCATCATCACCATCATCATCATCATCATCATCATCATGTGCCATCTCCCCGAGGAAGTTCGCTACAACGGATCTCCACCTCGTTCTGCCCCATGTTTCCACGGCACAATCGGCAAAGTTGAATCCTAGTAGGATCATGTTCTGACCATTCCTAGTAGGCTTATGTTCTGACAATTCCTAATAGGCTTATGTTCTGACCATTCCTAGTAGGCTTATGTTCTGACCATTCCTAGTAGGCTTATGTTCTGACCATTCCTAGTAGGCTCATGTTCTGACCATTCCTAGTAGGCTTATGTTCTGACCATTACTAATAGGCTTATGTTCTGACCATCCTAGTAGGCTTATGTTCTGACCACTACTAGTAGGCTTATGTTCTGACCATTAATAGTAGGCTTATGTTCTGACCATTACTGGTAGGCTTATGTTCTGACCATTCCTGGCAAAACTGTACCAGAAAAAGGTGAAGGAAACCCGTAGACAAGCCAAGGAGGGTCACAACTACGCCATGAGATACAAAGGTTGTCCTTGAAGGGCATATCACTTCGTGTTTAGGAACAACCAGAGAAGTCATTCTGTTGTTTACAGGCAAAGAGGAACAACTAATACGTTGTTTACAAGCAAAGAGGAACAAGTTATAAGTTGTTTACAGGCAAAGAGGAACAACTTATATGTTGTTTACAGGCAAAGAGGAACAACTAATACGTTGTTTACAAACAAAGAGGAACAAGTTATAAGTTGTTTACAGGCAAAGAGGAACAACTTATACGTTGTTTACAGACAAAGAGGAACAACTAATACATTGTTTGCAGACAAAGAGGAACAACCAATATGTTGTTTACAGACAAAGAGGAACAACTAATATGTTGTTTACAGACAAAGAGGAACAACTAATATGTTGTTTACAAACAAAGAGAAACAACTAATATGTTGTTTACAGACAAAGAGGAACAACTAATATGTTGTTTACAGACAAAGAAGAACAACTAATATGTTGTTTATAGACAAAGAGAAACAACTAATATGTTGTTTACAGACAAAGAGGAACAACTAATACGTTGTTTACAGACAAAGAGGAGCAATTAATACATCCTTTACAGACAAATAGGAACATATAATACGTTTTTTTTTACAGGCAGTTAAGAATAACTAATTGAAAAAACAACAGAAATAATTTTTCACAGAACATAGGAACCAGAAATACTAGAAAATCTTACGGCATAAAGTACTGAAATGTATGGCATTTCTTAAAAAGAAAATGAAAATTCTAACCCAGAGAATAATCATAAAATTCTAGACACTTTTAGACAAGTTTTATTCTGACAGCAACAGAGCCAGCCCATCATAATAAAATCTGGTGAAAGTAAACCTGTGAAGAACAAACAAACATCTTCTTCAATGTAAACCACAGGTGCTTGACCTGAATCATTGATTTCCAGTTCATTCCGCGCAGTGACTAACATTTCGAGATACCCTGATCATTGTGCTGCGATTTCCGGATGTTTCTTGCTTCTAGAAAAGGTGGGGATTCCTCTGTTTATGGTCAGCCCGGTTAATTCTGTGGGATTGTTTATCTATCCCTGGGTTTCTTTATCTGGATAACCCTTACCTTGGCAGGTAAATATAAGCACAGGTGCTTTGAGCAAGGAGCGGTTGAAAGCGTGCATACCGTTCGTTCGTCATTGCAAGAAATCATGCAAGAAATCATGCAATGAAGCAGAGCGTTCAATCAGCTAATCGGACATTGCTGATTGCCAGCACACCTGTATCGGTGGTTTCAGCCTGTCTCTCACACACACACACACACCTGGCCGCACATGCAGGAAAGATATCCAGACGCCAGGGTACATTCTGCTGCTCTGCCTACAATAACAAGAGGCCCGAATCTTGCCCTGGCCTCCGCTAGCCTACACTCGCCGGCCACCGAGTTCTGTTCTAAAAGAACATAATTCTAAACATAATTTCTTAGATCTTGTATCTTGTTAGAAATTATCTTGGTAAATAAGCAAGAGTGGAATGAATGTCAGAAGAACTCCATTGAAAATGTATTTGTGCAGGTGTGTATGTACATGTATGTGTGCGCGATATCTTGTTAGATAAGTTACAGCCGGTGTAGTTCATTATCCTATATTTGTGAATGTAATATTTTCATCTTGCATTCTTAGATATTTTTTTCATATAATCTGATTACTTATATTTCATATAGTTTCGTCTTCCATTCTACTATATACATACATAATATATATTGTATATAATTTTGTATACCTTATTAAATCGAGTGTGTGGTAAGAATGAAAGATGGAGTGATGAAGGGCATCCAGTTCTTCACCATTTTAAAATAAAGATCATTCATGCATGCACTGGAAGACATACTTCGACGCAAACGAATATCTCCAAGAGACTGCACAATTTATCTGGACAATAAATATACACGTTTGAGGCTAGAAATACTGAGGCTATTATACTGTATAATGAAGAAGAAGAAGTAGAAGGAAGAAGAAGAAGGAAGAGGAGAGGAAGAAGGAGGAAGAAGAAGGAGGAGGAGGAGGAGGAAGAATAAGAAAGAAGAGGAAGAAGAAGAAAGAGGAAGAAGAAGAAGGAAGAAGAAGAAGAAGGAAGAGGAGGAAGAAGAAGAAGAAGAAGGACGAAGAAGAAGGAGGAAGAGGAAGAAGGAGAGGAACAAGGAATAAGAAGAAGAAAGAGGAGGAGGAAGAAGAAGAAGAAGGAAGAAGAAAGAGGAGGAAGAAGAAGAATTAACTAACCTGCAATCAATCAGCCAACAAAACAACCAACCAAAAAACCATCCACCAACCGATCCCTCACCCGTCCATCTATATAACCTAATAACAGATTAAATACCACCCACCCCCACCCCCATGCTTCTAGGCTGAATTTATTAAGGGCCCGTGCCGGTCTATACCACCTACTCTCCTGATAATGCGCCCTGATTGTGACCTCTACTTATGTGACCTTGTATCCCTCAAACCAAACACGGATGATATGTCACTGTCTTTTGTCTAAGATAACGGGCTAGTACAGCAGCAATAACAGTTATAAATGATTGTCACATGAAACAAATATCTGTATTTGCGGGGGAGGGGGAGTTTACCCTTGACGCCGGGCCCCGCTGCCATTTCGGGCCCCAAAGCTTAAAGCTATTCAGCATTTCAGCACAACCGCTAATGTGCCACTGCGTCATCTACCCTTCTGTCTATCTTTCTACTAGATTGTGTATCTCTAAACTGCTTTAACCCACTCCAAATTCACTCCGTCCCTCTTGCTATTTTTACTTTTAACTCTCTGTCCAGTGCTATATTTTAATGTGTTAAATATATGCATAAATATATACACGAATATATACATAAATATAAAACGTATATGTATAGCTGGTGACATTTTTTGGAATACTTTTCAGTGATTCCACGACCGGTTTGGCTGAGTGGTTAAGCACTCGATCTACTAATCAGATGGTACCGGGTTCAAGTCCTAGTAGTGGGGGAATGTTTTTTTTTTTTTTTACCAAAACACCAAAAAGAGGTCCTGGGGTCCTCCCAGCCTCTAAAAACGGGTACTAGAGAAATCCAGGAAGGTAAATGCGGCCAGGTGTGATACTGGCCACATCAGACTTTCATGTGCCGAAGGTCTTGGAAATACGAGCCTTACACATTATCCCCAAGATATCTTAATGGCACGGAAAAGGGGATTTTCACAACTTTTTCTTTTAACCTCACCTTCAGTGATTCTGATTGTGCTTTCATGTTGGTACTCAGTCTTTTCCTACAAGATTTATATTCCTCCGTGATGTGTACCATACGTTCACACTTCCAGGGGGTGAAGACTCTGTCCGATGAGGCAATCAGCGACCCATAGCTGATATGCTAGTGTCAGGGTTAGCGAACCATAGCTGATATGCTAGCGTCAGCGACCCATAGCTGATATGCTAGTGTCAGGGTTAGCGAACCATAGCTGATATGCTAGCGTCAGAATTAGCGACCCATAGCTGATATGCTAGTGTCAGGGTTAGTGACCCATAGCTGATAGGCTAGCGTCAGGGTTAGCGACCCATAGCTGATATGCTAGCGTCAGAGTTAGCGACCCATAGCTGATATGCTAGTATCAGGGTTAGCGACCCATAGCTGATAGGCTAGCGTCAGGGTTAGCGACCCATAGCTGATACTCTAGCGTCAAGGTTAGATGAAGTAGACTCTGTCCCATCTCTCCGTTGGCACCCCCAGTAACAGGCATAGCCTGGCTAACGGGGCAGGGATCGCCATAGTCCCCATGGTGGTGGAGTCTGCTAAAGAAACATTGCACCCCCCTCTGCAAGATTCAGCACAAGACAAGATTCACACTTTTTACACGAAATTTCACGCACAAGAATGCTAGGACTTTCATATTCCTGAAAATCTTCTACCGCATGGCTTTCTTCATCAGAATTTTAGCCAGAAAGGTAAGAATGACCCTCCCTGTGGAGCCTATTGAGAAGCCAGTCTTTGTAAACAGATTACAGAAGGTGGAGTCATCTTCTTATAGACAGTTCTGGACATCAGGAACACCTTGACAGATCGTTATTATCATAATTATCATAAGCACAAGTATCAGCAAACTTGACCCGCATGGCAAAAGAGGAAGGGATGACAAATCTGACACGAATAACAACCGAAACGTCCTACACAAACTGACCGCTTATCTTGCGCCACATATCAATTCTTGACCAGGTCAAGTACTCACGGAAAGACGTCAATCTACAAAGGTTCAACCATCCAGGCCTACGAACCTGGACCATAAGCTTAAGTAAACGGACAGCGAGAGGTCTTAAGTGTCCCCGTTGACATGTAAGACAGCGTACTGTACTTAAAACTTTTGTTTGTCCAGGTCATACTGACTAACTGCTGTCACAGCGTTTGCTCCGAGATACGCCTTCCTCTGAGGTGATCCTCTTATCTGATATCCCCCTTTTCTGCAATCACGTCTCCACGGATTAGAATCTCAGGTGGGACCATCGATGACTGTTCTTGAATGATGACACTATTATCCAGGTTGGCCAACCAGAGCTGACAAAAACTCTATCCTTCTCCCTCGTGATGACCTTTTTTTCCGCTTAGAATTCTTCCCTGCCTTCTAAAATTAAATTTCTATAGAGATAATGAAGTGAATATTGTCTGTCTTTAAAACAAGAACAAAACTCGTTTAACAGTCGTTTTTCAATGTAAATTTCTGAAATTTAAAAGTCGAAAAGTATCGAACCGCTACCAATCCAGTTTAATTGCCAATCTACCTTGCTCTTCCAGTATGTCAGCAGAAGGATGTTTATAGTCCGCCGCCATTATTAGTCAAAGTGGCACACACGTAACACATTTCAATGAAATATGCAAGTTACGGAAGTACAGTTGTGTCAAAATCAACCTCACTGGACAAAAAACATTTCTGCCAGCAACTAAATGTACTGTATACAAAACTTACATTTATGCAGAAAACCGAACTTACTGTATAGAAAACTTACATTTATGCAGAAAACCACACTTGCTGTATAGAAAACTTACATTTATGCAGAAAACCACACTTGCTGTATAGAAAACTTACATTTATGCAGAAAATCAAACTTACTGTAAAGAAAACTCAGATGTATGCAGAAAATCGAACTTACTATATGAAAACTCAGATTTGTGCAGAAAACCGAACTTACTGTACAGAAAACTTACAAACAACAACAACAACAGCTCAGCGAACAACAGTGAGACCCACCTCATCAGCGGCGCGCACCCATCTCGGGCGCGCTCGCACACGGACCTGCACGCCGGCAGATGCCGCTTGTAGTTCTCCATGCAGATGGGTGCGTACATGCTGCACAGGAAGAACTTCAAGTCTGGGGAGCACTGAATCTCCACCAAAGGCCAGAACTGGTGCACCTCCAGACCTGCTTCCTCTTGGGTGTCGTGGTTGAACTGGTTTGGCATGTAGGTCATGTTGTAACCGATGCCCTTGCACATCGGAATCGTCACTTCCTGGCACTTCCGGGCCTCCCCGCTTCCTGTGACGAACACGACGCGGGTGTCCCGCAACGAGGCCAGGGTCAGCATGACCGCAGCGGTTGTAAAGATGACGGATAGTGCTCTGGTAAAGCGAACAGCCATGACGACAACAATGACTGTATTTTACACGTTAGAACATCTCCACACCAGAAGTAGAACAAAAAATATCCAGAAAATCCGTCAGCTACGATGCTGGAAAACACCAACTCATATTCCACCCTGCCCGAGGCTGTAAAGTCGTTGCCTGGACTTCTTCCATACCACTGGTAAATATCTAGGTCACCACGAGAAGCAGTCACTTGTCAGAGAGGAGAAGTATCTTCTCTGAAGTAGACGCCGAAGATGTCTGGGTCCTGAGGAAGTCTTGGGGCCAAAAGAAATGGAATCTTTCTTCCAGTGGCTTCCGCTGAAGGCGAAGAGAGAATGTTTTCAGAGATCCCAATAGTTTTTCACGTCGTCGCTGGACGTTTCTAACCTGGATTATGGAAGTCTTCGTCTACGGCATGCTATAAGACTGGCGCCCTGATAAAAAAGAAAAGAAAAACAAAAATTAATGATAATGAAGAAGAATAATATTGTAAGATAATAGGCAGGGGACTGTGAGGGCAACCTGAGAGTGTAGCATGGCCTTGTAAGTAATGATTATAGTTATTATTATTATTTTTAATGAATATGACTATGAATATATTGTAGGCATAATAGTAACATCTAATAGCAACAGAAAAAGTAAATAGGAAAATTAGGGCAAGGAAGAAAAACAAACTTCCATGACACTAGTATGACTGGACGCTGACGCAAGTAAACAGAAAAGAAAAGACGAATAGAAAAGGCAGACACACTTAAAAGCGAGGACACAATAAAACCCCCGAAATGAAAGAGCAAGATAATGACTTAGGTAAATGACAATTGTTTAGACGGAGTTGACACGTATTAGCTTGCTAATCTTAGGACGCTAATTGCACATGATTTTTAAATAAAGGGGTGGCCAACTCGGCCAGCTGATCAATTAAATATTTAGAGGCGTGGCCTATTGGACAACTGACTTACGACATGTAAGTCATGGGGCAGTTGGAGAGAAAAACGATCAGAGAAGAGCAGCGTACAGAGAGGGACGATCGAGTAGGGGGATCATCCGATCAAAGACGGTCAGTAAACGAAGGCCAATTCAGACTGCAAAGGAAGACTGTCAGAAGAAATTAGAAAACAGACAGGAGAAGAACAGAAGGACGGAGAATCGGAGAAGAACAGCAGAAGTAGAACACACACCAGAGAAGTCACGAGAGAGAGAAAGAAGACGTAGGTAACGACAGATGGAACAGATGGACAATTAGAATTAGAGCAATACATAATCAGAAGTAGTTTTTGGACAGACTGAAGATGTGTTTTAAGTGATTCAAGTGATTAAGACGATTTGTTACTTTTGAAACTTCGAATAAAGATATCTCAGACAATAAATTAGCAGGCCACGTGCTGCAGATCTATTAGAAAACAGAGTTCAGAATCGTTCTAGTATCACATGTAGAATATCCTGAAGATGAGAACATTGCCGAAATGCTGCATGTAGAATATGATAGAGTTTGATATTGTGAACAAATGATTAAGTGACTAAATACAAGGGATGTTCCTGACACTACATCTTGAACTTATTCGTCAGAATTAAATAATGCAGATGAACCTTTCATCGAACTTGCTCTGGTCTAGTGAATGTGGTAAAGTTTTGTGAAACCTGTGATGTGTCAATCAAAGAGCATCTGTAAGCTTCAATACTATAGAACTATTCTATAATATGGAACTATTCAGAAATATATGATTCACAATCTATCAATATTATAAGAGGACTCTGTCCCGGTTCAAATTTATTCCATGCCCTCCCCCCACCTCCCCTAGGATTAGTCATTCTGTTTTAATCCAGTAACCTCTTGCCGTCCATTTAAAACGGGAAGCCCTCCAGGCCATCTCTTAAGACAAATGTTTTTATTCACTTTAAGAACTGTTTTCATAGTGCAGCATACTCATCTTAACAGTTTTCATAATGTAGCACATTCTCTTTATCGACATTGTTTTAATATATAATATACATCATCGCCATCAGCCCTCTCTACTCTCACTGGAGAATAAGACATCAACAAAAGTTCTCCAGCCTATCCTGTCTTGAGCAAGCTGGGATACCTCAAACCACGTGTTTCCGGCTTCCTTTAGTACTTCCGGTACTGTGCGTCTCCATGTCCCCAAAGGCTTGCCCTTCTTTCTTCATTTAATACACAACTTCAGAAATAATCACTTTATTGTTTTTACGTCATATTTTAACGACAAAAAAGACGATTGATCATCTAAATAATTTTAGAAGAGAAATTAGAACAGATAAAAATGGATGGGGTGGCCGGCTAGCGTAGTGGTTAGAGCACTCGTAATAGCAACCGAATGGTCGAGGGTTCGAATCCAGAGTTGAGCGGGATTTTTGTTTTTCCCTTGACCAATACGGGTTCCCGAGGTCGACCTAAGCCTCGTAAACTGGTTACCAGAGAAAATCTGGGAAGGAAAAGCAGCGAGGAAAGGAACTGGCCACCCTACCTCATACCCTGATGGCTCAGCATAATGAGGTCTCTAACGCTTCATCCCCTACGGCATTTGCTATGGGACTACCGACGACCTGGTTAGGCAACAGAAAGTTAATTCCCTCACTGGCCACGTCCACGCCGGGAAGTTTTGGTGGCTGTGTAATCCTTAGCCCAACTAAACAAATCTGAGGATGGTCATTAACTCCCCCCCCCCCCCTCTCCTCAGTACCTCTCTCATATTGTGGTGGCGTAGTGGTTAGTGCACTAGTCTGCCGATCAGAAGATCCCTGGTTCGATTTTCAATCTGGGACGGAATTTTTTTTTCCCCCGGACCGACGCGGCATTGGGGTCAATCAGCCTGAAGAAAATAGGTACCTGGGGTTTCCCTGGGGTTTCCCTGGGGTAAAATACAGGCAGCGAAGGTAGGTGCTGGCATCCCTATCTCAATTGCTTTTGTGGCCTAGGAATTTGAAGGCAATAACACTTCTCACCCCTACAGCTTGCAAATATCACGTGACATTACTTTTGTCTTCCTATGTCCGTGTACTGGTTTTCGTTTCTTCTTTTCTCATGAGCTTTCCTGTGGCTATCCGGTTCCAAAACTTATATCTCTTTTCATGTTCAATCGATTTTGACTCTCTTTTCCTATTGATCATCTGCTTTTTCAACTTTCTGACCCATTAAGGCTCATTGTGCAGATAAAGTTCGCCTCCATTCCGCTCTATTCCTAATTTTCTCTCTTCAACTGGTGACACAAATTTCTTTTATATCTGTTTCTATGTTGTCTTTCCATCTCTGTCTTGGTCTACCCGTTGGCCTTGCTCCCCTTATCTCTTGTACATACATAATTTTCGTTTGTCTGTTCTCTTCCATTCTTTCTGCAGGGCCCAGCCAGCGTAGTCTGTTCAGTTTCACGGCGTTTATAATTCGTTGGCATTTAAATAAGTTAAGAATAAAAATAAGTTTAAATAAGTTTCATAATGTAAGTTTTCTCTCTTTAATCCTCTTTACTAGTCAGCCTTCTTCAATATTAAGTTCTTGTAGTATAGATATATTTGTTCTTTTTTGTGTCCACGATATTTGGAGAACTCTTCTGTAGCATTTACATTCAAAGGCATTTATGTGTTTCTCAGCTGTTTTGTTAAGTGTCCAGGTCTCACAGGTATATGTTGCGATGACCCACGTATATCCATACTACAATTATTTAATACTGAAGAAGGTCGGCTAGTAAAGAGGATTAAACAGAAAAAAAAATATTTTGGACACAACAAACGTCATGATAATCTAGAGAAGACCGTCTTGGATGGGTACATAAAGGGGGAAAAGAAAGAGAGGAAGACCAAGTCGAGGATGGCTGCAAGACTTCGTTGACGATCTGCGAATCGACGCATCAGTAGCAGGGCATCAATCTTACAACCGAGAGGCCTACAGGGGAGCTATTAGGGAGGCAAAGTTCCGCGAGGGACATGCGAATGACTGACTGATGCATCTGTGCTACTAGTTACAATAAAATGATGTGTGACGTTTTTCAAGACACTGAAGTACTTGAAACATTCTTAATGACGTGATGTTTGTCTTTAAAACAAAACAAACAACAACAAAAAGAAAGCAACAGAATGTGTCCTCTTTACAGAGGACACATTCTGTTGCTTTCTTTTTGTTGTTGTTTGTTTTGTTTTAAAGACAAACATCACGTCAATGAACTGCACCAAGTGCCGCGTACCGAGAAGTACCACAGACTCATATGACCTGGCCATAGACAAGTGAGAAAGAGGAAACGAAAAGTATTACTAAAGTGTACTGTGAACTTGTAATCAGCACTGCTACCAAGGGGGCAAAAAAAGTCCCTCATTTGGAGCCTGCTATTAGCAGCGAAACCAGGCGGGGTAACTAGACCGCCAGCGGATATCCTATACAGCACCTCATTTGGGGAAAAGAAGAGGGGGGAAGGAGGATAGGGAGAGAAATATAACAACGAGGGGAGGAATGAGGAGAGGACGCGGGGTTGGGGGGGGGGGGGTGACTTAGAAATAATTTCCGACTGTCCCGTGGAAATGGTGAATTAAAATTTTCTCACGTGACGCGGTGGAGGGGGAGCGAGTATGTCAGGCAGATAAATGACAAGAGTCAAGTTTCTAGCCTTGGCGTCAAGAATACATGGCTACAAAGAACTTTGCTGGCTGGAGGCAGTGAAAGAATCAAAAAGATGTGTATTAGAACAGAATGTGAATATTGGGGTGGGGGTGGGAGGAGACGGAGAGAGAGAGAGAGAGAGTGAGGCGGGAGAACGGGAGAGAGGAGGGGAGAGAGAGAGAACGGAGGGGAGAAGGAGAGAGAGGGGGAGAGAGATAACACTAGAGTAATGATGTGAATGCTGGTAAACAAAGGACTGAGATGGGAGATAGCCAAGAACATGGCGGAAGACCGACATAAGTGGATATCTCTTGCTAGCAGCAGCCCCATGTATCTTGGGGCGCTAACGGGTTGGGAGAGACATATAGAGAGAGAGGGGGGAGGCTAATATATGAACATGTAATTTAGAACAGGGGGCGCTAATATATGAACACGTGAATTAGAAAAGAGAGGGTAGGGGTACTAATATGTGCTCATGTGATTTAGGAAAGAGATAGAGGGGTTAATATATGAACACGTGATTTAGAAAAGAGAGAGAGAGAGAGAGGAATTAATATATTAATACGTGATTTTGAAAAGAAGGAGAGAGAGAGAGAGAGAGAGAGAGAGAGAGGTTAATATATGAACATGTGATTGTGAAAAGAGAGAGGGGGTTAATATTTGAATATGTGATTTCGAAAAGAGGGAGAGAAAGAAACGGGGTTGGGGAGGTTTAATATATGGACATGTGATTTTGAAAAGAGAGAGAGAGGGAGAGTATATGAACATGTGATTCTGAAAAGAGAGAGAGAGGGGGGTTAATATATGAACATGTGATTTAGAAAACAAAGAGAGAGAGTTAATATATGAACATGTGATTCTGAAAAGAGAGAGAGAGAGAGGGGGGGGGGGTTTAATATAAGAACATGTGATTTAGAAAACAAAGAGAGAGAGAGAGAGAGAGGTTAATATATGAAAACATGTGATTTAGAAAAAAAAAGAGAGCAAGGCTAATATATGAACATGTGATTCAGAAACAGTGAATGAACAGAGTTTTAAAAAAATGGCATAAGACAACCCTTAAATTGGGAACGAAAGGTTGCATTTATGTAATATCATATCAAATAACTGCATATAACCTGAGAGAAGATAATTAGTGTGAGATACTGCTAAATGTGGACGGTGCTGTTATTGTTATATCTCTGGAATTGTCGGAGGGGGAGTTCTTATCAGCCAACGCAGCGAAGCTGTTAAAACACAAGCGAGGAGTCGGATTTGGAGTGGGATATAGTGGCTTGGTCAAGACCCGGAGTGTGCAAAAAAAAAGGGCAAGCTTTTCATAAGACTGCATCACAGTAAGCCCAGTCCCGGCATGCATAGCCCGTTAAAAGGGACAGCCAATTGAGAAGTGGGGGACAGGGGGGTCTTGACCAGCTATGCTTCATTAAGCCTGATAAATGTACCGTCACAGAAGCACAATCATCTCTGCTTCAGCTAAACGTGAACGGATAATTAAGATGTGCCAGGGGCAGTACAAAAGCTCCGGATATATTCCTAAAATATAAAAGGATTACTATTCGTCTGCCAGGATATTAATCCATTGTAATCCTATTATGACTTTTGCTGACAGGAAATTGGAAAAAAGGCAGAAATCCTATGACCTTCCATACTCCCACTGGTTTTTACACAGTCTGTCATGTTTTCTGGTTTCTGGAAGGGGAGCTAACTAGGCTGCTGTGAGGTGGCGTAGTATCCAGGGGCTGGTCAAGACACTGCTCCACGCCTTCGGGGCTCTGTTAGCAATATGTTTATGTAACAGTTATGTATCCATAGTTGACTGTTGTGTCGCGGCTGTTGTTTTAAATTGTATAATGATAACAGTCCAGACTGATCTAACGAAACGGCTTCCAGACTTTCAAAACCATCTTGCAATCCTACACTGCCTACAGCAGTTGTTCTTAAGTGAAAAGCTGTGGACCCTCCTTTGACCTGCGAACAGCTATGGGCCCTCCTTTGACCTGCGAACAGCTCTGGGCCCTCCTTTGACCTGCGAACAGCTGTGGGGCCCCTCATTAAAAATAAAGCAAATAAATAGAACCCAGATGATGTTAAGATTTCCATTTTTAAATCGAGCCAATCCATTTCCTAGTTCGTGGACCCCTCCAAAATCCTTCCTTGGACCTTTTGGGGGTGTAACGGCCCCAGGTTAAGACATAAAGAGTCCAGACCTAGCCTTAAAAAAAGGTAACAGACATGAATGAAAGTTTAGAAGAGGAGAAGAGAGAGAACTGGAGGAAGAAAAGTGAAGTAGATTAGAAGAGAGAGAGAGAGAGAGAGAGAGAGAGAGAGAGAGGACGGGAGGAACAAGAATAAAACAGATTAGAAGATGAGAAGAGGTAAGCTAGGAGGAAGAAGAATGAAATAGATTAGAAGAGAGAGGACGGGAGGAACAAGAATAAAACGGATTAGAAGATGAGAAGAGATAAGCTAGGAGGAAGAAGAATGAAACAGATTAGAAGATGAGAAGAGATAAGTTAGGAGGAAGAAGAATAAAACAGATTAGAAGATGAGAAGAGATAAGTTAGGAGGAACAAGAATAGAACATATTAGTAGAGGTGAAGAGAGGAAGAAAGGTGAAATAGATTAGAAGAGAGAGGACGATATGAAGAAGAATAAAACAGATTAGAAGAGAAGAAGAGAGAGGACAGGAAGAAGAAAGGTGAAATAGATTAGAAGAGAGAGGGCAGAAAGAAGAAGAATGAAATAGATTAGAAGAGAGATGACAGGAGGAACAAGAATAAAACAGATTAGAAGAGAAGAAGAGAGAGGGCAGGAGGAAGAAAGGTGAAATAGATTAGAAGAGAGAGGGCAGGAGGAACAAGAATAAAATGGATTGGAAGAGAAGAGAGAAGACAGGAGGAACAAGAATGAAATAGATTAGGAAGGGATGAAGAGAGAGGACATTTAGGAGATGAATGAAGAGGGAAAAGAGAGAGAGAGATAAGTTGGAAGAAGATTGTGCTTGTGCACCAAGACATTAAGGAACGTATGAAGACCTATTGAAAACAATGGGAATTTATGAAGGCTAAGTATATGGAAGTGAACGCAGAGAAAGGAAGACAAGTCGTGAGACGATTTATATACAACAGATTGCTTTTGAAAACAAAGAGTGTCTGTTTGTAAGGGGAGGTGCACTGAAACATACCGTACCGCCAGTGATGGACATAAAAACAGGAAATCCCGTAAAGGTCAGCTCCGTGAATATTAAACTATCCGAGACCTGCTGCGAATGAACAGAAAAAGGAGAAGAAGAGGGAGGAGGAGGTGAAGTAGGAGGAGGAGAAGAAGCAGAAGGAGGATGAGGAGGAGGAGGAAGAGAAGGAGGAGGAGAAGGAAGTGATGATGAGGAGAAAGTGGAGAAGTAGAAGGAGGTGATTTAGAAGGAATAGAAAGAGGTGAGGGGAGAAGGAGAAGGAGGAGGAGGAATAAGAGGAGAAGAAGTAAAAGGAGGTGAAGGAGAGGGATTAAGAGGAGGAGGAGAAGGAGTAAGAAGAGGAGGAGGAGGAGTAAAAGGAGGAGAAAATGGAGAAGTAGAAGGAGGTGAAAGAAGAAGAAGAAGCCACGACACCAGTGCGTACATGCATCATACTGATGCCTCAAGGATCATTCATTTACATCCCCAAAGAAAAAAAAAAACATATACCCAAGAACAGGTCCACCAAATTGCACAAGAATACACGGCAATCTGAGAGTCCCGGAAAACAGAAATGAAACATACGTGAACTTGGCTGGGAGTAGACGTGTCAGCCCTGCCGACCGCTTGTATCCACGCTGACGCGGGAAAATACAAACATTCCCGGCTCCGAATTTCCAAATATTTTTTCTTACAAAACGCCTCCGGGACACGGTTGGAGGAGCTATTGAGTTGTTTCTTTCTTTTTTCCTTTCACAAGCCCACGGGATAAAGTACACATCCCGTCTTAAGTTGTTTTTTTTTTTTTAATGTATACTGGGTTGCTGAAGTTGCAGTGTGTAGGGGAGAGAGAGAGAGAGAGAGAGAGAGAGAGAGAGAGAGAGAGAGAGAGAGAGCACTAAGGAATAAAAGAGAAAAGGAGGTAGAAGACAAGAGATATGAGTGAAAATGGAATGAAGAAGGGAGAGGAGGGTGTACATAAAGGGAGCAGAGAGAAACAGACCAAAGAGGAGAAGAGAGAAACAGACCAGTGGTAAGAAGAGAGAAATAGACAAAAGGGGAGAGGAGAGAAACAGGCCAGATGGGAGAAGAGAGAAACAGGCCAAAAGGGAGAAGAAAGAAACAGACCAGAGGGGAGAAGAGAGAAACAGATCAAAGAGGAGAAGAGAGAAACACACCAAAGGGGAGAAGAGAGAAACAGGCCAAAAGGGAGAAGAAAGAAACAGACCAGAGGGGAGAAGAGAGAAACAGATCAAAGAGGAGAAGTGAGAAACAGACCAAAGGGGAGAAACAGACCAGAGGGGAGAAAAGAGAAACAGACCAGAGGGGAGAAAAGAGAAAAAGACCAGAGGGGAGAAGTGAGAAATACACCAAAGGGAAGAAGCGAGAAACAGATCAGAGGGGAGAAAAGATAAACAGACCAGAGGGGAGAAAAGAGAAACAGACCAGAGGGGAGAAGAGAGAAATAGATCAAAGAGGAGAAGTGAGAAACAGATCAAAGGGGAGAAAAGATAAACAGATCAGAGGGGAGAAAAGATAAACAGACCAGAGGGGAGAAAAGATAAACAGACCAGAGGGGAGAAGAGAGAAACAGATCAAAGAGGAGAAGTGAGAAACACACCAAAGGGGAGAAGCGAGAAACAGACCAGAGGGGAGAAAAGATAAACAGACCAGAGGGGAGAAAAGAGAAACAGACCAGAGGGGAGAAGAGAGAAATAGATCAAAGAGGAGAAGTGAGAAACAGACAAACGGGGAGAAGCGAGAAGCAGACAAGAGGGGAGAAAAGAGAAACAGACCAGAAGGGAGAAAAGATAAACAGACCAGAGGGGAGAAGAGAGAAACAGATCAAAGAGGAGAAGTGAGAAACAGACCAAAGGGGAGAAGCGAGAAGCAGACCAGAGGGGAGAAGAGAGAAATAGATCAAAGAGGAGAAGTGAGAAACAGACCAAAGGGGAGAAGCGAGAAGCAGACCAGAGGGGAGAAAAGAGAAACAGACCAGAGGGGAGAAAAGATAAACAGACCAGAGGGGAGAAGAGAGAAATAGATCAAAGAGGAGAAGTGAGAAACAGACCAAAGGGGAGAAGCGAGAAGCAGACCAAAGGGGAGAAAAGATAAACAGACCAGAGGGGAGAAGAGAGAAACAGATCAAAGAGGAGAGGAGAGAAACACACCAAAGGGGAGAAGAGAGAAACAGACCAGAGGGGAGAGAGAAACAGATCAAAGAGGAAAGAGAGAAACAGACCAGAGAGGAGAAGAGAGAACAGATCAAAGAGGAGAAGAGAGAAACAGACCAGAGGGGAGAAAAGATAAACAGACCAGAGGGGAGAAGAGAAACAGATCAAAGAGGAGAAGAGAGAAACACACCAAATGGGAGAAGAGAGAAAGACCAGAGGGGAGAAGAGAGAAACAGATCAAAGAGGAGAAGAGAGAAACAGACCAGAGAGGAGAAGAGAGAAACACACCAAAGGGGAGAAAAGAGAAACAGACCAGAGGGGAGAAGCGAGAAACAGACCAGAGGGGAGAAGCGAGAAGCAGACCAGAGGGGAGAAAAGATAAACAGACCAGAGGGGAGAAGAGAGAAACAGATCAAAGAGGAGAGGAGAGAAACACACCAAAGGGGAGAAGAGAGAAACAGACCAGAGGGGAGAAGAGAGAAACAGATCAAAGAGGAGAAGAGAGAAACAGACCAGAGAGGAGAAGAGAGAAACAGATCAAAGAGGAGAAGAGAGAAACAGACCAGAGGGGAGAAAAGTTAAACAGACCAGAGGGGAGAAGAGAGAAACAGATCAAAGAGGAGAAGAGAGAAACACACCAAATGGGAGAAGAGAGAAACAGACCAGAGGGGAGAAGAGAGAAACAGATCAAAGAGGAGAAGAGAGAAACACACCAAATGGGAGAAGAGAGAAACAGACCAGAGGGGAGAAGAGAGAAACAGATCAAAGAGGAGAAGAGAGAAACAGACCAGAGAGGAGAAGAGAGAAACACACCAAAGGGGAGAAAAGAGAAACAGACCAGAGGGGAGAAGCGAGAAGCAGACCAGAGGGGAGAAGCGAGAAGCAGACCAGAGGGGAGAAAAGAGAAACAGACCAGAGGGGAGAAGCGAGAAGCAGACCAGAGGGGAGAAGAGAGAAACACACCAAATGGGAGAAGAGAGAAACAGACCAGAGGGGAGAAGAGAGAAACAGATCAAAGAGGAGAAGAGAGAAACAGACCAGAGGGGAGAAGAGAGAAACAGATCAAAGAGGAGAAGAGAGAAACAGACCAGAGGGGAGAAAAGAGAAACAGACCAAAGGGGAGAAAAGAGAAACAGACCAGAGGGGAGAAGCGAGAAACAGACCAGAGGGGAGAAGAGAGAAACACACCAAAGGGAAGAAGAGAGAAACAAACCAAAGGGAAGAAAAGAGAGACAGATCAAAGCGAAGAAGTGAGAAACAGACCAGAGGGGAGAAGAGAGAAACAAACCAAAGGGGAGAAAAGAGAGACAGATCAAAGAGAAGAAAAGAGAAACAAACTAAAAGTGAAAAGACAGAAGACTCGATGGAGAAGAATAAAATAAATCAGATGTGGAGAAGGGAGAGAACAGGTGGAACAAAAGACATATGGGGCAAAGGGCAAAATGGATATGAAAGGGGATAAGAGAAAGAGGGATGGAGAGGAGAAAAGAGAAGTATGAGAAGCTAGGAGAGACGAGATAGGTCAATCTGAGAACAGAGAGAAGACAGAAAAGAAGAGAGGACATATGAATAAAGACAGAGAAGCAGTCAGAGAAAGAAGGGGGGGGGGGGGAGGAACAGAGGAGAAAGAAATAAAGAAAGAAGATCAGAGAAGACGGAAGATAGGATACTTCGGAGAGAGAGAGAGACACACACACACAGATATGACACATTAATTAGTGTACTGGAATACAACTATACACGAAACACCACGGTAAAGCTGTGATACCAAAATGTATAAACTAGGACAAATGTAGGAACAGCTTTATTGCTTAACGAGCAAAAAGTTGTAACGTGAATCAGAGAGAGGAAACAAAGTAAAGATTCACATGAATTGTATGTTAACCAAACAATTAAAAAAAAAAGAAACAAAAATTAACGAAAAATTGCAAATGACTTAGCTCCTAGAAGAGTACAGTACCAGAGTTCCATTTATAAGTGCTAGATAATGCTTTCACAAAACAATGAGTGCATCTGAAATAACTCATATTTTGTGGAGGTATCATTTCTCTCCTGTCCGTGATATACCGCGGTGGTTCATAAAACATACATAGCATATATCACTACGACATACATAGTCATGGTCCCCTGATACCGCATGACAGTATTCAAACTCGCATTCTCAAGGGCAGATCTAGAATCATGTGACATATGAGCGAAACCTGAGCAATAAATCTGGAGGAGGGGGTTATAGGTATGTGGAGGGGGACAATGAGAGGTACGGGGAGGGGGGGGTGTCCGAAGCCAATCGATCCCAAAGTGACTTGATACCCGCTGTCTGTGGCTCAGGCAATGTAAGTTTTCGTGTACCAAACAACCGTGAAGTCGAATTTACTTTATACCTCATTAACAGGATCAAGAATGTGTTAACATAACACACAAACAAATCGTTTTCTCGGTATCACAAACGTAGACTATGTACATTTGTCATATACAGATATCAGAGCAATGTGGGCACATATTAATGAAGAAACCAGAGCAATGATAACAGAGCACGGACAACGGACAAAGAAAGCAGTTACGAAGTCGGTTCGTGTTGTTAATGTTTTCTTATTTACCAACATGTTGTAGTGTCTTTGAGCTGTGAAACTAACATATTCTGATGTCTTTAAGCTGTGAAACCAACATATTCTGATTTCTTTGAGCTGTTAAACCAACATATTATGATGTCTTTGAGCTGTGAAACTAACATATTCTGATGTCTTTGAGCTATGAAACTAACATATTCTGATGTCTTTGAGCTATGAAACTAACATATTCTGATGTCTTTGAGCTATGAAACTAACATATTCTGATGCCTCTGAGCCGTGAAACTAACATATTATGATGTCTCTGAGCTGTAAAACTAACATATTCTGTAGTCTCTGAGAAACTAACATATTGTGATGTCTTTGAGCTGTTAAACCAACATATTCTGATGTCTTTGAGCTGTGAATCACATGAAACAAAATAATAAAACAGAGAAAGACTAGAAAACGCTTGGAGTTGAATGAGATGGTGGCCAGGGAGCCACAGCTGACTCTGTTAGCGTTAACGAATCATAGCCGATCAAGACCCTACTCCAGATGCCAGCGGTGTCCCTTGTAACGCACAACAGTCTGACAGGGTGAGTAAGACGAACTTGATCTTAAATATACGTCTGAGGTTGTGGGCCGACAGTTGTGAAGAAGAAGAAGAAGAAGAAGAAATAAACTTTCACGGACAGCGAAACAACCTCATACATGAGTTTAGATCTCAAAACTATTTGGAAGCGCATGCCACCAGTTTCCTACTTCATTTTCTTGCAGTGGCAAAGTGTCCATTTCGCTGAATAGGCCCATGTCATGGGTCTCAGAAGTAAAGGAGGGCCCACGTGAAAGAGAGGGGTGAAGGGGGGGGGGGATAACTCAACATAAACTTAAATATTTTATGAACCATAATATCAGAAGATGCCTTTAACAGCTCGGAAAGGGAGGATAAGGCCTTTCTGAATCTATTCCCATGTCCTCGTGTAGTGCTTAAGCAGTCACCAGTTCCTTGTCATTTTACGAGTATTTCTCTCTGTAAAAGGAACGGAAAAAAAACTAATTATGTCAGTCCGTAAGAACAGTGAAGAGCAAAAGCTCCATCTTAATGCGAAGAAAACTAAGTTGATGACAACTGACAAAATAAACAAGGCAGCTGAAATATGTATCGATGAGGAAAAATTGGAAGAGGTGGAGTTTTGAATATCTTGGATCACTGCTAACTAATAATGGAGATACAAAGAGGGAAATAAAAAGGAGGACGTCTATCCTCTTCAGAAAGTAAAACAACTAAAGAAGATGTGGAGAGGAACAGACAGAGCCACAAAAATAAGATTTTTAAGGGCATGTATCTTTCCCGTCGCAACATATGCCTGTGAGACCTGGACACTTAACAAAACAGCTGAGAAACACATAAATGCCTTTGAATGTAAATGCTATAGAAGAGTTCTTCAAATATCATGGACACAAAAAATAACAAATATATCTATACTACAAGAGCTTAATATTGAAGAAGGCTGGCTAGTAAAGAAGATTAAAGAGAGAAAACTTAAATATTTTGAACACATTAAACGTCATGATAATTTAGAGAAGACCGTCTTGGAAGTGTACATAATGGGAAAAAGAAAGAGAGGAAGACCAAGGAGAAGATGGCTGCAAGACATCATTGATGATCTGCAAATGGATGCATCAGCAGCAGGCCATCTTGCTCACAACCGAGAGGCCTACAGGAGAGCTGTTAGGGAGGCAAAGTTCCGCAAGGGACATGCAAATGACTGACTGGCTGGCTGGCCGATCAACCGACTGACTGACTGACCGACCGACTGACTGACTGACTGACTGACCCACTGACCTTTACGAGGCCCAGGTTCAACTAATAATCCACCCAACTGCATTTCTCACTATCTGTCCCATATATACCCCCTTCTCCACGTTGATCCTTGTAAAGGCCACCCCGACAAAGAGGAAAACATAGAAGAAAACATAGAGGAAAACATAGAGGAAAACATAGAGGCCCCAGTTTGCGCAAATAAATTGTTTATTAAATAAAATACACGGAAGAAGATCCACGCAAGAGGAAATAAAGTAAAGGAACACAACATAAATTAGCAGCAAGAAAAAAAAATTAGTCATATAAATTAACAGCAATTTTGCGACTGCCCAAGGTGCTACGATGTTATCATAAATACGATGAGGAACGTGCTGAGCAGTCTGGTCGAAAAAAAAAAACGACCCGGAAACCAGGAGAGGCCGAAATTTGAGCCGAAATCTTACCAGGGGGAGAGAATTCCCGCACGTCGTCACCGGAGTGCTCGAACTTGCTCAAATATGGCGGAAAAGCACGTGTTTCTGCCGGCTATAGCACGTCACGCGCATGACTGCACGCGCCCGTACCTTGCTACAGAAGTCGGTCATGCGTGAGTGAACGCTAACAAGGTGAGGATGAGTGGATTGCACGGAAGAAAAAAAAAGGAAGCACAGATTTCTGTTGGAGTGGAATTTGCTGAGAGTGGGAGCAGAAAATTGCGACATGCGCGTAATGGAATTGAAGTAGTGGCGAAGGAAGGCGATAGAATATATGTAGCTTTCTGTCTGTCTAATTATTTGTCTGTCTGTCTGTATAATTATTTGTATGTCTGTCTGTCTAATTATTTCTATGCCTGTCTGTCTAATTATTTGTATGTCTGTCTGTTTGTGTCTAATTATTTATGTTTGTGTCTAATTATTTGTATGTCTGTCTGTCTGTGTCTAATTATTTGTATGTCTGTCTGTGTCTAATTATTTGTATGTCTGTGGGTCTAATTATTTGTATGTCTGTGTTTCTAATTATTTGTACGTCTGTCTGTCTAATTATTTGTATGTCTGTCTGTCTATCTTTGCCGTTGTGCTCATCCATCCATCCATCCATCCATCCATCCATCCATCCATCCATCCATCCATCCGTCCATCCGTTCGTCCGTCCGTTCGTCCATCCATCTTTCTCTTTGTAGATTTATTTGCCAACGTTTCCAATAAACCAACCAACAAATCAAACAGCCAACCAACCAAGCAAACAACCAACTAACCAATCAAGCAGACAACCAACCAATCAAACAACCATGTGTCCAACCAACCAAAAACCAGGCAGCTAATCAATCAATCAACAAACCAGCCAATCATTTAAAAAAATGAAACAGCCAACCAACAAATCAACAAACCAAGCAAACAACCGTATAGCCAACCAACCAACAAACCAAACAGCCAACTAACCAACCAACCAACAAACCAAACAGCCAGCCAACCAACCAACCACTAAACCAACAAATCAAACAGCCAACCAACCAACCAACCAAACAAACAACCATCCAACCAGCTAACCAACCAAACAAACAGCCAACCACCATCCAACATACCAAGCAGCCAACCAACCAACTAACAAACCAAATAGCTAACCAACCAACCAACAACCCAAACAGTCAAACAACTAACCAACCAAACAACCAACCAACCATCCATCAAATAATCATCAAATAGGAACGTAATTAACCCCAAGGGCAAGGACCACATATCTGAGATTGATACTGTGATAGACTTAATGACTTTCTAGGTCTCAGGACCTGGCCTTTGTTACCGCAGTCCCTCAGTATATCATGTACGTGATGTTTATAATCGAACCTCCAGGTTCTGTTCTGCTGGCTCGTGTTGTTGAACCTCGAGGTTTTGTTCCGCTAGCTCGTGTTATATCTTATATATATATATATATATATATATATATATATATATATATATATATATATAGAGTTGTGGTTTGTTGATGTCTTGAGACTTAGAGAAAGAGAAGTGGGAGAAATGAACCTGACAAGAGAGAAAAATTAAAGAGAGAGAGAGAGAGAGAGAGAGAGAGAGCAAAGGAGAAATGGAACTGAAAGTGAGGGTGAGGATAGACAGAGGTGAGAAGGAGGTTTCGAAGAGAAAGAGGATAAGGTGTGAACTGGGTTAACGGGGTTGAAACGGAAGGAGAGAAAAGCTGTAGAAGATAAAAGGAAAGACAAGAGGGAGAAAAAAAGGAAGAAGATACACGGAGAGAAACGGTGGGAGGTGGGGGGGGGGGAGAGACAGAGAGGAAGAAGAGAAGTGAGAGAGCAGAATGAGAGGATAGAGTGAGGGAGAATTGGAGAGAAATGTTTAAACGAAGCCGAAATATTGGTTGTTTTTCCTCCTTAGATGTTAAGAAAACCCGAAATGCTGAAAAATTCAGCTTTTTTTTTTTTTGTCTGAATCATGAAATTCTGAAATTCTTTCATCTCCCCGGTATGTTCTCCATTTCACTTCATGATCATCATCAGTGGTTTATTTATATCAACAATAAACGAATGTTATTTATAATCTGATGCCTACGTATTCAAGAAGTCGGTATTAGTCTTTATATCCATATCAGAAACTTTACTTACACTAGTTCTTTCTCTCTTACACGTTCGTTTCACATTGTTACATTAACTCTTTGTTACTTACATTAACTACTTCTTTCTTAAACAAGATCTTCATTACTACAGAACCTACCTGAACTACCTCTCTACCAAGGCTACCTAACTACCTACCTCTCTGCTCTCTACCTGCCCACTCACCTATCCACCTACCTGCCTACCTACCCAGCCACCCACGTATCTACCTACGTACTTACCTACCTACCTCCCAACATACCTGTCTGGCTATCCAGCCTTTTTCTTCCTTTTTTTATATGAATTTTTTTCACACAATATCTTTCTTTCTTTGAAAACGAATTCTTCGTATCTACTTTTTTCTTTTTGTGCCACTTAACAAGCAAGTTCAGATACCCAACCCCCCCCCCCCCCCCCGCCCTTCCCAGCTTGACCTTTCAAAATGGGTTGCTAGGTGATAGATGAAGTAAGAAAAGTATGGATTCGCTCAGAACGAAATTATAAAATACGGTAGTCCGAACGTGTCATTGTAACTAAATGATAACCTCTACCTAAAAAACATATACGGGATCACGATTATAACCTACATAACATAACTACAAGGGGAGGTCATAGCCTTAATGTGCTGGGAGTTGTAACAGGAAGACATAAATAGGTTTGAAGGAGGCATTTTAATCTTTCTAGTATTCTTCTTCTTCATCTTTTTCTTCTTCTTCATCGTCGTCTTCTTCTTCATGTTCATCATCATCTTTTTCATCTTCTTCTTGGTCATCGTATCCTTCTTCGTTTTCTTCTTCTTCTTCTTTGTCATCCTCCTCTTCTTCCTCTACTTCATCTTCCTTTTCTTCTTCTTTTTTTCATCACCTTCTTCTTCTTCCGCTTCTTCTTTGTCATCGTTTTTTTTTCTTCCTCTTCTTTTCTTCTTCCTCTTCTTCTTTGTCATCGTCTTCTTCTTCCTCCTCTTCTCTGTCGTGGTCTTCTTCTTCTTCTTTTTCTCCTTAGAAACTGCATTTATCACTGTTATCACTGCGTTCTGAAGATGTTGAGACACAGCACAACGTCGACTTGCAAGAGGGTTACGCCAGCTTTTTTTTTTTCAGTCTCCGAGTGCAGAGAAAAGACAAGGAGTGTGCAGTACTTCTTTAACAGACTCCGCCACCATGAGGACTACGGTTATCCCCGCCCCGTTAGCCAGGCTAGGCATGTTACCGTTGGTACCGACAGAGACGTGGAGGCAGGGTCTTGGCCGGGTGTGCTTCGCCGACCCTGACTCTGGCATGTCAGCTACGGATCGCTGATTGCCGGAATAGGGCAGCATCTTCGCTGGATCTCTTAGGTATGAGCTTAGCCATAAAGAAGCTTTGTTAACCCTTTGGCTCCCAGTTCAGACTAAAAGAGCGAACAAAATTTTATCAACTGTCAAGAACACTGACTGCCCAAATGGAGCAACTTTTCTAGATTAATCTGCAACCTCTAAGGTTTTCAGTCTGGAGCAAAGAAAGCTAAGGTATAGAATTTGGGAGTATTAGAGTCAAAGAAAGCTAAAGTGTAGAATTTGGGGGTATTAGAGTCAAAGAAAGCTAAGGTGTAGAATTTGGGGGTATCAGAGTCAAAGAAAGCTAAGGTGCAGAGTTTGGGGGTATCAGAGTCAAAGAAAGCTAAGGTGCAGAATTTGGGAGTATTAGCACTAAAGAAAACGAGCAAAAACCATCAAGGTTATTCAATTACTTTTAAAACCACAGTGTGAATATCATGACAAATTATAATACTGACATTTTGTGACAAATCGTAGGTATATTGAAGCATTATAATAATGACAATTAGTGACAAATTGTAGGTATACTGATACATTATAATACTGACAGTTAGTGGCAAATTGTAGGTATACTGACACATTATAATACTGACAGTTAGTGGCAAATTGTAGGTATACTGACACATTATAATACTGACAGTTAGTGTCAAATTGTAGGTATACTGACACATTATAATACTGACAGTTAGTGGCAAATTGTAGGTATACTGACACATTATAATACTGACAGTTAGTGGCAAATTGTAGGTATACTGACACATTATAATACTGACAGTTAGTGGCAAATTGTAGGTATACTGACACATTATAATACTGACAGTTAGTGGCAAATTGTAGGTATACTGACACATTATAATACTGACAGTTAGTGGCAAATTGTAGGTATACTGACACATTATAATACTGACAGTTAGTGGCAAATTGTAGGTATACTGACACGTTATAATACTGACAGTTAGTGGCAAACTGTAGGTATACTGACACATTATAATACTGACAGTTAGTGGCAAACTGTAGGTATACTGACACATTATAATACTGACAGTTAGTGGCAAATTGTAGGTATACTAACACATTATAATACTGACAGTTAGTGGCAAATTGTAGGTATACTGACACATTATAATACTGACAGTTAGTGGCAAATTGTAGGTATACTGACACATTATAATACCGACAGTTAGTGGCAAATTGTAGGGTGTGGCAAATTGTAGGTATACTGACACGTTATAATACTGACAGTTAGTGGCAAATTGTAGGTATACTGACACGTTATAATACTGACAGTTAGTGGCAAATTGTAGGTATACTGACACATCAAAATAACAGTGGCCAGTGATAAAGTCTAAATACACTCAGGCATCAGAATAATGGCAGCTGGTGATAAAAAGTCTGAATACACTGAGAATGGAGAATAATGGTGTTTACCGGCCAAAGTCAAAAGGTCCTGACAGGTCCCGGTTGAAATAACCCAAGGCGAAGAAACTGACTTCCTAAAATGGGGTTGGGGGGGGAGGCGGGTGGGGGAAGAAGGCCGGCGGCACTCTTCACATCCATTCGTTTGATGCTTTGACACGAGTTTGTTGTTCTAAGCTCTCACCAGAAAGAAGTCCTCCAGCTCCTCTTTTTGGAAGTTTATGAGCGTCACCAGAAGAGTCAAAGAAAAAAGAAAAGTCGCCCTATCTTTTATTATTCACAAACAGGCGAGACGACCTCAGTTACCCCCCCCCCCCCTCCCACCTGCAGATTGAGAAGACCCGGGGGGGGGGAATGGGCAACGGGGGTGGGGGGTTAAGGGTGATATATCCCTAAACCCCAAAGATCGGAGTTATTGTGTCACAAATCCATTTCGCCGGTAGCAACTGCTTGGGAGGTACAGAAGGATTAGCTGACCCTTCGGTAATCCGCTAAGTTCTGGTAACAAGTGTCATCCGTCTAACTTTACCCAGGGTGTGGTTCTCCAAAGTGAAGAAGTGCTCGACGTAGCTAGTATTTCGTGTTTATTACACACTTGTTTATGTTGTCACTAACTCAGCAACAGAAAGAATGTCAGAAAAGATGTTGGCACACGAAGATGATAGAAGTAACGAATCAGCGTAACATTCATACTACGACTGCGATCTGGGGGGGGGGGGGGGGAGCTGGGGGAGGGGGAAGGGGGGTTGTTAGTAAAGAACGCTACTTGAACTATATTAGGCCAACTCCTTATCCCGCCCTGATCCATGTTCTTATGTAGAGGAGAGGGAGCAGAAAGAGAGAGAGAGAGAGAAAGAGGAGAAACAGAGGAGAAACAGAAAAAGGAGAAACAAAGAGAAGAGAGAAAGAAGAAAGAAGAGAGAGAAGAGAGAGAGAGAGAGAGAGAGAGAGAGAGAGAGAGAGGATTGACTGATCCTTATTTCAAAAGGGTTAAGAATTGGGCACGCGGGCCCTCCTGGCCATACAACTTTCACTCTTTTCCAGACATTCTACAAATATGTTGCTCAAATAACAAATATAATTAACAATAACATAAATACATATACATAAAAATAACTAACTACATACATATAAAAATGACTGAGTACATACACATATAAATGACTAACTACATACACATATAAATGACTGTCTACCAAACAAAAATTTCATTGCTATTCAGAATAATGAGTTCGGTGTCTGTAAGAGCAGTCTAAAATAATTTTTCAAGTTTTACGATTCATGAAGGCATGTGGTCGACATCAAATAGATATTAGAAAAGTTTGTAGTTGTATAGTTTATATTTTTATACGGTATGGGAGGGCATTCCAAAGATGAGCAGCAGAATAACTAAAGCTTTTCTTGTAAAGGTCAAGTCTAGGTTTTGGAAGACTTATGTTGTTCAAGCGTTGGCTGCACTTTGGGCTAAATTTAAACAGGTTCCATAGATAGGGTGGAGCATGCCGTGAAAGAATTTGATGTACCAATTTGGCTTTGTTGAAGAGGAACCTGTTCTTAAGAAGCAGAATTTTGATACGTTTATGCTGGTTAGTTGTTTGTGCTTGATCTTTGTCACTAATAAGCTTTACTGCTCGCTCTTGAAGTGAGTAAAGCCTCTTTGTATTTGACAGTGAGCAACCGTCCCAGATTGCTGAGCAATAGTCTAAATGTGTTTGTATATGTGATATGTAGTATGTCTTCCTTGTGTCTTGATCGATGAAGTGCTTAATTTTTAACTAGTATACTTTTTGTGCGATGAGTTTTGTTAAACCTTGCACATGAGAGTTCCAGGTCAGATGTTGGTCAATAATAAGACCTAGTGTTTTATGCTCGCTAATGTTTTCTATCTGTGATGTTTCTGTACAGAGCCGAAGTGTTGTTTTATTACGTTTTGCAGTTTCTGTCTTGTTGTTATGAGCATTGATTCTGTTTTATCGGTGTTTATAATCATGCCATTGTTGTTGCTCCATCTAATTAGGTTGTTTAACTCTACCTGAAGAGTTGATTCAAGGTTAATACAGTTGTAGTCACTGGTGTAGACTGTGCAATCACCGCCAAAAAGGTCACAAGAAGAGTGTTTAAGATGAAGCAGAAGATCATTGATACAGATAGCAAAGAGCAACGGGCCCTTACGAACACCAGTGTCAACTATAGCAGAATATGGGGTTGGGGGGGGAGGCGGGTGGGGGAAGAAGGCCGGCGGCACTCTTCACATCCATTCGTTTGATGCTTTGACACGAGTTTGTTGTTCTAAGCTCTCACCAGAAAGAAGTCCTCCAGCTCCTCTTTTTGGAAGTTTATGAGCGTCACCAGAAGAGTCAAAGAAAAAAGAAAAGTCGCCCTATCTTTTATTATTCACAAACAGGCGAGACGACCTCAGTTACCCCCCCCCTCCCACCTGCAGATTGAGAAGACCCGGGGGGGGGGGGAATGGGCAACGGGGGTGGGGTTAAGGGTGATATATCCCTAAACCCCAAAGATCGGAGTTATTGTGTCACAAATCCATTTCGCCGGTAGCAACTGCTTGGGAGGTACAGAAGGATTAGCTGACCCTTCGGTAATCCGCTAAGTTCTGGTAACAAGTGTCATCCGTCTAACTTTACCCAGGGTGTGGTTCTCCAAAGTGAAGAAGTGCTCGACGTAGCTAGTATTTCGTGTTTATTACACACTTGTTTATGTTGTCACTAACTCAGCAACAGAAAGAATGTCAGAAAAGATGTTGGCACACGAAGATGATAGAAGTAACGAATCAGCGTAACATTCATACTACGACTGCGATCTGGGGGGGGGGGGGGGGGGAGCTGGGGGAGGGGGAAGGGGGGTTGTTAGTAAAGAACGCTACTTGAACTATATTAGGCCAACTCCTTATCCCGCCCTGATCCATGTTCTTATGTAGAGGAGAGGGAGCAGAAAGAGAGAGAGAGAGAGAAAGAGGAGAAACAGAGGAGAAACAGAAAAAGGAGAAACAAAGAGAAGAGAGAAAGAAGAAAGAAAGAGAGAGAAGAGAGAGAGAGAGAGAGAGAGAGAGAGAGGATTGACTGATCCTTATTTCAAAAGGGTTAAGAATTGGGCACGCGGGCCCTCCTGGCCATACAACTTTCACTCTTTTCCAGACATTCTACAAATATGTTGCTCAAATAACAAATATAATTAACAATAACATAAATACATATACATAAAAATAACTAACTACATACATATAAAAATGACTGAGTACATACACATATAAATGACTAACTACATACACATATAAATGACTGTCTACCAAACAAAAATTTCATTGCTATTCAGAATAATGAGTTCGGTGTCTGTAAGAGCAGTCTAAAATAATTTTTCAAGTTTTACGATTCATGAAGGCATGTGGTCGACATCAAATAGATATTAGAAAAGTTTGTAGTTGTATAGTTTATATTTTTATACGGTATGGGAGGGCATTCCAAAGATGAGCAGCAGAATAACTAAAGCTTTTCTTGTAAAGGTCAAGTCTAGGTTTTGGAAGACTTATGTTGTTCAAGCGTTTGCTGCACTTTGGGCTAAATTTAAACAGGTTCCATAGATAGGGTGGAGCATGCCGTGAAAGAATTTGATGTACCAATTTGGCTTTGTTGAAGAGGAACCTGTTCTTAAGAAGCAGAATTTTGATACGTTTATGCTGGTTAGTTGTTTGTGCTTGATCTTTGTCACTAATAAGCTTTACTGCTCGCTCTTGAAGTGAGTAAAGCCTCTTTGTATTTGACAGTGAGCAACCGTCCCAGATTGCTGAGCAATAGTCTAAATGTGTTTGTATATGTGATATGTAGTATGTCTTCCTTGTGTCTTGATCGATGAAGTGCTTAATTTTTAACTAGTATACTTTTTGTGCGATGAGTTTTGTTAAACCTTGCACATGAGAGTTCCAGGTCAGATGTTGGTCAATAATAAGACCTAGTGTTTTATGCTCGCTAATGTTTTCTATCTGTGATGTTTCTGTACAGAGCCGAAGTGTTGTTTTATTACGTTTTGCAGTTTCTGTCTTGTTGTTATGAGCATTGATTCTGTTTTATCGGTGTTTATAATCATGCCATTGTTGTTGCTCCATCTAATTAGGTTGTTTAACTCTACCTGAAGAGTTGATTCAAGGTTAATACAGTTGTAGTCACTGGTGTAGACTGTGCAATCACCGCCAAAAAGGTCACAAGAAGAGTGTTTAAGATGAAGCAGAAGATCATTGATACAGATAGCAAAGAGCAACGGGCCCTTACGAACACCAGTGTCAACTATAGCAGAATATGATAGAGTATCGTTGAAGAATACTACCTGTTGTCTGTCTGAAAGAAATGATGCAATTAATTTTATTAGGTCAGGGTGTACTTTTTAAATTTTATTAGGTCAGGGTGTACTCTACATGTCTTTATTTTGTTTACAAGAATGTCATGGTCAGTCATATCAAATGCCTTTGTTGAAGTCGACAAAGATGGCACCACATAGTCTGTCGTCATTTATGTTTATTAACCAGTTTTCTGTCCTTTTGGTAAGAGCTGTGTGGCAGGAATGATTGGGTCTAAAGCCTGACTGATTGTCTATGAGTAAATTGTTCTCTTGCATGTGTCGTAGAGTTATTTTGTGGATGTGTTTTTCGAGTGGTTTTGATAACGACATTAGTATGGATATTGGTCTATAGTTGGTAAGATTGTTGGATGAGCCAGATTTAAAGCGAGGATACACCTTAGCAGTTTTAAAAGCCTCGGGGAAATAGCATTTTGCAATGCACTGATTGTAAATGTATGTTAGTGTATGTGAAATGACAGGTGCAGCATAACGTAATATCATATTGCTAATATTGTCAAGCCCAGCTGTATTGTTGGTGTTTTTTTTTAAGGATAAAAGATAACTGTAAACTTCGCTGACTGTTAAGAATGGAATGTGTAACTGTTTATGCTTAGTACATCTGCTATACAGGAATGATTGTAGTTCATGTAAGTCGCATACAGGAGCTAGTATTGATGATTTAAGAACGCTGATTTCTCCTCTGAAATGAGTACTGATATGTCGCTAGTGTAATGCATGACAGCTGGCTTGAAAATCAAACTCCTTTCTTTTATCTGATAGGGTATTTATGGCCTTGAGGAGAGAGAGAGAAACAGATGTATTGTTAGTCAGGCAGGACTAATGTATTCTCACGCTAAGGGTTGGTGGAGCCTATTTGTAGAAACTGCTCCGAAAATTGAAAAGAAACCCCGCTGGCCCACTCCCCATCCGATTTAGACTTGGTCTTAAAATCATCACAAGGCCACCAAACACGATGATGTGAGATCGGCAGTTACAGGTAAATAAGCCAACGCAACTATTACCACGTAGCACACGTGTATACGTTTACACGCATATATATTCACACATATATACGTATACACGCATACATCTCTCTCTCTCTATGAACCTTAAGTGCCCAGGGCACATGGGGCTTCTGCAAGGGTTTTCCACAAATGCCTGTCCTTCGCCTTTTTTTCTGCTCTTGCCCAGGTGAACCCACACGCATATATATTTACACATATATACGTATACATATTTCTGTCTCAAACTGAGCTCACAAGAAAGAGAATACACACACTCTCTCCTCTCTCTCTCTCTCTCTCTCTCTCTCTATCCGAAAAGCAGCAGATTCAGATTTGTCACTGGTTCATTTTCAAAATTATTTCAAGTGAACATCCTTCGCACAACAAGCAGAAAAAAACCCCCCAAAAAACTCACAAGATCTCTGAGCGAAGAGAGAGAAACCCGTCCCTTCCTCTGGTGATCTGAAGAAGTTGTGCTCTTGTTCCGCTCTCTACAGTAGAGGCTTCTGCAGTAGCAGGCATGTAAGCAGCTCCCGAGATAAGCTGAAGAACAAATATACACACCTTTTCGAGAGAATACCCCAACAACGAAATTTCGATTACAGCCAGTCCCCGGGCAACGAACGTCCCCGACTTATGCACAATTTAAATTGTAAATAAACCGAGACTGGAGAATGGCGGCTGAAGTCTAATAACGATGACAGGTCCCAGTTGAAATAACCCAAGGCGAAGACCTGGTGTCTTGCGGGTCTTTACGTCCACTCGTCTGATACCTTGACCGCGAATTATAAAGCAATAAAGTCTAAATATACAGAGACGTCAAAATGGCTGAAGTCTAAATACGATGACACATCGGAATAACAGCAGCTAGTAATGAAGTCTTAATATACAGAGAACTAGGAATAACAGCAGCTAGTGATGAAGTCTTAATATACAGAGAACTAGGAATAACAGCAGCTAGTAATGAAGTCTTAATATACAGAGAACTAGGAATAACAGCAGGTAGTGATGAAGTCTTAATATACAGAGAACTAGGAATAACAGCAGGTAGTGATGAAGTCTTAATATACAGAGAACTAGGAATAACAGCAGGTAGTGATGAAGTCTTAATATACAGAGAACTAGGAATAACAGCAGGTAGTGATGAAGTCTTAATATACAGAGAACTAGGAATAACAGCAGGTAGTGATGAAGTCTTAATATACAGAGAACTAGGAATAACAGCAGGTAGTATGAAGTCTTAATATACAGAGAACTAGGAATAACAGCAGGTAGTGATGAAGTCTTAATATACAGAGAACTAGGAATAACAGCAGGTAGTGATGAAGTCTTAATATACAGAGAACTAGGAATAACAGCAGGTAGTGATGAAGTCTTAATATACAGAGAACTAGGAATAACAGCAGGTAGTGATGAAGTCTTAATATACAGAGAACTAGGAATAACAGCAGGTAGTGATGAAGTCTTAATATACAGAGAACTAGGAATAACAGCAGCCAGCGATGAAGTCTTAATATACAGAGAACTAGGAATAACAGCAGGTAGTGATGAAGTCTTAATATACAGAGAACTAGGAATAACAGCAGGTAGTGATGAAGTCTTAATATACAGAGAACTAGGAATAACAGCAGGTAGTGATGAAGTCTTAATATACAGAGAACTAGGAATAACAGCAGGTAGTGATGAAGTCTTAATATACAGAGAACTAGGAATAACAGCAGCCAGCGATGAAGTCTTAATATACAGAGAACTAGGAATAACAGCAGCCAGTAATGAAGTCTTAATATACAGAGAACTAGGAATAACAGCAGCCAGTAATGAAGTCTTAATATACAGAGAACTAGGAATAACAGCAGCTAGTAATGAAGTCTTAATATACAGAGAACTAGGAATAACAGCAGCTAGTAATGAAGTCTTAATATACAGAGAACTAGGAATAACAGCAGCTAGTAATGAAGTCTTAATATACAGAGAACTAGGAATAACAGCAGCCAGTAATGAAGTCTTAATATACAGAGAACTAGGAATAACAGCAGCCAGTAATGAAGTCTTAATATACAGAGAACTAGGAATAACAGCAGCTAGTAATGAAGTCTTAATATACAGAGAACTAGGAATAACAGCAGCCAGTAATGAAGTCTTAATATACAGAGAACTAGGAATAACAGCAGCCAGTAATGAAGTCTTAATATGCTAAGAACTGGAAGATAGCGACAGTTACTACCTGAAGTCTAACGAGAACTGAGAATACGAACGAAACAAGAAACTACGCATTCATGCGTAGAATTTAAAAAAAAATTCCAGGTAAACTTGAACATCACAAATCTGGCATTCTGTTACCCAGTTCAATCAGTTATTCGGCACTAATTTCCACGAGAGACATTGCAGGTTTCCCGGGTGACCACACTGACCTGTCAATACCGTTTGGTGGCGCTGGCTGTTGCATCCACTGTCTTTGAGCTTTTGTTAATCACCGGTAAGTATTTGTAATTGTCTTTTGTGTATTTTTACTATAACTTGTTGACATTTAGCCTCGGTCATGGTTCTGATGTATACAAACAGTGCTTCTCATGCTGTGACGGGCAAGCATCATACTCTGTCCATAACAGATAAAGGTAGAGCTTTTGAAGAAACTTGACAGTGGCGTGTCTGTGTGAGGCCTGTGTGATTTACACAGCACTGCCTCATCTACAGCATATGATATAGAGAAACAGCAGAATTACTTGTACCTGTAACCTCTACGGTTCTTTTTTTTTAAACCGGTGTTTCATTAAAATTTCGTTGGAGTTCCATGTATTTTTTTTTTTTTTTGGTTGGTCTTTTTCCTTTATAAACCTACATGTGCTGACTTACAGGGTACTTTAAAGGCGGGGGTGAAGTGGTTAGCTGTTGGGCTAAGTGTATTCCAACACAACTATCAGTAATCAGGCAAAACTACTTATCCGGCATGAAACAGGTCTCGATGATGCCGGATTTGTGATGGTCAAGCGTATATGCAGTGGCTTACTTTACAGCGCGCATCAAAACATTGAGCGCTCACTGCAGATCATCGGTGTCTTTAATGTTTCTCATTCATTGATTCCTTTGCATGTCCCTTGCGGAACTTTGCCTCCTTAACAGTACTCCTGTAGGCCTCTCGGTTGTGAGCAAGATGGCCTGCTGCTGATGCATCTATTTGCAGATCATCAACGACGTCTTGCAGCCATCTTCGCCTTGGTCTTCCTCTTTTTCTTTTTCCCATTATGTATCCTTCCAAGACGGTTTTCTCTAGATTATCATGACGTTTAATGTGTCCAAAATATTTAAGTTTTCTCTGTTTTAATCCTCTTTACTAGCCAGCCTTCTTCAATATTAAGTTCTTGTAGTATAGATATATTTGTTCTTTTTTGTGTCCATGGTATTTGAAGAACTCTTCTGTAGAATTTACATTCAAAGGCATTTATGTGTTTCTCAGCTGTTTTGTTAAATGTCCAGGTCTCACAGGCATATGTTGCGATGGGAAAGATACATGCCTTTAAAATCTTTATAGAAAATAAGTGAGAGAGAGAGAGAGAGAGAGAGACCATCATTAGAAAATGAAAAACCGTTTTATAGAAAATAAGAGAAATAAGGACTAGAAAATGAAAAACTGTTTTATAGAAAATAAGTTCTGTGAATATTAGAAAATGAAAGTTTTTTTTTTACATAGAAATTAAGTTACAGAGAAGTTAGTACTAGAAAACAAACAAACAAACAAATGTTTTATAGAAAATAAATTTGAGAGAAATCAGCACTAGAGAATGAAAAAAATGTTTTAAAGAAAATAAGTTAGGGAGAAATCAATACTAGAAAATGACACACGTTTTAAAGAAAATAAATTTCAGAGAAGGAAGTTAAAAATGAAAACACAAAAAAAAACCCCCAGTTTTATAGAAAATAAGTTAGAAAAAAGTCAGCATAGAAAATTAAGCACGGTTTTTCTTTTTTTACAGACAATAAGTCAGACAAGGAGTCAATTACAGACAATGGTGTCACACTTTCTGATAAACCAATGGACGCGTGCCCTTCATGCCGGCATTTGATACTCGCTACTGCCATCCAATGGAGCCTCATTACCCGTATAGGCTTTGTCCGGCTACCCGTTTTTTCAATGAATGTCAGTAGTCGAGAAGCCGACACGAACAATCACTCATAAATGCAACCTAAATTATTCATGTGGCATTACAACATGCAGACCTATCAGCCAACCCCCTCGTTTTAATACTACGCTCCAATTAACTAATTCACCTTATTCCCCTCTCTCTCAAGTCTGGGCAATGTCCAAATACTTCTCTGTTGGAGTCATTTTGGAGGCTTCTTTCTGTCCATCTTTGAAGTTTTTTTTTAAATTTTGTATCTGTTTTTGTTTTGTTTTGTTTTGGTTTTAGAAAATAATTTCGCAAAAAAGTTCATTCTACGTGTCCCGGTTAATGATCAGGTTTGCGCATGGGTAACGCAGAGCTGAAGTGAACAGCGTGTTCATGAGCAGTTTCTTTGTTATCAGAAAGAGTGCCGACAGATGTTGTTGTATCCGCTTGCACTGCACAGTAATACCATCAGAATAACACAAGGTGTGTTATTTTCAGAATCACTGGTTCATTTGTTACTATTTGTTGTTATTAAGAAAACAGACAAATATAACTCTGGCGGTTTGTTGTAGAATAAAAGAATTGAATACAGAAAACAGACCGACTAAAGTTCTGTAATCATGTAACATACGGCGTGAATAAGATGGGAAAACGGATATAATGACATAAATAAAGATGAGAAACAATATAAGAACATAAATATAGATGGGAAAACAATATACGGACATAAATAACGATGGAAAAACAATATAAGAACATAAATAAAGATGGGAAAACAATGTTAGAACATCAATGAGATTTTTTAAAAAAAGAAGTACATAAAGGTACACATGACACGAGGAAAGAAGAATATCATGACACAAAAGAGATTGGGGGAAGGGGAACTATATCAGGACATATATGAATTGGGGTGGGGGGGAGAGACATAAGTTCAAAACGAATGAGACTGGAACTCCAGTACTCTAACCACCCAGAAACCGTACAGCGCATTCGACCCAACCATATTGTCATGGCGTAGCTTCTGTTGCGATATTTTATGGGGCTATTAACTACGTGCTCTACCTCCTATATTAGGGTGCTGCTTCCGTCGCTTTATAGTTCCACGGCAACCCCCCTCCCCACCCCATTTTTTTTTAAAACTAGAAAAAGGAGTAGTTGAAAACAATAATCATAAACTCTTGAAAACAGAAAACCGGCAATAACTGGGATCACATGTCGCCCAGTGCCGTAACGTTCTTAAATGCGCTTAATATAAACCCTCCGAGTTTACAGGCACACATCCGTCCCGGGCACAAAGCTCTATTGTAACAACTGTCAGCTGTCAAAACCTGCGATACTGTTACAAGATAGAACTATACTTCTCTAGGACAATTCTTGCCTTTATTCCCCCATACTCTTCGTCCATTTAGAAGGAGTTTGTAGTATCGAGAAATACGACGATATTAAAAAAAAAAAAGGGAGTTGTTTACGAATGGGGATTTACAAAGCTGTTATCATCTTATTTGCCTTGTACAAGCCAAGTTATGATTACGCTGCAGTTATGGGACTTGTCGTGTTAAGTCCCCTTAATAGATTATAACTCGTGGCAAAGATGGACGAATGATTGTGTTGCTGTTTACAGCTGTCTGATTTATCAGTTATTGTAAATCTGGGGCTCTTTGGCGGCTGATGTTCCGGGGAAGACCTTGCCTTGCAGCACAAGTATCACATACGTCTTTAGAATACAAGATCATTATAACATCCTTGAGCAGAATTAAGTTCTTAAGTAACTTCTGTGCCGTAGGAGGTACACACATCCGGCAGAAGCCATTTTGGAAGATACGATTCCATAAATAAGGATGAGAAAACAATGTCAGGATCTAAATAAAGATGGGAAAACAGTGCCAGGCCCTAAATAAAGACGGGAAAAACAATATAAGAACATAAATGAGATGGGGGAAAACCCGTATCAGGACATAAATGATTGTTTCTATATTTCATAAAAGTTATTTGTTTGATCTACATTTTTAAAATATTGTTTTAAACGGGTGAAGAAGCTGCCCCATTTTGACAATCAGCGACAATTAGCTGGCCAAGACCCTGTCCCACCACTCCGTTGGTACCCCCCCCCCTGTATTATGCCTAGCCTGATTAACTGGGCAGGGAACGCCGTAGTCCTCATGGTGATGGAGTCTATTAAAGAAGTACCCCCTGTCTTTTACGTGGGTCATACCGAATGTCGTGAAGAAACATTTTTTTAAAATCAGAATTTATAGATAAATATAAATGTATCAGCTTAATATGCATCCATTTCTTCACTTTTCGACATATTCTCCATTTCTCTGCACACATTTTTCCCATTGCTCTGCAAGTTTGAAAATACCCTCCCGGTAGAATTCCGTTCCAGCTGATGATTATTTACTTCCTTGATTACTTTATCCTACCTCTTGTGCTAATGATTACTTTCCTTCCTTGCTTACTTTACTCTTCCTCTTGTACCGTGAGGTCGCGACGGTAGATGATGTGGTTGGCGGTTTTTTTGGCTATATTAGTGGCTTCAGTGGTGTTCATGCCATAATTCGTGAGTGTTTCTATAACTCCATCTATCCATCTTTTAAAGATTCTGTGTCCCGTAGCTCCTTGGTTGAAGGCGGCTGGATGTGTGTGTGTGTGTGTGTGTGTGTGTGTGAGAGAGAGAGAGAGAGACATTATCATGACGCGGCCAAGCCACTTAATTCTTTGTTTCTCTATGATAGACGTGGTGTAGTCCCTACCAGTTGTCTATGTGGTCATTTCTTAGTTTATCCCTCCTTGTTGTTTTTCTTAGTCATCTCATTTTGTTAACGATATTTTTTATTTTGCCAATATAATGCTTTCGTTTATTCTAAAAAAATACTATTTTACACAGTATACGTATTATATACGTTAGTAATTTGTTTTTGAAACAGCATTTCATGAAAAGTAATTACATTTTTTTTCTATCTGTTATTTGTTACAATGATTAATTTATTTCGTGGGTAATTACACTTTCTAACTGTCATTTGCATGTCCCTTGCGGAACTTTGCCTCCCTAACAGCTCTCCTGTAGGCCTCTCGGTTGTGAGCAAGATGGCCTGCTGCTGATGCATCCATTTGCAGGTTATCATCGATGTCTTGCAGCCATCTTCGCCTTGGTCTTCCTCTCTTTCTTTTTCCTATTACGTATTCTTCCAAGACGGTCTTCTCGAAATTATCATGAGGTTTAATGTGTTAAATTCTAACTAACAATAGTAATTTCGAACAAACGCTTTGCCAAGGGGAAATAACGTGCGGTTATACTTTCTAAGTCTGGACAAGAGAAATATCTACCCAATGTATGCAGTCTCCACAGCATTTCTGATCAGTCAGGGAACGTTTTATGGAGCACGAAATGGCCATATTTTATGATTAAAAATTTGACAGAGCGATGCTGCGAAGACAGAAACTTGTAATATTCTGAAGAAATGTGAGTTCTTTACTTTCAGCACAGTATGTGAATTATAATAAAACTGCAATATATATATCTGCAGATAATCAAACTCATCATCATCATTGTCATCTGTCTCTCAATTCAGATGGACATTTGAGGGGGCGGTGGGGGGGGGGGGTGTTCATAACAATTTTTTAGCTATTGTTATTTTGTTCTGTGTAAAATTTATAGCTACTTCTGCCTTTCTGTGCAAAATTTATAGTTATGTAAACATGCACGTGCAAAATTTAAGGTACTGTCTGCCTGTTCTGTGCAAAATGTATAGTTATTTCTGCCTATTCTGTTTATTGTTTGAGCTGACTCCTAATGTAGTAAGCTTCGTCTTGCCATAATACGAGAAAATAAATTATTTATATGATCTTTCCCATATCTTGTGTAAACAACATCAGCCTTGTCTAAAACAGAGGGTCTAGTGATTAGCACATAACACACACAACCCGCGTGCTAACATACACACACAACCCGCGTGCTAACATACACACACAACCCGCGTGCTAACATACACACGTGCAGACGCACACCCCCCCTTCCCCCCCCCCCCCAACATAGAAACATTTACGCACCGTTTGCGCACCGTAAACGCATTCTTCTTTGCTGTACCGGTTTCAAATTCGCCTACAAGCAGATGCTCTGCAGAAAACACGAATAAACACGTCCAAACATCGCCCTCGTCAGCGTCCTCTTCTTTTCTTTTCTTTTTCTTTTTTTTTTAACTCATTCAACGTTTTAGAGAGATTGGTCTGCACAGCCCCCAGTTTTCGTAACGCATTACGCCCTATAAAGATGTTTACAAATGTTTACACAAAGTCCTTTCAAATTTCTCACACGTGCTGATCACACAAACGGAACAAGCAACACAGATGTACCTAATGGACGAATTGGATTATTCTAATACACGGCCCCTGATTACAAAGGTCTCCGAGAGAAAACATTCTGTACACGGTTTATCTAGTTTTGTTCTAATTTTGTGAAGCAGTGGCCGCCATGTTTTGGATGAGGATTTGAGAGGATTATCCAAAATAGGCTTAATGGATTATAAATTGGAAGAAAGGTTATCTGAAGTAATTAAATAATGGACAGAATGAAATAAATTAACAACAACAACAACAACAACAAAAAATGAAAGAAAAAGACAAAGATGTTATCATATATTAGTCTACATATATTGTGAAAATATTGTGAGCTTTACATATATGGGGTGGTATATGGTTCAAATCCAAACAGTGGGGTCCTTTTTCTGATACACAACAAAACGGCCCAGGGGTCCACCCACCCTCAAAAAATCTAGGAAGGTAAATGCGGCCAGGTGTGATACATCACACTTTGATGTGCCAAAGATCTTATAACATATGGGCCTAACACTGAATTCCCAGTATGTCTTAATGGCATAGGAAAGGTGATTTTTACCTTTACATACATAAAGAATAACATATACTCTATAAACACTCACAGGCAAAAGAAGAATCATATATAAAAACTATATGTGACACAGAAAACATATAACTATATCAGTTACACTGAATGGCACATTATCGCATACGGGTGATACATCATGACAAAAGGAAAGCATAAAAATGGATGACTTTATGAACATGTTATCGTGACATCCGAATATATATGTTGTTGTTGTCATCACTTAAATGTTACATCCAGCCAATTTTGTTTTATGGATGTGAAGCATAGTCCATGAATAAGAGAGTATAGCGAGAAATGGAGGCCATGGAAATGTGGTTCATAAGAAGGATGTTGAAGGTACCATGGACAGCTAAGAAAACCAACGAAGAAGTCTGAAGAGAGGCTGGAGTTGAAAGGCGAATTATAGCAAAAGATCAGAGGCAGACAAGCGAGATTTATAGGACATTTGCTGAGAAGAGGAAAATTGGAACACATTGTGGCAAGTAGAATAATTGAAGGAAGAAGAGACAGAGGAAGACAGAGAGAGAAGTTACTGGATGGGCTGTCAGTGTGGCTAGGAAGAAAGTCACCGGCAGATCTCATAATCAAGTCTAAAGACAGGGAATTGTGGAGAGAAATGATCACCTACGCCACACGGCACGGCACTTGACTGATTGTTGCCATCACAGACTGTCATCAGGATGTTATATACTGCAGATGCTCCGAAGATGTTGTGTCAAGGAAGGTGTTGAAATGAGAATGGTTTATGGCGGCTGTTTCTTTTTTTTTTTCCTTCAATCTCCGAGCGTAACTAAAATGGTGTGCAGTACTTCTTTAGCGGACTCCACCACCATGGGGACTATGACGATCCCTGCCCCAGGCAGTCAGACTAGGCCTGTTACTGGGGGTACCAACGGGGAGGTGGGAGAGGATCTTGGTTAGCTATGGTTCGCTAACCCTGACGCTAGCATGTCAGCTACGGGTCGTTGATTGTCAAATAATGGGCCACCTTAAACCTTCTCCCCCTCTCCCCTCAATGATATAACACATATGTAATATGACATACGACATCACATAAACATATAAAGGTGGCATATCGTGATCTATGAAGGATATAAATAGTTGTTTTAAAAGACAGTCAAAATTTCTTTGATTTATGAGAAAACAGAAGCTGGGCAACCTTGTAATCACTGGAAAACTCAAGGGAAAAAAAAAAGGGGAGGGGGAGAGTAAGACTAAGAGAAAAATATCTCAGTAGACTGACCAAGTGGCATGGGAAAAGACAAGCATCTGAACTAACTGGAAAAAACAAGGACCGTGCAAGATGGTGAAGCGTGATGGCCAGCGCTATCGGGCACTGCACATAATAATAATAATACAGCGACTACATTTCATATACCAGAATCGACTACTATACTACAGCCACCACCTCTGCATGTCCACCTTAAACTAACGAACAAAAGAAGTACCAGATGACAACATGTGCCCTTGGGTAACCCCCCCCCCCCCCCCCCAACAAATAATAAAGATGAATAAATAGAATTGGGAGCACTTTTTAAATGTTAAAAAAACCGCACACACAGAGAGACATATAATGATCAGTCTTCTTCTTCTTCTATTTAACTCTTCCTAAATTAAATTGCCAGATTATGTAACAGGCTCACCATAAACTTTAATTCCCCTTGATTTAATAGTACTAGTTTTAACACGGCATCTATTACTCTCTACAGGCAATGAAGCTCGGTCTATATTACACTCGTCAGATACTGAAAGGGATCTACATTACAATCTTTAAACTATGGCGGGCAGATTAAGATTACATTATGGGCAATGAAAAGCAGTCTATATTACGATACGTAGACTATAAAAAGTAGTCTGTATTTCAATATAGAAAATGGAAAATGTGAAACGGAAAATAACAGAGGAATCAGTTAGTCATTCATTTGCATGTCCCTTGCGGAACTTTGCCTCCCTGACAGCTGACTTGTAGGCCTCTTGGTTGTAAGCAAGATTGCCTGCTGCTGATGCATCCATTTGCAGATCATCAACGATGTCTTGCAGCCATCTTCGCCTTGGTCTTCCTTTCTTTCTTTTTCACATTATGTATCCTTTTAAGACTGTCTTCTTTCAATTATAATGATGTTTAATGTGTCCAAAATATTTAAGTTTTCTCTGGTTAATCCTCTTTACTAGCCAGCCTTCTTCAATATTAAGTTTTTTTTTGTAGTATAGATATATTTGCTCATTTTTGTGTCCGTGATATGTGAAGGACTCTTCTGTAGCATTTACATTCAAAGGCATTTATGTGTTTCTCAGTTGTTTTGTTAAGTGTCCAGGTCTCACAGGCATATGTTGCGATGGGAAAGATGCATGCTCTTAAAAATATTTTTGTAGTTCTGTTTGCTCCTCTCCACAGATTCTTTAGTTGTTTTACTTTCTGAAGAGCGATAGATGTCCTCCTTTTAATTTCCCTCATTATATCTCCATTGTTAGTTAGTAGTGATCCAAGATATTCAAAAGTCTCCACTTCTTCCAATTTTTCCTCACTGATACATACTTCAGCTGCCTTGTTTTGTTAGTTGTCATCAGTTTAGTTTTGTTTGAATTAAGATTTTTTTTTTTTGCATTAAGTTGTGCTCTTCACTATTCCTACAGACTGACATAATTATTTAGATTGCTTATCCTAAAATGCTACATATACTCAGTATTCCTTTATAGTATAGAAGCTTGGACAGTAAATATAGAACAGAAAAGAAAACAGAGGCATCGAAATGTGGATATACAGAAGAATAGAGCGCATCAAGTGGGCATGAAAGAAAACCAAGCTTATCAATTGAACAAAAAAGAAAACAAAGCTTATGAAGTGGACAGAAAAGAAAACAAAGCTTATCAGAAGGACAAAAAAGCTTATCAAGTGGATAGAAAAGAAAACAAAGCTTATCAAGTGGATAGAAAAGAAAACAAAGCTTATCAAGTGGATAGAAAAGAAAACAAATCTTATCAAGTGGACAGAAAAGAAAACAAATCTTATCAAGTGGACAGAAAAGAAAACAGAGCTTATCAAGTGGACAGAAAAGAAAACAAATCTTATCAAGTGGACAGAAAAGAAAACAAATCTTATCAAGTGGACAGAAAAGAAAACAAAGCTTATAAAGTGGACAGAAAAGAAAACAAATCTTATCAAGTGGACAGAAAAGAAAACAGAGCTTATCAAGTGGACAGAAAAGAAAACACACAAATCTTATCAAGTGGACAGAAAAGAAAACACACAAATCTTATCAAGTGGACAGAAAAGAAAACACACAAATCTTATCAAGTGGACAGAAAAGAAAAGAAGCAGAGCTTATCAAGTGGACAGAAAAGAAAAGAAGCAGAGCTTATCAAGTGGACAGAAAAGAAAAGAAGCAGAGCTTATCAAGTGGACAGAAAAGAAAAGAAGGAGAGCTTTTAATTTGACAGAAAAGAAAACAAAGCTTATCAAGTGGACAGAAAAGAAAACACACAAATCTTATCAAGTGGACAGAAAAGAAAACACACAAATCTTATCAAGTGGACAGAAAACACACAAATCTTATCAAGTGGACAGAAAAGAAAACACACAAATCTTATCAAGTGGACAGAAAAGAAAACACACAAATCTTATCAAGTGGACAGAAAACACACAAATCTTATCAAGTGGACAGAAAAGAAAACACACAAATCTTATCAAGTGGATAGAAAAGAAAACAAAGAAGTGTTAAATCAGAAGTTGTTGAAAAAGAGAAATATTGAAGACCATAAGACTAAGACTAAGACTAAGATACTGTCAGCATTTCAGGAGGCGTATACTATATCAAAGAGTACTTGAGGGCAATATCGACAGGAAAGAACAAGAGGACGGCAGCGACTTAAGATGGCTGGACAACATCAAGAGATGGACATGAACCAGCTAGGCCGACTGCAGTATGAAGACAACAGGCAGAGCAGACTGGACACTCATGCAGCTAACCTTTCATGGGGAGACTGAGTGAGATGACGATGATGATGACGACGGTGATGATAACAGTAATACATAGGCTGTGAACACAGTATATATTACAATACACAGGCTGTGAAAAGTAGTCTATATTACAATATATATGCTTTGAAAAGTAGTCTATATTACAACACATTAGCTATGAAAAGTAGTCTACAGTACAATACATACACTATGAAAAGTATTCTATATTACTACAATACATACTCTATGAAAAATAGTCTATTTTACACCTTACATACAAAGAAAACTTACTGTGCAGACGGTGATAAGATGTATAAACTAATAAGCCAAGACAAATGTTATTTTGTTTTAGTTTATAAATTTTGATAAGTTTAGCACTTAGAGATGGATGGATGGATGGATGGATGGATGGATGGGATGGATGGATGGATGGTGACATTTTTGTGTGAACGAATATGGCATGGGTCGAAATCCTGATAAAATAAATTTGGACATTGTGAAAATTTTCCCAGTTGAGCCGTAGTCGGAAAAGACAACCAGCAGGTGGCACAAGAGCACTATTCAAGGAAGATGTGTGCAATCTGGACGTTGTAATCTCTAAAGACTATATAAAGATATTATAAAATAGCCTATGAAGATGTGTGCAATTGAACATTGTAATCTCCAAAGACTATATATACAAATAGCACATAAAATGGTCCATAGGCTACATAAAATAGCACTAAATGACTCAGAAAGTCTAAACAAAGAGCTTATAAAACGGACCATAAAGTCTAAGAGAACATAATATGACTCATAATCACTATGCAACGTAAATACAACGTGAATTCCATGCAAGAGGAAAAAAATAAACAGATACCCTGTCTTCCGTGGCTAGCAAAATATGACTTGAAATTAACAGGGAAAAAATAATGAAGCTTCCCATTAATCAAGGAAGAAAAATATACGTGGAAGTAACAGCTGTTTAGGAAGTCAACCAATCTGCATACCTCGGCAGCTACATAGACCAGGATGTTGACGCCAGAAATGAAGTTAGAATCGCTCGTAGAATTGCAAAATACAGCACTGACATTCAAGAATCTTGAGAACATATGACATTCAAAAGTTATAAGCACAAAAACCAAGTTAAGATTATTCAATTCAAATGTTATATCCAACCTCATTTATGCATGCAAAAGCTGGAAAGCAACTAAAGAAATAGACAACAAATTAGAATCTTTTGAAAACAAATGCCCCAGGAAAATACTCTGTATAAAGTGGAACGAATTCAAGAACAACGCAGAGATAAGACAGATGAGTGAACAACAGCCTGTCTCATGTGTGATCAGAAAAAAAGGAGAAAGACATATATCGGTTATGTGATGAGAAAAAAAACAGTCAGAGAATTCCAAAACAAGCTGTCAAGTGGAACACAACAGGCCGAAGGAAAAAAAAAGAGGTCGACCACGTGAAATTCTACATAGGACATTGTTAAGAGAGGCCAAATTAGTAGGCATAAAATCCCTTGATGAGGTTGAAAAGCTCGCCGAAAGCAGGAAAACTTGGCGAACTACCATGCGAGCCCTATGTGACGTATAACGGCACGGGAAGCATGCAAGAATCACTATACCAAAAAAAAAAAAGGCTGATATAAAATGGCCTCTAGAGAATATACACGTAGCATCTAGTCATTTTCCTGGTAGTTTCGGTGGTTGTAGAAATGATATGTATAATGAAGAAGAAGATAAGCAATTGTTATCTACGGCGCGTCCTGTGGCGGATTAGTCATTAGGCAGAGAAGAGGCTTAAGCCTAGCAGTCTGTAAGGCCCAGGGGAGATTTGGGGGGGGGGGGCCTCGACATAAAGAAAAGAAAATTCTGCAACTTTAGACTGTTGCTTCACGCAGGGATCATTTGTAAGTTATCGTTGCACTATCATTTATAACAGTTATTGTTCTACTATCATTCATAACTGTTATCTTCCGCTATCATTTATAACTGTTACTGCTCCATTACCATTTATACCTGGTACTGTTGCACTACCATTTATAACATTTATAGTTGCACTGTCATTTGTAACTGTTATTGTCGCCGTTATACGTTATGTTTACCCAAAACACAGTGACGTGCGCGTTAGCCTGGACTGTGCAGCACAGAGGCATGCAATACCCCCAACCAGTGGGGAATCAAGGTCACATATCATGAAATAGATGATCTGGGGAGTAAGAGGAGAAGGCGTAAGATGAGACTGCTTAAGAGGAGAGGACGTAAGAGGAGAGCGTGTAAGAGGAGAGGACGTAAGAGGAGAGGACGTAAGAGGAGAGTATGTAAGAGGAGAGGACGTAAGAGGAGAGTATGTAAGAGGAGAGTATTAAGAGGAGAGGACGTAAGAGGAGAAGGCGTATGAAGAGAGACGTAAAAGGAAAAGGCCTAAGGGAAACATATAACAGAGGATAGTGAGTTCATATTTGTTATACGCAAACACGAGATAGCAATAACAACACATAAATAATTACGAAAAAGTAATAACATGATATAACGAATATAATACAGAATCAGACAGCATATTAAGTAAACAGCAACAGATTTCACGCGTATATTTCATACTTACACAACACTTCATACTTACTTAAATCATGAAATTTTGCGGAATACTGAATGATGAATAATGCTATTTCACACAAACTTTTGTACGGGATAAAAAAATCCACAAGACTCCGTGAAATTCGCAATAAGGAAATCCGCTTGTAGAATTAATTAATCCAGTGGATGTCCCGAGATATCGCTTCTTGTTCATCTTCTTCCACAATCCACGACGTCATTGGCCGAGTCTCTAGTGGGAGTTTCACATGTAACGATAGAAAAAAAAAAACAGCTTAACACAGCCACGTCGATACCTGGGTCCATATCTCCGGGAGACAGCTTATGAAATGAGTAGAAAGTCTAGAAATATCGACGTGGATCTCCGCTCTGTCACAGTGGATGCTCTTTCTGTTTACCGGACTTGCAGGGCTTTTTTTTTTTCGGCGAATTCGATATCTAGTTTAAGCAAGTCCTTTTGGTTTTCGCCAAAGAAGAAGCGAGAGAAATATCAGAGACAAACTCTGGTTTCGCCAAGTTCAAGAAAAAGCTGTTATAACCCGCGGTCTATGAGGGTCCGGGAAGGTATTAAAGTGGCTCCGACACCAGTTTCTGCTGTTTCACTTGTGTTTGTTCAGAAGAGGCATCACCGACCGTTCCCTCCGCGCGCTTTTTTTCCACCCTGGCCGCGCTGCCTCGGCTCGCAGAGGCAGGGCCAATCAGAGAGCGCGGCTGCTGCTAATTACATCGAATCACACGCAGCGGGGATCCGCGATTTGACACTTAGCCCCGCCCCGCTCGTTATCGCGTTTGTTGTCGTTTCCTTTCGCTTTTCTTGCCGCTGTCCGGAAGGTACAAAAGCGGACAAAAGCGCGAAGCCGCCGATGAATATGGGGCACGTCGATAGATTATGAGACTTTTCTCATGAACTTAGCCGATGTTTTATTTCGTGTATATCTTCTTCTGTTCTAGTTTTTAAACGGCTCTGGCAACTCTGTATTTTTATAGAACCGTAAACGAAACATTTAAATGTAAACATACAGAGATATATATTAAAAAAGCACGATAATTACCGGAACAATTTATTATAAAAAAGAGTAATAATTTACGGGTATTTAGGAGATAAAAGAGATTTTACTGCACATAAAATGTAGCAATTATCGTTGTTGAGAGTAATGTGTTGAGGCAAACTGAAGACACTTTATTTTTGGGTTAAAAAGAAAAAAAAAACGTTACATGTGGGCGGGTTTGTAAATTCATGTTTTAAAAACAAAATTCAAGTTTTCATGACGCTGGGAGATGATAATGAAAATTTTTTTTAAAAATGATAATCAAGAGAGATAAATATAGCAACAGAGAAATACTGGATCGTTCGGCGTGAAGTTATTTTGCAACAATTTGGATTACTTTTTTTGTGTTGGGAGGAAAAAAAAAAGATGTTTTTATACATACATTTTTTTGTTTTTGTTTAATGAAACAGTGACATTGTGCAAAGAGCTTTTAAAGGACAAGTGTTGTTGGAGAGCATGATCGAGTGCTTTTGTTACGTGATTCTTATACAAATGCATTTGTGAAAAAGCTTTGTACCGAGATTTTCTTGAGAGAGAGAGAGAGAAAGAGAGAGAGAAAGAGAGAGAGAGAGAGAGATGTAAAGTTAGCAGGAAAGGATAATGGATAATCATGGCATGAAATATATACATAAATTTATCTTCTGAAAGGTCAGTTTCATTGAAAGAACTTCGTGGATAATTATTTTTTATCAGATATGTTCAATTATACAGTGTCAAGACATTAAACACCTTTTATTATCATCATCATCTTCTTTTTCTTCTTCGTCGTCGTTGTGCATCTGCTGAATCTGAATTCAGCATCTTTCCCAGCAAATGAGGATCGTTGCTGCGGACAAGACACGCCTCCATTCCTCTTTTTTTTTAAATCTTTTCTTGTCAACTGTTAATTCCAGGAGCGAGTATATCTTCTTCTAGGTTATCTCGTCATCGTTGTCTAGGTCTTCCTCTTGGTCTGTCCTCTTTCATCACTTCTGTCTAGTATATCTTTGTATATCTATCCTCCTCCATTCTCTCTAACTGCCTGAGCCATCTCAGTCAGTCAGTAAGTAAGACATTTCTCCCCTTGAGGAGCTTTGCCTCCCTAACAGAACTCCTGTAGGTCTCTCAGTTGTAAGCAAGATGGCCTGCTGCTGATGCATACATTTTCAGATCATCAACGATGTCTTGCAACCATCTTCGCCTTGGTCTTCCTCTCTTCCTTTTTTTCCCCATTATGTACCCTTTCAAGACGGTCTTCTCTAAATTATCATGACGTTTAATGTGTCCAAAATATTTAAGTTTTCTCTCTTTAATCCTCTTTACTAGCCAGCCTTCTTCAATATTAAGCTCTTGTAGTATGGATATATTTGTTCTTTTTTGTGTCCAATATATTTGAAGAACTCTTCCATTTACATTCAAAGGCATTTATGTGTTTCTCAGCTGTTTTGTTAAGTGTCCAGGTCTCACAGGCATAAGTTGCGATAGGAAAGATGCATGCCCTTAAAAGTATTATTTTTGTACTTGTCTGTTCCTCTCCACAGCTTCTTCAGTTGTTTTTCATAATGGCTGTTATTAGTGGAGAGTTCAACAATATGTAGATTTCTTTGTTACTTTTATCTTCCATTGTTGTGTTATAGGATCTCTTACATCATAAATTCTATTCTCAGATGTTTGTATTTGGTTTCCATCTTGTTCAGTTTACAGTCTCTCTCTCTATAGTGAGTTTTATGTTTTATACGTGAAGATTAAGAACCGAAGGACCATATAAGGCAGTGGATGACGAAAAGGGAGATATTTCAAAGCTTTACAGAAGAGAGCGATTATTGCAAGCATTCAGATCTGCTATCTCTGGATTGTGGATTCAGATTTATGGTTATTTACATCTGTGAAAAGTTGGGTTGTGACGGAGTTACAAGAAATAGAAATCTTCTGCTGCCCGCAGCCCCATTTGACTTGGTTACTGAATGGATGAGAGACACAGCGAGAGAGGGAGAGAGAGAGAGAGAGAGACAGACAGACAGACAGACAGAGAGAAAGAGAAGGAAAGAGTCTGGAAATCACTCCTAATTATTTTTCTTCTCTCTCTCTCTTTCTCTCTCTCTCTCTCTCTCTTCAGTCTCTCAAGAACTGTGAGCTGGTGTTCTTTGCATCCAACACGGTGGAGATATTGAGAAGACACAGCATCGTGTCGGATTGGGAGTAGGTCAGAGTGTTTTTTTTTTTCATTCCCCGATTAACGAAACAAAGCAAGGGGGGGGGTGCAGTACTTCTTTAGTGGACTCCACTGCCATGGGGGGGGGGGGGGGGTGGGGTGCAATACTTCTTTAGTGGACTCCACTGCCATTGGGGGGGGGGGGGTTATGACTATCCCTCCCTTTCTAGCCAAGCTAGACCTGTTACTGGTAGGTACCTACGAAGAGGGGAGACAGGGTCTTGGTCAGTAATGGTTCGCTGATTTTAAAATCGGACGGGGTCTTTGCACGCAATCATCCGTATAAAACTGGAATGAACATTCACTGAACCAAGCATGTACAAAAAGTTAACTGTTTAGGATTTAGATTAGGTAATGCGAGGTGCACTGATCTGAGAACATGTGCTTCAGGAATGTTCAGTGTTTTATAGACTTAAACAGCCAGGCGTGGGCACAGGGACTGGGTGGAGGTGGATCTGACGCAGAAGCTGTGGATCCTGTCGAGTAAACATGAAGCAAACAGTGGACTGGGTATGATCTAGGGATTGAATAAAGAAGAAGAAGAAAATGAAGAAAGAAAGAAAGAAGGAGAAGAAAGAAAGAAAGAAGGAGAAGAAGAAAGAAGAAGGAGAAGAAAGAAAGAAAGAAGGAGAAGAAAGAAAGAAAGGTAAAAGAAAGAAAGAATGAAAGGTAAAAGAAAGAAAGTAAGAAAGGTAAAAGAAAGAAAGAAAGAAAGGTAAAAGAAAGAAAAAAAGAAAGAAAGAAAGGTAAAAGAAAGAAAGAAAGAAAGAAAGAAAGAAAGGTAAAAGAAAGAAAGAAAGAAAGAAAGAAAGGTAAAAGAAAGAAAGAAAGAAAGAAAGGTAAAAGAAAGAAAGATAAAAGAAAACAAGAAGAAGATTCTCCAATGTGTCAGATATGTTCATATTGCGGAAATAATCAGCCTCAACTTAAAAAAACAACAAAACAAAGCAAAAAAACAAAACAAAACAAAACAAAACAAAAAGAACAAACAAGGGAACAATCTGGCTAGAATAAAACGCAGCACATAGAACATCCTGGAAACTTCTTCACATCTGAACCCCAGTTCACCAATCTTAATCCATTACTGTTTCTTTCTCAGGGTTCTTTCCCATGGCAACATATGCCTGTGAGACCTGGACACTTACAAACAGCCGAGAAACACATAAATGCCTGTGAATGTAAATGCTACAGAAGAGTTCTTCAAATATCATGGACACAAACACAAAAAAAGAACAAATGTAGCCATACTACAAGAACTTACTATTGAAGAAGGTTGGCTATTAAAGAGGATTAAACAGAGAAAACTTAAATATTTTGGACATATTAAACGTCATGATAATCTAGAGAGGACAGTCTTGGAAGGGTACATAATCGGAAAAAGAAAGAGAGGAAGACCAATGGCGAAGATGGCTGCAAGACATCATTGATGATCTGCGAATGGACACATCAGCAGCAGGAGCATCTTGCTTACAACCGAAAGGCCTACAGGAGAGCTGTTAGGGAGGCAAAGTTCCGCAAGGGACATGCAAATAACTGACTGACTGACTGACTGACAAATTCACAGGTTTTAAAAATAAACTCCACATCAGAGAACGTGTTTCTGAATAAATTACAAAACAATCCAGATTAAGATAAACAAAAAAGCGCGTGGTCAAACTAAATGTAGTTCTAAACGTAGGTGAAGATAAATTGTAGGAAATCTACAGATAATTTTCAGTTTTGCTTTAGACATTGAAAATACGCAGTCATTTTCATTCCTTAAAAACAGGAAAACGACAAATGCTGTTTTGTGATGTAATGATATATCTTCATTGATTCTGGTACAAGGCGTGTTCTGCATTGATCTTCACAATAGAATACTTCACGATATTAAAATGTGAAGATAATGTTTGTGACTTATAAAACAGTGTAAAGAGTATATTCTCGTAGTGTTCGTGTATAGGTTTTAGATGTTGAGAGAGAGAGAGAGAGCGAGAGAGAAAGACAGAGAGAAAGACACAAAGAAACAGACAGACAGACAGAGACAGAAAGAGAGAGACAGACAGAAAAAGACAAAGAGAGAGACGAAAGAGTGAGACGAAAGAGAGGCAAATGAAAGAGAAAAGGAGAGAGAGACAAAGAGAGAGACAGACAGACAGAGGCTAAACGATAAAGAGAGAGAGAGAAATAGAGACACACAAAGAAAGAAACAAAAAGAGAGAGAGAGAGAGACGAAAGAGAGACAAAGAGAGAGAGAGAGAGTAAAAAAAGACCGAGAGAGTCAAAACGATAGATAGAGACAAAGAGGGAGACGAAAGATAGAGACAAAAAGAGAGAGTCAAAGAGAGAGAGAGAGACAAAGAGATGGAGAGACAAAAAGATAGGCAAAGGAGAGAGAAAAATAGAGCGAGAGACAAAGAAAGAGAGACAGAAATACAAAGAGATAAAGAGACAAAGGGATAGAGAGAGAGACACAGAAAGAGACAGAGAGAAAGAGAGAGAGATTGTCAGACTGAAAGCTGTTTATTATCCCACGCTACCCCCCCCCCCCCAAAAAAAAAAAACTGGCAGAAAATGGAGATCGCTTTAAAGCAATTACCAAATATGGGAACTCTTCTTCTTGTTCCTCTGCGCTTCTATTTCTAATTTTTTGGTCCAACTTTTTGTACTTTTCTCGGGTCCATTTTAGTCTTTCTTCTTTAGTTTTGTCCATTTTATTCATCTTTACTCTGCTAAAATCTTCCCCTCTCTCACATTATTCTTCATTTTTTTTTCTTTCACTTCAAGTCTTCCTTTCTTTTTTCCCTTCCTCTATTCCGGTCTTTCATTATCTTCTTGCATTCCTCCTTTTTTTTTTGTACGTTCCTCATTTCCCTCATACCTCACTCCCATACTTCATCCTTCCTTCCTCTCGTGTTATTTCTTTCAGTTTCTCCTCTCTTGTAATCTTCTAACCCCCCACCCCCTTGCTCATTTGCCTCTAACCCCCCCCCCCCCAACCAAACGTCTAGAATTCCCATTTTACACTTTCCCCTCTACGTTATCATCGCCATCATCATCATGTGCCATCTCCAGAACGAAGGTTGGCGGTAATGAATCTCCAGTTCCCACAAGAAAAATATACTACACATCAAACATACAAACACACTTAGATTATTGTTCCACAATCTGGGATGGATGCTCAGTCTCAAAACACAAAAAGGCTCCACTACTTCACAAGCGAGCATTAAATCTTATTTATGACAAACACCCAGTACAGACTGTAGATCAACACAAACAACTCAAAATTCTACCCCAAAAATAGAATCATTTTTAACAAAGTTAAGTTTGTTCACAGAATTCTGTCGCACAATGCTCCGCCTTACTTGTGGTCACTGGTTACGTACAACACTAAACATAGCCAGCGTTTAAAAAACTGTCTTCTTCCTAAACCCAGGATTGATCTGTACAAGAAAAGCCTTGGATACTCTGCAGTACAGCTCTGGAACACCCTCCCCTACCATTTAAAATCCATTAGTAATACTTCATCCTTTAACTCAAACCTGTTTCATTATTTACTTGCTTGTAATTATATGCCTCCATAAAATAGCCAGCACTCTCTCAACACATGGCTCGTAAACCATCAAGTACTTCAATGACATAGTTAGAAAAGCAACTTGTTAGATATTGTTAGAAATTATTTTAATGTTTGTTAACAAAAAACATATGTTAGAAGATCTGTATTTACAATGTATTTTTGTTTATGTATATGTCTGCGTGTGTATGTGTGCGTGAGTGCTATTTTATTAGGTTAATTACTTCTTCTCTTTTACTTTGAATGTAGTAGTTAAATCTTACACTCTTTTGATATGTTTTTTCCTGATTTAATTTGTATTTTTGTACCAAATCGAGTGTGTGGGAAGAATGAAAGATGGAGTGATGAAGGGCAGAATGTAAGACGGGCCTGCGTGCCCAATTCTTTACCCTTTAAAAATAAAGATTATTCATTCATTCATTCATTCATTCATTCATTCATTCATTCATTCATTCATTCTCCCTCGCCTTGATGGTGCTCTCAGCCAGGCCGTGCCCTGCCCATTCTCGTATGTTATCTTCCCATCTACATCTCTGTCTTCATCTTTCTCTTTTTCTTTCTTTCCACCTTTCCTTCTAGTATGGTCTTCTGCATGTTGTTATGTCTTTTGATGTGGCCAAAGTATTTCGTTTTCGCGATCCTTACTTCCTTGAGAAGCTCACATTGCCCTTGGAGTTGTTCTAAACTGGTACCTGTGTTCTTTTCATTGTCCACGTTATATGACCTACTTTTCTGTAGAATCACGTTTCTGCTGTATTAATCTTTCTCTCCAATCTTTTGCTTAGAGTCCAGGTTTCTGGTCCATACAGTAAAATAGAGTAGATATAAGTTTATAACATTTTAGAAATCTTAATGTTATTTTTTTATGGGCAGACTCCTGCATAACAGAACTGTTTTCATGGTGTTTAATGTGTGTTTTACCATTCCTAATCTTTGTTGTTGTAATCTCCATCTCACATCTATTATAATCTTTATCTTCTTCCATCTTCTTTATCTCCATCTCACATCTATTATAATCTTTATCTTCTTCCATCTTCTTTATCTCCATCTCACATCTATTATCATCTTTATTTCTTTTATCTTCTTTATCTCCATCTCATATGTATTATAATCTTTACCTTCTTTTATCTTCTTTAGCTCTATTTCATATGTATTATAATCTTTACTTTCTTTTATATTCTTTATCTCCATCTCATATGTATTATAATCTTTACCTTCTTTCATCGTTTTTATCTCCATCTCATATGTATTATAATATTTATCTTCTTTCACCTTCTTTATCTCCATCTCATATGCAGTATAATCTTTACCTTCTTTCACCTTCTTTATCTCCATCTCACATCTATTATAATCTTTATCTTCTTTCACCTTCTTTATCTCCATCTCTAACTATTGTAATACTATAATTCAATGTTTTCTCCCTATCACTTTATTATCTTTTCATTGTTCTCCTAATCTCCAGTTTTCCCGAAGAGAACGAAGACTCTGTCAGATGAGGTAATCAGCGACCCACAGCTGATATGCCAGCTTCAGGGTTAGCGAACCATACCTGACCAAGACCCTGTCCCACCTAGTCTGGGTAAAGGGACAGGGATCGCCATAGCCCACACGGTGGTGGAGTCTGATAAATAAGCATTTTATACCCCCTGATTTTTAACTTCGGGACTGAAAATATGGCTGCCATAGCCCGCTCCCACGCCCATGCGATGCTGTGGTTCTACATCTTCACAGCACCGGCTGCAAAGAATTCGCAAGTTACACTGAGGTTCAAGATAGATAGATAGATAGATAGATAGATAGATAGATAGATAGATAGATAGATAGATGGATGGATGGACGGAAGGACGGACGGACAGACAGACAGACAGACAGACAGACAGACAGATAGATAGATAGATAGATAGATAGATAGACAGACAGACAGACAGACAGACAGACAGATAGATAGATAGATAGACAGACAGACAGACAGACAGACAGACAGACAGACAGACAGACAGACAGACAGATAGATAGATAGATAGATAGATAGATAGATAGATAGATAGATGGATAGATAGATAGATAGATAGATAGATAGATAGATAGATAGATAGATAGATAGATAGATGGATGGATGGATGGACGGAAGGACGGACGGACAGACGGACAGACAGATAGATAGATAGATAGATAGATAGATAGATAGATAGATAGATAGATAGATAGATAGATAGATAGATAGATAGATAGATAGATAGATAGATAGATTTCCTCAAATTTATTGACTCCTCGTTTCTTTCCCTCCTGTGACATTTTGTCATTTCCTTCCGTTTTATGAAAGTTACTCACGACATATTTCAACCCTCTGAACCTATACTCACGTTTTCATTTTCATTTTTTTTTTCTAAACTCCACGTTCATTACACCTCGATCCACGATCGTTGAAGACTGCCATTATACAACATACAACAACAGTCATTTTGTTGTATACACGACCGAAAATTGCTGTAGCCCTCACCGCTGTTGGAGCAAGTAAAAATTAAGAGTAATCCTTCTGTAGTTTTTAGTCTTCGATTGACGAGAAACGAAACGAAATATTCCTTCTTAACAAAGATCGAAATAATAGTTCTTAACAATAAGCGTATTTAAAAACTTATAAACAAAGAAGCGAAATAAAAGTTCTCGATAAGAAACGAAACAAACAAAAAAATCTTAACAAGGCACCAAATAATAGTTCATAAAAAGAAACGGAACAAATATTCTTAATAACTATCTTAGACGGCCTAGAACGCGCATAGTGTTCAGGTGCCAACTTGTGGGCGAACTCAGCAGGCCATCAATCAGTCATGATTTAACACACCTGCACCAAACAAACAGCCGGAACTAAGCTCTCCGCCTGCTGGTCAGCGGTAATTATGTCACACCTGGTACACTGAAGCCGATTATTGTCAAAGGACCAGGTTTGTTCTTTTCCTATGGCCTAAAGCGTTAAGTTTTGACACATGACAAACAGCGAAGGCGATTGCGCATGTGCTGTGTTAACTGCCTCGTTTCCGCTTCCCATTTCATTAAACACTTGCGGAGAAACTACGGGTGGGGGGTACCAACAAAACACGTTTCATAACTTACGTTGAGGCTTGCTGCCTCCCTTGCCTGCTTTCCCTCCCCCCTCATATTTGTCCCTTGTGAGTATCTTGTTCTTTTGTTGATGATTCTTCCTTCAACAAACTTGTCTTTGGGATCTCTTGTTCAGTGCAGCAGCCGTACATTCAAGAACCAGCTGGACGGAGGCTGATGCCGCTGTTGGATGGTCCTGATGCCAAGATGTTGGAGTTTAATGCCGCTGTTGGGTGGTCCTGATGCCAAGATGTTGGAGTTTAATGCCGCTGTTGGGTGGTCCTGATGCCAAGATGTTGGAGTTTAATGCCGCTGTTGGGTGGTCCTGATGCCAAGATGTTGGAGTTTATTGCCGCTGTTGGGTGGTCCTGATGCCAAGATGTTGGAGTTTATTGCCGCTGTTGGGTGGTCCTGATGCCAAGATGTTGGAGTTTATTGCCGCTGTTGGGTGGTCCTGATGCCAAGATGTTGGAGTTTATTGCCGCTGTTGGGTGGTCCTGATGCCAAGATGTTGGAGTTTATTGCCGCTGTTGGGTGGTCCTGATGCCAAGATGTTGGAGTTTATTGCCGCTGTTGGGTGGTCCTGATGCCAAGATGTTGGAGTTTAATGCCCCTGTTGGATGGTCCTGATGCCAAGATGTTGGAGTTTAATGCCGCTGTTGGATGGTCCTGATGCCAAGAGGTTGGAAGCTGATGCCGGTTTTGGAAGGTCTTGGTGCCAGGAGGTTGGAGGTTGATGGATGACTTGGAACAACAGATTAAGATTTGGAACAACAGAACTATGGCCAGTTCAAGACTAAGAACCTCAGATCAAGAATTGGAACAACAGTGAGACCCACATTTAGAAGACTTCGAAATACAGATCAAGACTTGGAACAACAGAACTATGACCAGTCTAAGACTAGGAATCCCAGATCAAGACTTGAGACAACAGAATCAAGACTTGGAGCCACAGATAAAGACTTCAAACAACGGCCAGATTACAAAGAGAAAAGAACCACATCCAGGATTAGACCTGGCTTGTCTTCCATGTATCTCTTGTGTGTCTCAGGAGGTCGAGAAAGAGGGCAGTGAACTCAGAACTTGGTCTCGGTACCACACTCGGGTGTATCACAAAGATGAAGGTACAGGTACAGGTAAATGTATAGATAAAGCTAAAGGTACAGGTACAGGTACAAGTACAGGTAAAATCCCTGTTTCCATGCCATCAAGGCAAATTTGGGTATACGATGTTTGACCCGTAGCTCCAAGACTCTCAACACATGAAAGAGTAACCTGGCAGCATTTACCGTCCTAGATTTCTCGGGTACTCATTTCTAGAAGCTGGGTGGACCAAGAGGCATATTTGAAGTGTACAAAAATAAAAAAAAATTCCAATCGCTGTGACTTGAACCCGGTACCACCGGACTAGTAAGCCAAGCGCTTAGCCACTCAGCTAACCAGGCCGAAACATTTTACTGGGTTTCATTTCATTAGTGGAGAGTAGAGGTGTCTTTCTTCCCAGTCCAAGTCCAGCCAGTTGGTCCGTCCATCAGAGTAATGGTTATATAAACACGTTGATATAATATGGTCCCGCAGAGACTCTCCCTCTCTCTCTCTCTCTCTCTCTCTCTCTCTCTGAACCTTCCACAAATGCCTGTCCTTTGCCTTTTTTTCTGCTCTTGCCCAGGTGAGGCCTCTATTGCTCAACATCCTCTCTGTTATTCTTCTTCATTTCTCTTTTGGAAGAAAGGCATCTCTTCCTGCAGAGACTAAATTCCTCTACTCTTTAACAGTCCAGGGTTACCTCCACTGTATTCTGAAAACAATGTTTTAATTACAGTAAACTAAATGGCGTTGTGGGACTCCAAAAGGAGAGGGGGGAGAGAGAGAGAGAGAGAGAGAGAGAGAGAGAGAGAGAGAGAGAGAATGTCTGTAACGTAAACGGCCCACGGCAGCAATTGGCGGTTGATGAAAGCAGGTGGGCTGATAATGAAGTACATTATCAAATATATTCTCCAGCCAAGCCAGGTGTGAATAACGTTTGCGGTTAGTCATCCATCCATCCATCCATCAATCCATCCATCCATCCATCCATCCATCCATCCATCCGCTGAAATTTTCGTGGTAATTTTTTTCTAACAACATTTAAAGAAAGTGGATACAGTCATTCCTGATATTAACCCACACGGGGAGTGGAGCTACTGAACATCAGAAGCAAGAGTTCTAACATGTTACATTGATCTTATCCTAATTCTAACATGTTACATTGAGCTTATCCTAGTTCTAACATGTTACATTGAGCTTATCCTAGTTCTTACATGCTACATTGAGCTTATCCTAGCTCTAACATGTTACATTGAGCTTATCCTAGCTCTAACATGTTACATTGAGCTTATCCTAGCTCTAACATGTTACATTGAGCCTATCCTAGTTCTAACATGTTACATTGAGCTTATCCTAGTTCTAACATACTACATTGAGCCTATCCTAGCTCTAATATGCTACATGGAGCCTATCCTAGCTCTAATATGCTACATTGAAACTATCCTAGCTCTAACATGCTACACTGAGCCTATCCTATTTCTAACATGCTACATGTAGCCTATCCTATTTCTAACATGCTACACTGAGCCTATCCTAGCTCTAATATGATACATGGAGCCTATCCTAGTTCTAATATGCTAAATTGAGACTATCCTAGTTCTGACATGCTACATTGAGCCTATCCTAGCTCTAATATACTACATGGAGCCTATCCTAGTTCTAATATGCTAAATTGAGACTATCCTAGTTCTAACATGCTACATTGAGACTATCCTAGTTCTAATATGCTACACTGAGACTATCCTAGTTCTAACATGCTACATTGAGACTATCCTAGTTCTAACATGCTACATTGAGACTATCCTAGTTCTGACATGCTACATTGAGACTATCCTAGTTCTGATATGCTACATTGAGACTATCCTAGTTCTAACATGCTACATTGAGTCTATCCTACTCTACAGAAGGAGTTATGGACAGACACCAGATCGAGGCAAAGATGACTAGAGGCAACAGAGTTGTAGATTATTAGAAGAATGTTAAGAATATCATGGACAGTTAAGATGACAGCAGAAGAATGTTAAGAATATCACGGACAGCTAAGATGACAGCAGAAGAATGTTAAGAATATCATGGACAGTTAAGATGACAGCAGAAGAATGTTAAGAATATCATGGACAGTTAAGATGACAGCAGAAGAATGTTAAGAATATCACGGACAGCTAAGATGACAGCAGAAGAATGTTAAGAATATCATGGACAGTTAAGATGACAAGAGAAGAATGTTAAGAATATCATGGACAGTTAAGATGACAAGAGAAGAATGTTAAGAATATCATGGACAGTTAAGATGACAAGAGAAGAATGTTAAGAATATCATGGACAGTTAAGATGACAAGAGAAGAATGTTAAGAATATCATGGACAGTTAAGATGACAGCAGAAGAATGTTAAGAATATCATGGACAGTTAAGATGACAGCAGAAGAATGTTAAGAATATCATGGACAGTTAAGATGACAGCAGAAGAATGTTACGAATATCATGGACAGTTAAGATGACAGCAGAAGAATGTTAAGAATATCACGGATAGCTAATGTAACTGTAGGAGAATGTCAAGAACACCATGGACAGCTGGGATGACAAACGGGGAATGTCTTAGAAAAGCAGATGTAGAAAGGAATCTAATTAAACCCACAAGAAAAGGACAATCATTATTCATTGGATATTATAATGAGAAGAGCAGGACCTGAAAACATCATAACAACAAGGAAGAGAAATGGGAAAAGAGGCAGGGGAAGACCAAAAAAAAAAAGAATCCCCCCCCGCCCCCAACCAAGTAACCTGGGCTGACGAAGAACATCAAAGAGGGAGAGATGTGAAGAAACATGACCGATAGGACCTACCGACGTGGCACATGATAGTGATGAGGGTAGAAATTTTGTTAAAAAAGGATAGAAAGAGGAAAGGTAAAAAAAAAAGAGGAGGAGGGGGGGGGGGGGGGTTCACGATTTAAAACTGTCAAGAAGTCGCTGTATAATTAACTCATTAAATTAACTGAAGAGCATTAACGAGTTCATTAACACTTTGTGTTCTTTTTTATACTTTTCGCCTTTGATTGTCCCGGTTTCCCTTTCATGTGGACGTATAATACGATAAATGTGAAAAAGTATTTTTTTCCTTTAATCTCCAGCAATATGTGAACAGTTGTTCAGGAAACTGAACTATTTCCCTGAACCTTGACCTATTTGACGCTGCTGTCCAACCAGTTAAGTACAATCTGTTGTCGTCGGGTTGTCGGGTTGTCATATCGACAGGACAATATCTTGCGTGCTCAAAAGGGCAGATATTGTTATCTGAGGGGGGGGGGGAACAGCGTGAGAAGAGGTTCCTCTAAGCTGCTGTCAGGTGGTGGCACGCCAGGGGGAAGAGCGACCTGGACACTAGAGTGGTAATTGTGGGGAGGCAAGAGATGTCGGGATGTCAACTTGAGGGACGATTTCGGGCCCGAGGAGGGGGGGGGGTGGGGTGGGGTAGAGGGTGGGATGGTGGGGTCGGACGTCGGCGACACGTATGGTGAGTTGTTGCAGGGACGACATGCATATAGTGTGAAGGAGCACCCAACGACCAATGACTAATATCCCTAGTGCCACCGAAACAGGGGGTTTACCTGTATTAGTCTATTTACAGAGAGTTACTACTATTTTAGTACCTGTGTTACTATTTTTACTAGTGAGCAAAGACGCTGTCCGATTATCCGCTCATGCGTGGCTGCGTAGCTGATATGCTAGCGTCGGGGTTAACGAACCATAGCTGACCAAGACCCTGTCCCACCTCCCCATGGGTACACCCTAGTAACAGGTCTAGCCTGGTTAACGGGGGTCAGGGATCGCCATAGTCCCCATGGTAATGGAGTCTGTTAAAGAGGCTCTGCGCACCTTCTGCTTTTTAGCTGTACTCCGAGACTGAGAAAATAGCTGCCATAACCCGGTCCCACGTCGATACGATGTTGTACCTCAACACCCTCACAGCATCGGCTGCAAAAAGAACACCAGCTCGCAGTTACAGGGAGACAGTACAAGTACAAGTACTACTTTTACTACTTCAAGGACGGTACCTGCCAGTACAGATAACAGAAACGTTGACTTAGTCGTTCTGACAGAAATACCAAGAGGTCTCCTCCCTCCCCCTCTCTCTCCCTTCCTCCCTCCCTCCCCCTCTCTCTCCCTCACACACACGCACAAATATACATATGCTTCTTTTCCTCAGGGTTGGCAGCCCTGAAAAAAGCATGTCATTTATGGGCTCTTACATCCTTCCCGTGCCGTTAAACGTCACATAGGGCTCGCAAAGTAGTTTGGCAATTTTTCCTGTCTTCGGCGAGTCTTTCAACCTCATCAAAGGATTTTATGCCTATTAATTTGGCCTCTCTTAACAATGTCCTCTTCAGAGTTTCACTCGGTCTGTCTCTTTTTCTTTGACCTGTTGTGTTCCACTTGATAGCTTGTTTTGGGATTCTCTGATCGTTTCTTCTTATCACGTGACCAATATATGTCAATCTCCATTTCATGATCACCCATGAGACTGGTTGTTGTTCAGTCATCTGTCTTATCTCTGTATTGTTCTTAATTCATTCCACTTGATGCTGAATATTTTCCTTAGGCATTTGTTTTCAAAAGAGTCTAATTTCTTTTCTATTTCTTTAGTTGTTTTCCAGCTTTCACATGCCTAAATGAGGGTGGATATTACATTTGAATTGAATAATCTTAACTTGGTTTTTGTGCTTATAACTTTTGAATTCCATATGTTCTCAAGATTCTTGAAGATCGATGCTGCTTTTGGAGTTCTAACTTCCTTTCTGGTGTACCATCCTGGTCTATGTAATTGCCAAGGTATGCAAATTGATGGACTTCTTCAATATCTGTCCCTTCTACTTGTATTTTTTCCATTTTGATTAATGGGAATTTTCATTATTTTTGTTTTGTCCTTGTTAATTTCAAGTCCTATTTTGCTAGCCAGTGAAGACAGGCTATCTGTTTTTTCTTGCATGGAATTCACAATTTTACTGATAAGAGTTATGTCATCAGCAAAATCAAGATCTTCTAGTTGGGTCCCATGTACACAGTCAATACCTGTGTTACCTGTGTAGTATTTGTTCATTATGACGTCTATTGTAATTCCAAAAAGCAAAGGAGACAGTATACATCCTTGTTTCACACCTGTTTCAGTCTGGAACCATTCGCTCATCCCTTCTTCTGTTTTGACAGCACAAACATATCCATTGTAGAAGTCCTTAATGATGTTGACAATTTTAGATGGTATTCCATATAGACTTAAAATTCCCCATAACGAATCTATGTAGTTATGGGTTGCTGACTGCCAAATCGATTAGTATCTTAGCTCCTGGTATAGATTTATACGAAGGCAAACAAGGGATATGCCGAATATTATATTCGGTGGAATAATGGGGAAGGCAGTCCTGAAAAGGTACATACTGGAAAATAAAAAGATAAAGACCAAGGCGAAGATGGTTGCAAGACATCATTGATTATCTGCAAATGGATGCATCAGCAGCAGAAGCATCTTGCTCACAACCGAGAGGCCATCCAGGAGTGCTGTTAGGGAGGCAAAGTTCCGCAAGGGACATGCAAGGGACATGCAAGGGACATGCAAGGGACATGCAAGGGACATGCAAGAAACTGACTGGCTGACTGGAATAATGGGGAAATGCGAACATTAGCAACACAGTACATTACAAGTAAGTAAGGTACGGTGATATGTTAAAAATACAGTCCTGTGGACCTATATAGAAAAGACAAGTGTACACATTAAAAGGAAGACTATTTAATGTTAACATTGTCAAAGTACATTTAACCCATGTAAAAAAAATGTGCTGCAGGAAACATCTTCTAGCTATTTATTCATCTTTCTTCATTTGCACATCTTGAGTGGGCCACGAAAAGTTCCCATTTTCCTCTCATGAAACTCCATATCCAACTCAAGAGATTTTTCCCGTCTAATCCTTCTCGGTTTCGACATTTTATTTTCCACGTCCATATCGATACTTTAAATAAGTCGTCACTTTCTTCCCTACCAAATTTTATCACTTGGCATTCAGGAGTAGATTGCCCGGACATAATCGACCTTTTACCGAAGTGCAAGTCTCTCGATTTCACTTTAATAATGAGGGCGGTGACGTGCGCGTAATATGTGTTTACTCTGAACCAACATTTCCTGCGCGGTGCATCTCTCCCCTCTTACTCTTGTTCAACACTTTCTCCGAGTTCCTTTCTCCCTCTCCGTAAAGCCAGAGGAAGAAAAGCTGATGATGAAGTACAAAGGATACCAGAAACCTTCTGTTGACATCACAAGAGAGCGCGATATATCCGTGGCATAAGATATGTATACACAGACCCTCACCGAAATGGTCCAGGGTTTGTGTCTAGGGAGCTGTGTGTCAATTTACTGTCCTCCCTTTTGCGCCCATTATCAGCCAAAAAAAAAGACCAGTCTCATAAGGATGATAATGAAGGTACAGCATACATTCTACCGAAATTAGAGAAGACATGGATGACAAATGACCCAGACTTAGATGAAATAGAAAAAAAGAAGGGGGAGGGAGAAATACAGACCTTCAGGTGGTCTCTATTTTCCCGCTTCACTGGATGAGAACTTTAGTCATACATATAATGTGTCCGTAAAATCATTGCGCGGGTTGAAGCTCATGAAGTATCACAAGGTGACCTGGCTAGCTGAGTGGTTAGGCACTTGGTCTACAAATCCGGTGGTACCGGGTTCAAGTCCCCTCTCTTAACAGTGTCAAAGACTTTTTTTTTTTTTTCCTGGTCAATCATTTGCATGTCCCTTGCTGAACTTTGCCTCCCCAACAGCTCGCCTGTAGGCCTCTCGGTTGTAAGCAAGATGCCCTGCTGTTGATGATGTGTCCATTCGCAGATCATCAACGATGTCTTGCAGCCATCTTCGCCTTGGTCTTCCTTTTTCCCATTATGTACCCTTCTAAGACTGTCTTCTCTAAATTCTCATGACGTTTAATGTGTCCAGTTTTATATTTAATCTTCCTTACTAGCCAACCTTCTTCAATATTAAGTTCTTGTAGTATGGATTCATTCATTCATTCATTTGCATGTCCCTTGCGGAACTTTGCCTCCCAAACAGCACTCCTGTAGGCCTCTCGGTTGTGAGCAAGATGGCCTGCTGCTGTTGCATCCATTTCCAGATCGTCAACGATGTCTTGCAGCCATCTTCGTCTTGGTCTTCCTCTTTTTCTTTTTCCCATTATGTATCCTTCCAATACGGTCTTCTCTAGTAGTATGGATATATTTGTTATTTTTTTATACTCATGATATTTGAAGGACTCTTCTGTAGCATTTACATTTTTCTGGTACACACCAACAAAAAAAAAAAAAGGCCCAGGGGTTGACCCAGCGTCTAAAAATGGCTGTCAGAGAAATCTGGGAAGTTAAATGCAGCCAGGTGTGATACTGACCTCATGACACATTTATGTGCCGAATGTCTTGGAAATACGGGCCTTAATGGCGTGGATCAAGGGGATTTTACCTATACCTAAAGTATTAGAACTAAATGTGGTAAAGTCATGATACCGACACAACATTTACGAGCGACTGAAACATTTTTTGGATGTGTGCTTTTTAATGTCGGATTCTTAGTGGGTCGCGTGGCAGCGACGCCACATGAAATGTTCCACCAACATCAGATGTGCTTAATCGGGTCTGGCAAGAACTTACGTAGTGTTTAAATGTCTGTAAAGCAGCAAACGGAAGCCGCATAGACCTAAACGTTTGCCGTGCCTTGTGTTATCTCCCTGTAACTGCCAGCTGGTGTTCTTTGCAGCCGATGCTGTGGAGATGTTGAGGTACAGCATCGTATCGGCGTGGGAGCGGGTTATGGCGGCTATTTTTTCAATCCCGGAGTACAGGTAAAAAAGCAGGGGGTGTGTAATGCTTCTTTAGCAGACTCCACCACCATGGGGACTATGGCGATCCCTGCCCCCCGTTACCCAGGCTCGGCCTGTTACTAAGGTTACCAACAGTGAGATGGGACAGGGTCTTGGCCAGCTATGGGTCGCTGATTGCCTCACTGGACAGTATCTTCACTCCCTCCCCTCAACAAACCTTTATATGCCACTCTTTCGTTTAGCGTATATTTTCATTGCACAATATGTATAGTTACAGAAAGGAATAGTTTTCAAACCGCATCATCATTTTACCGACATTTTACTATACATGGGACTGGTGTTTCAAAGAATATTCCTATTCCAGTTCACTCACCGGTATGTGTTGGCTCAGAGAATTCTAATGTGGCTCGTCTTTCAGATCGATTAAAGCAGTTTCCCTAATATGAGAACACCAGATTATCATTCTCGCTGACGGATTAACTAGAGCATGACGATAGCAGGTGTACAATCTCCTACCTTCACTTCAAAACCTCGATCGATATGAATATCTTACATCTTACATGTCTCCCGTGCAGCTAAATGTATCATAGGGCTCGCAAGTTCTCCTGTTTTCAGCGAGCTTTTCAACATGATCAAGAGATTTTGTGCCTACTAATTTAACCTCTCTTAACAAAGTGCTTTTTAGAGTTTCACGTGATCGACCTCTTTTTCTTCGATCTGTTATGTTCCATTTGATAGCTTGTGTTGGGATTATCTGACTGTTTTTTTTCCTCATCATATGACAGACATATGTTCATCTTTTTCTGATCACCTATCTTCTTCTACTTCTTCTTCGTTCGCTTCTACAACCAAGATCGCCCCGCGATCCTACTGAATTTACTCCTGTGGTCCTTGTTTGGACTTGTGGTCCCCGGGATGGTCATAAGAGATCCCCGAGAGGACCACATGATGTTCAGAGTATCGCTTGTATTCTCGGTGGGTTGCAGAAGCGGGATTGCGTGACACTGTGGTTTTCATTGCACCAGTTTAATCTAGAGTTGGACTTTCTCACCGGAAAACCTCAGCGTGATTAGGATACGCATATATCCCTGTCGGGTGAGAGGTGATTGCCTATCTAGACTGCACTGGTCCAGTGTCTCCGACTTCAGCATTTTGTGGTCGTGGCCGCTACCCTTCCTAGTTGTGACCAGGACAGAGCGTTTGTCCAGGAGGACGAATCCTCGCCACTAGTAGGTTTCACCCCTGGGTTAAGCCGGTTTAAGCGTATTATCCCAGTATGGGCGCGTTTAGAACGCGTTCGACCTCTAGAGCGGAGGTACCATGACACGAGTAAGTCATCAAGTTTCACGCTTGGGTTAAGCCTGTTTAAGTATATTTCACCAGTATTGGTGTATATAGGACGTGGATGCACTCTAGAGCATGGTATGAGTAGCTCTCGTCGCGAGATTACTGGATATATCGATTAATCTTCACTTTATCCTTTCCATCACTTTTTCACAGCGGCGCCGCTCGGCAACCCTAATCGCATTTTCTTCAGTGGCCGGAAGGAGTTTCACCTCACTCGCGGCAGACGAAGAATCTCGCCAGAAAATGTCTTAGTTTAACCCCCAGGTTAAGCCGGTTCAGGCAATCCGCCCTGTATAGGTGCACATAGGACGTGATCGACCTCCAGAGCAGAAGTGCCGTGATTTGAGCAGTCCTGACCTCGAGACTACTGATTACTTCATTTAATCCTTTTTTTCACCTTTTCTACTGTGGCGCCGCGCGGCAACCCCATTTGCACCTTTCTTCACTGGCCAAGAGGAGCCCCACTCCACGCACGGCAGCTGAAGAATCTCGCCAGGAGCATGATCACCTATGAGACAGGTTGTTGTTTGCTCATCTGCCTTATCTCCGCGTTGTTATTTAATTCGTTCACTTTGTACCGAGTATGTTATTTTAAAATTCAGTTTCAATAAAATGTCCGGCAGATGTCGCCAACGACTTGGTCTGTCAGTCAGTCAGTCATTTGCATGTCCCTTGCGGAACTCTGCCTCCCTAACAGCTCTCCTGTAGGCCTCTTGGTTGTAAGGAAGATACCCTGCTACTGATCCGTCCATTTGCAGATTATCAACGATGTCTTGCAGCCATCTTTGGCTTGGTCTTCCTCTCTTTCTTTTTCCCATTATGTATCCTTTCAAGACGGTCTTCTCTAAATTCTCATAACGTTTAATATGTCCAAAATATTTCAGTTTTACCTGTTTAATACTCTTTACTAGCCAGCCTTCTTCAATATCGAGTTATTGTAGTATGGATATATTTCTTCTTTTTTGTGTCCATGATATTTGAAGAACTCTTCTGTAGCATTTACATTCAAAGGCATTTATGTGTTTCTCAGCTGTTTTGTTAAGTGTCCAGGTCTCACAGGCATATGTTGCGATGGGAAAGACGCATGCCCTTAAAAATCTTATTTTTGTAGTTCTGTCTACTCTTCTCCACAGCTTCTTTAGTTGTTCTACTTTCTGAAGAGCGATAGATGTCCTCCTTTTAATATCCCTCACGGTATCTCCATTATTAGTTAGTAGTGATCCAAGATATTCAAAACTCTCCATCTCTTTCAATTTTTCCTCACTGACACATATTTAAGCTGCCTTGTTTGTTTTGTCAGTTGTCACCAATTTAGTTGTCTTCGCATTAAGATAGAGCTTTTGCTCTTCACTCTTATTATGGAGTAACATAATACTTGGTAGATCAGAATTTAAGATTTACTACGATAACAGGAGAGGATTTCACCAGGTCAGCAAGTGAATATACGATAATTCTCATAACGTTGTCACATCTGACGAATATAATTAGAAAATTGAGGAGCAGTATGTAGAAAATAGAGAGGGTGTACCTAGAAAACAGAGAGGGGGTATCTAGAAAATAGAGATGGAGTATCGAGAAAATAGAGAGAGAAACAGAGAGAGAGAGTATCTAGAAAACAGAGAGGGAGTATCTAGAAAATAGAGAGGGAGTATCTAGAAAAGAGACAGAGAGAGAAAGAGAGAGAGAGAGAGAGAGAGAGAGTATTTAGAAAACAGACAGGGAGTATCGAGGGAGTTTCCATCTGTTAGCCGTCTTTTAGTCTTTCTGACACAGACTACATCTCGTCGTGGTTACGTGATCTGCCGAGAATCTCGTTTTCTTACGTTCAGTTCGGTTTTTTCGGTGAAGTTACTCTTATCCAATCCCCATCCAGGGCGATGTATGTTCTTCTTTGCCATCACAGCGGCCAGGGCAGTGACTGCGAAGAGCATTAAGTTAACATTTTCAAGGACAACTCGGAGCGAGAGTATCATCTTAAAAAGTGGAAATAAAGTCACCCAGGCATCTCTGATTGGAGAGTCTTTGATATATTCTCATCTTAAAGTGTAGAATATCTGTCATGGAGGATATGTCGCTGTGGACGAAAGCTGACAGAAACAGTGACACAAATAAGATTACAGCAGGATATTCAAGGTTAAAGTAATCAACAAAAACATAAACTTGAGTTTTTAAGAAACGGAGGAAATTATAGTTAGCACGTTATGGCTACTGCTCTACATATGGCTCCAATGTTTGCAGACTCTTTAAGCCAGTGCTTTCCACAGTGTGCTATGCCGCCCCATGGGGGCGTTGGGAATACCCGGGGTGCAGTGAGGGGAAAAGTTAGCACGTGGGGTGGGGGGTGGGGGAGAGTATCAAAACTAAACGAAGTGTGTGTATGTATGGGAGAGGGGCGGTAGGGATGTGGCCTGAGATACAAGGGGGGCGGCATCAAGAGAGAGTTTGGAAACCACTGCTTCAAACGTAACACCTGGACGATTCTACCTGAACGTCCTGGGTATGGAATACCCCACGACCTCCTTTAGGACCAAGGAGCAAGAATCCAGCATATAAAAGCACTTCAGGAGTCATTTTAACCTCGACCTTCAAAACAGGGGCGGGGGGGGGGGGCAGCCATGTTCCTTTGCACCAAGTTCCTGCTTATTCTCGCAGCGGCTCGTATCCCGCTGTTGCATTATGGGAACTCCTATTCAAAATGGCGTCCAACGAGGGAACCCTTAGCTGTCGTTGAGAATTTTTGAAAGCCGTTTCTTTTTCTTTCTGGTCTCCGCTGGAAACTTTTCTGAGCCCTTCGCCGGTGTAATTACCTGCTAAATTCGACGCCATTTTTTTGTTCCTTTCAGCTGAGAATATTCTTGTAGCTTCACATCAAAATAAACTATTCTACGCGAGTCCTTGGTGCGCAAATACGCCATATTTCTCCTGCTTTCTTCTTGTCCTTCGACGAATGTATATAGTTAGTTGTCAGATATTTCATAATCTAGATTCCTCTCCGCGTTCTGGTTGATGCAAACCAGCTTGAGTTGGTAGGATTTCATCAAAGAAGATTAGGATTCTGACATTCAGTCGCTTCCTTTTTCTTAAATATTTTCACAATAGGTGCTGCTTCTTCTTGTTTTCCGATTATATTTTCCTCTGTTTTCCGACTATTTTGACGAGTGAAGGACCAAAGAAAAAGACTGGGAATTGAGGCTAGGTAAGCACCATTTGTGGACGAAAGAGACGAACCCACCGCAGTCCATGCTTGACAGAAACAATCCTTACACACGCCTTAAGTTGGTTATTGGAACGGACAGCGGAGCAAGGTCAGTTACGTTCGCCTTCTGAAATGAGTCAATCAATTCAGATAAGGCAGAATGTTGATTGTAAAGACACTATGCATGCGTCCAGCGGATGTCATCACTGATATTTGTGTCTCGAGATGACTGTATGAGTTTTCATTCATGATAAAACATGTTTACAAATACCGTTCTGGATATTATCCACGATGCCTGTGGATAGTGAAGGATGGAGAGAGATAGAGAGAGAGAGAGAAAGAGAGAGGGGGAGGAGGTGCGAGAAAGAAAGGCAAGCTGAATGACCGAATCAATAGTGATGCAGTTTCTGAAAGCAGAACACTCATTTTCTGTTGTCGCCCTCCAGTCGATAATTGCCTCTGCCACGGACTGCGTGAACCTGTGATGTTATCCTGTGTGAACATGTGCTGTAATCTTCTGTGAACCTGTGCTGTAATCATCTGTGAACCTGTGCTGTAATGCTCTGTGAACCTGTCTGTAATCCTCTGTGTACCTGTGCTGTAATCCTCTGTGAGCCTATGCTGTAATCCTCTGTGAACCTGTGCTGTAATCCTTCTTTAAAAACAAAATAGAACACCTGAAGCAAAATGCACTGACGATGATCCCGAAACATTAGAACATTAGAATTCATGAGGAATAGATCATTTCAAAGTCTCTTGCGTCTCTAAAGTTCTAGACTGCTGTCTGTGTATGTCTTAGACTGCTGTCCATGTATGTCTTAGACTGCTGTCCGCGTACGTCTTGGACTGCTGTCCGCGTATGTCTTAGACTGCTGTCCGTGTATGTCTTAGACTGCTGTCCGCGTATGTCTTAGACTGCTGTCCGCGTATGTCTTGGACTTGGTTATCTTCCTGACGCTCCTTCCTTACTGCTCTTTTGTACATCACTGATTCCCAAAGTTAAATGTGGGGCCCCTTGCCCGGGGCCCGAGGAACATCCTAGGATGTTGTTAAAGACAAGACAGTGACAGGAGGCACCAGAGACAACAGAGTGCCCGCCTACTCCACCCCCCCCCCAAAAAAAAAATTGGAAAAGGGGAGGGACGGCGGGTGGGGGGAGGGGGGAGACACTAGGGATGCGACATGGGGAGCAATGAATCGGCCGTACCGAAAAACTTCGGAAACTATTGTCACGTAGTAAGACGTTCATGCGTCTAGATTCAAGATGGACAAGTTTATAAAGCTGGACAGAATCTCCCCAGGCGACAACAATCTCTGTGATAGATAAAGAGAACTGCCTAGTCTAGGGAGGTAGTATGCGGGAAGATGCAGGCAGATCAAAGTCTCTCGGGCACATCAGCAGACATGAAGGTCTCGAAAAGTTGGTCATGACTGGAAAGGTAAATAGCAAGAGGGAGAGAGAGAGAGAGAGAGAGAGAGAGAGAGAGAGAGAGAGAGAGAAGAAAAGATGGAATACCTAGATGGCGTGACGGAATTGTTTGGCGTGAAAACAGCAGGTGAATTGATTCGAGACATGGAAGATCGAGGGACATGGAGAGAAATGCCCGACTACGCCTACCGGCATGGAACTGATCTGATCTAATCCGATCATGCCACCTTTTTTCTTGTGCCATCATATAAGACAAAGGACTGCACAAATACTGGTATAAATATAATATAAAATCATATTTATACTACTACCAGTAAAACCACCAAAGAAGAGTGACCTCAGAGATTGCGGGAACTGGAGAGGCATTACCCTACTGCCACTCACCAGTAAAGTATTTTGCAGAATAATCCTCAACAGAATTGTACCAACACTTGAGGGAAAACTTCGGAAAAAAGCAGGCAGGATTTAGGAAAGGAAGATCATGCATAGACCACATATTTATACTTAGACACATATTAGAACAGGCAAATGAGTGACATAGCACAACATATGCATTGTTTATAGATTGTGAGAAAGCATTTGACAGTGTCAACAGAGATGCACTGTGGAAAATCCTAAGATGGCATGGCCTCCCCCATAAGATAGTGAATGTAATCAAAGCCCTATATGAGGCTTTTCAGTGCAAAGTGATCTGTGGAGAACATACCTCCAGCAGCTTTAGGGTACAAACAGGAGTGAAACAGGGATGTGTACTATCATCAACATTATTTATCTCGGCAGTGGACTGGTTAATGAAGAAGGCAACATCAGACAAACGCAGAGGATTACAATGGACCCTTGACACAGTGCTGGAGGACCTTGACTTTGTGGACGACATCTGTCTACTATCAAGCAGCCACAAAGATATGCAAGATAAAATAAACAGGCTAACTCAGAAAGCAAACAACATAGGACTAAAGATCAACGTAGGAAAGACAAAGTTAATGAAGCAAAATGTGAACAACAGAAATGTACTCAGAGTAGATGGCAAGTTAGTGGAGGAGGTCAACGAATTTGTATATCTTGGCAGTAGAGTAGTAGAAAATGGAGACAGCACAGAGGACATAAACAGCAGACTTACTAGAGCAAACCAAGCTTTTGCAGTGCTGCAGACTATATGTAAATCTAAAAAACTAAGCATAAATACGAAAATCAGGATATTTAAGAGTAATGTTCTAAGTGTACTACTCTATGGAAGTGAATACTGGAGAATCACCAAAACCATAGAAAACAAGTTGAATTCTTTCCGGACTAACTGTTTATGAAGAATTAGAAAAATATTTTGTTTGGCCAAACACCATAAGAAATAACATCTTGTTGGCAGAAATGCAGATGAAGCCATTGACAGCAATTATTGAGGAAAGATGCTGGCGATGGTTTGGACATGTACTCCGAATGACTGACAACTCACTACCAAAAATAGCACTAAGATGGACACCACAGGGGAACAGAAGTAAGGGTAGGCCAAAAGAGACATGGAGAAGAACAACAGAAAGGATGTTGAGCAATAGAGGGCTCACCTGGCCAAGAGCAGAAAAAAAGGCAAAGGACAGGCATTTGTGGAAAACCCTTGCCGAAGCCCCATGTGCCCTGGGCACTTAAGGTTCAGAGAGAGAGAGAGATACTAGTACCACTACTAATACTGATACTAATACTACTATTACTGCTGCTACTGCTGTTACTACTACTACACCTATTATTACTACTATTATTGCTACTGCTACTGCATCTACTATCACTACTACTATTGCTAACTACATCTGCTGCTACTGCTACTACTACAATGTACTCATACCACTACTACTACTACTCCAACGTACTCATATTACTACTACTACTACTCCAACGTACTCATACTACAACTACTCCAACGTACTCATACTACTAATACTACTCCAACGTACTCATACCACTACTACTACTACTACTCCAACGTACTCATACTACTAATACTACTACTACTCCAACGTACTCATACTACTACTACTCCAACGTACTTATACTACTACTACTACTACTACTACTACTACTACTACTACTACTACTCCAACGTACTCATACTACTACTACTCCAACGTACTCATACTACTACTACTCCAACGTACTTATACTACTACTACTCCAATGTACTCATACTACTACTACTACTACTACTACTATTCCAACGTACTCATAGTACTATTACTACTCCAACGTACTCCTACTACTATTACTACTCCAACGTACTCCTACTACTACTACTACTACTACTACTACTACTCCAACGTACTCATACTACTACTACTCCAACGTACTCATACTACTACTACTACTCCAACGTACTCATACTACTACTACTACTCCAACGTACTCATACTACTACTACTACTCCAACGTACTCATACTACTACTACTCCAACGTACTCATACTAATACTACTACTCCAACGTACTCATACTACTACTACTACTCCAACGTACTCATACTAATACTACTACTCCAACGTACTCATACTAATACTACTACTCCAATGTACTCATTCTACTACTACTACACCAACGTACTCATACTACTACTACTACTACTACAAGTAACTAAAAATAAAATGGATGAACATCACTGAACGGAGAAGAAAGAAAAGTCAGAAGTATAAAGAAGACTAAATAAATGCAGACACAGACAAGTCTTGATTCTTTTCATATTTCAAAGATTAGGAAGGCTTAGTTTCTCCAAAAAACTTCTTTTCCTTCATTACAAACCAGACATGGGAAAGGGTACACAGATAAACGTACACATGAACGTAAACACAGTTAAACGTACACATGAACCTAAATACATATAAACGTACACATGAACCTAAATACATATAAACGTACACATGAACCTAAATACATATAAACGTACACATGAACCTAAATACATATAAACGTACACATGAACCTAAATACAGATAAACGTACATATGAACGTACACGAAGACAGACGTACGCACACATGAACGTACACTCATGAACGTAAATACAGATAACGCACACATGAACGTAAACACAGACAAACGCACACATGAACGTACACGAAGACAGACGTACGCACACATGAACGTACAACACAGACAAGGCCCACACGAAGACTCATAGTTCCCCGGACCCCTGGAACAACATCCTGGTAATGGACAGCTCAATTAAGCCCCATTTTGTGAAGGCCCACTTCACATTTCCATTGACCACTTCGTAAATTCCAGACAAACGTCCGGTCCTTCTTCCTCGCCAGAACCTGGCAATTCGTCGTTTTCTCGGGAGCCTTAAGACAAAAGAACAGATTATAATGATCGCTGGTGCTTTTTTTTTTCTCTCCCCTCTTTTTGCCTTCACTCTCTATCCCTCCCCCCCCCCCTCTCTCTCTCTCATACTTGTTTTGTTAGAATTCTTAAATTTTTAAATTCCTCTTCTCTCTCTCTCTCTCCCTCTCTCTCTTCCCCCCCCCCCCACCCCCCATCTGAACAACTCCGATTTCATTTCTTTTTGTTTCCATTTTCCTCTCCAGTGCCGATTCTTCTTTCTTCCTCCTTCAGCGAACATGACAGCGGCCTTCTCATGGAGTTCTTCAAAGTCCGATAGACAATAGCCGGTCGTGTTCTTAAATACTGGACTCTGCAATCAGGAAGCGAATTTGGGAGTGTCCATAACTCTCCATTCCAGATGTTGCCCATGACTTCAGCTGCCCGTTTACTTTCACGCAGTGCTCGCGCGCGAGCCCATGATTCAAGACAGGCTGTAATATGTTCAACATTGATGTAAGTCCAACAATTCTCTCTCCTTGAACTGTTGATGGTTTCCGATTCCAGAAACTTCTTTGAAAAAAGTTATGATTCAAACTATGCTTATTTCCAAACAAAATAGCTGTGATTCATATGTTCCTCTTTAAGGAACAGCATTTACTATGAAATGGTTTAGCCTGACGAAAACACAAAAAAAATGACAATGAGGGAAAGATAAAGGCGTGAGAAATTAAGCAAAAACAAAAGGAGAAAGGGGAAAAAAGCAAGGCCAAGGAAGTAATAAGTTAGTATCATTGTTATAAGGAAGGATAATAAAGAGACGACTGAGTGTATAAACTTTTAACAGTATTATGATGATGATGATGGCTGTAACTCACTACCCACACGATATGATTTCTGCTTTCCTAAACTGTCACTAAGTTACCAGAAGTGGCGTACCGAGGGGAGCAGCTATGTTAGTCGACTGTCACTGACGCCGCGTTAACGACGTGGGCTCAAGCGCTTGGAGCATTTTTCTTTATTAACTTTGCCACTTCCATGCAGTTTTCTATGGGGCAAAGCTCATGGAGCATTTTTCTTTATTAACTTTGCCACTTCCATGCAGTTTTCTATGGGGCAAAGCTCATGGAGCATTTTTCTTTATTAACTTTGCCACTTCCATGCAGTTTTCTATGGGGCAAAGCTCATGGAGCATTTTTCTTTATTAACTTTGCCACTTCCTTGCAGTTTTCTATGGGGCAAAGCTCATGGAGCATTTTTCTTTATTAACTTTGCCACTTCCTTGCAGTTTGATATAAATAATCTACATAAAGAAAAAAAGACCACGTACATCTTGTACAGAACGTGTACTTGGGTCTTTGGGGGTGGGGCGGCGCGAGGTGTCTTTTTAGCTAGCCCTGGGGTCACACATGGATGAGTACGTTAGTGAGGACATGCTTCATGTTGGGAGGTAGAACAGGTTGTTAGAGCAGTGTTTCCCAGGCTTGCTCGGGTGCTGCCCCCCTCCCCTGTTCTCCCAGGCCACATCCTCAACGCCCCCTCCCCTGTTCTCCCAGGCTACATCCTCAACGCCCTCCTCCCCTGTTCTCCCAGGCCACATCCTCAACGCCCCTCCTCCCTTGTTCTCCCAGGCTACATCCTCAACGCCCCCCTCCCCTGTTCTCCCAGGCCACATCCTCAACGCCCCCCTCCCCTGTTCTCCCAGGCTACATCCTCAAGCCCCCCTCCCCTATTCTCCCAGGCCACATCCTCAACGCCCATCCTCCCCTGTTCTCCCAGGCCACATCCTCAACGCCCCTCCTCCCTTGTTCTCCCAGGCCACATTCTCAACGCCCCTCCTCCCCTGTTCTCCCAGGCCACATCCTCAACGCCCCTCCTCCCTTGTTCTCCCAGGCCACATCCTCAACGCCCCATCTCCCTTGTTCTCCCAGGCTACATCCTCAACGCCCCTCCTCCCTTGTTCTCACAGGCCACATCCTCAACGCCCTCCCTCCCCTGTTCTCCCAGGCCACATCCTCAACGCCCTCCCTCCCCTATTCTCCCAGGCCACATCCTCAACGCCCATCCTCCCCTGTTCTCCCAGGCCACATCCTCAACGCCCCTCCTCCCTTGTTCTCCCAGGCCACATTCTCAACGCCCCTCCTCCCCTGTTCTCCCAGGCCACATCCTCAACGCCCCTCCTCCCTTGTTCTCCCAGGCCACATCCTCAACGCCCCATCTCCCTTGTTCTCCCAGGCTACATCCTCAACGCCCCTCCTCCCTTGTTCTCACAGGCCACATCCTCAACGCCCTCCCTCCCCTGTTCTCCCAGGCCACATCCTCAACGCCCTCCCTCCCCTGTTCTCCCAGGCCACATCCTCAACGCCCATCCTCCCTTGTTCTCCCAGGCTACATCCTCAACGTCCCTCCTCCCTTGTTCTCTCAGGCTACATCCTCAACGCCCCTCCTCCCTTGTTCTCCCAGGCTACATCCTCAACGCCCCTCCTTCACTCCTTAATGTACTACTCACAAAATGACTTATTAAACTAGGATACGCATGGCACAACTAAACACTTCAGCAAGCAAACCAATTTATTTAATAACGTGAGGGAGTTTATTTATAACTCACCTACTGCGTTATTTTCTCAGCTTTTTAACGTGATGGATGAGTTTCATGAAGGGGGCACAGGTTTCTCACTATGAGGTTGAAAAGTGCTAAGAAGGGAGGCATCACTAGCCCCACTTCTGGCCCCTTTTCTTCCACTGTCTCCCCCCCCCCCCCCCACGACACTTTTTATTTCACAGACCACAGTCCTTTCCAGTGACCACGAGAGGTGGGGGGTGTTATCGCCCACTTTGGGAAGCACTGTATAATATATAACAACACATTCTTTATTATTACCTCTTTCACTCCTGAATGAACTCTCATGGTCTACTAGAATAAACTGTGATAGTACTTTGGGTAGAAAGAAACCGGAAGGGAATAAATGAGAACTTTAATAATATGGGCTGTGTTATAAATGTACCATGTTTCATTTTATTTAGACTTTGCCTAAATATCGGTCTGGGGGTTGGTTCTCAGAGATGTGCAAGATTTACCAGCACTGGCAGTGCTGTTGCGAAGTGACAAGTGTTAATGGAGTATTGGTAAATACTGTTTTATCTTTTTTTGTAATTTTATTTTATTATTTCCCTGTCCAACTTCACGTCCACTCGTTGTAGGTCTTCGGTCCTGCAGACAGCCTGTCACGGTGTCTGCTGTAACCACGTGCGTCAGTGCGGTTATGTTTTGGGGGGGGGGCTGTCTTGTATAAGGGAAGTCTTCTACTTTTGAGGTGCTTGAAAAATCTCATTTCCGGTCGGCATCCAAAACGAGACTCTCAAACAATGGCGGCAATTTCGTTGAAGAGAGTGGTAGTCTGTGGCATTTTTGACAGACTTTGAAACAGTGGGAGGCCACTCAGCCTGACAGACTAGAAGAGCCACTTATAAAACGGGCAAGGGCAGCAGTAACAATGGTCAGAGATGGACAGATTGACCGAATGGCGGGGACTTTGGAAGAGAGCACGAAGGGCTTATTCTACAGTGATCTGTGATGAAGAGTCCTGAAGAATTTGGGAACCAAAATTTGTTTCGATAAAAGAGAAGTCAAAGAGGGGTACAAATGTTAGAAGAATGAGAGGGGTTCTTGTGAACAGGACGGGCCCAGTAAATGTCATGATTTAAGGTGTCTTTGCATATTTATATTAAGGACTTATATAAAACTTAAATATTTTGGACACATTAAGCGTCATGATAATCTAGAGAAGACGGTCTTGGAAGGGTATATAATGGGGAAAAGAAAGAGAGGAAGACCAAGGCGAAGATGGCTGCAAGACATCGTTGAGGATCTGCAAATGGGTGCACCAGCAGCAGGCCATCTTGCTCACAACCGAGAGGCCTACAGGAGTGCTGTTAGGGAGGCAAAGTTCCGCAAGGGACATGCAAATGAATGAATGAGATGATCATATTTTGTTAAGTTGGATAAATGCTGTCCTGGCCTTGGTTATTCTGGCTTTAACATCCTTTTCGTTCCCCCTTATTTATCCACTAAGCTTCCTAAATATGTGAAATACTCTACTTCCTCAACTGGCACTCCCTCAATTACCATAAGGCTATTGGTTGCACCATTACTTTTCATTATCTTTGTTTTTTGTCTATTATTAATATATTGTCCCAGTTTAGCTGAATTTTTGCTTAAGATCTGAAGTTTCTCTTACATTTGTGTGTGGCTGTGTGCCAGAAGTGCCACATCTTCTGTGAAGTCGAGATCTTCCAATTGGTTCCACAATGTCCATTGTATCCCAGTTCTTTTCCTTTGTGTGGTAGTTTTCATGATCCATTCAAGTGCTAGAAGAAATAGGAATGGTGATAGCAAACATCTCTGGCGCACGCCTGTTTCCACTTTAAAACTTTCTGTGAGAGTTCCTCCATGCACAATTCTACAAGTTGTTCCTTCATATATGGTCTTTATAAGCTTTGTTATCTTGGCTGGGATACCATAGTGTTCTAGTAGTTTCAATAGTATTCTACGATCTAAACTATCAAATGGTTTCTCATAATCAATGAATGTAACTAACAGCGAAGAAAGCAATATTTAGGCAAAGTCTAAAGAAAGTTAAAAGTAGCCCATCTCTAACATAAATCATACTTCTAAATTACGGAGTAATTTCCTTCCAGTTTATTTCTACCAAAATTTCTCGTCAAAATTTATTCTGGTAGAGCATTGAAATTAACTCTTAACTGAAACAGTTAAAGCAGGCAAAGCTGGTTTATGCAAGTTGCAATTTCCTTGAGTTCTTGTCCTCTAACTTCAAGTCTGGTCATCTTCTCTCTCCACCCTCCCCCCCCCCCCCACCCCCACCCTCCCCACTCTAACGATGGCTCCACCCCTCCGGAGAGTTACTCTTCACTTCGCCAGCTTTTCCCCCTGGACTTTATGACTGATTTTAATTGATGACTTATAAATATCTTTCTTATCTTAGTTATTGCCTACCTCTTGATCATCTTTATAAATATCTTTCTTATCTTAGTTATTGCCTACCTCTTGATCGTCTTTATAAATATATTTCTTATCTTAGTTATAGTCTACCTCTTGATCATCTTTATAAATATCTTTCTTATCTTAGTTATGGTCTACCTCTTGACCGTCTTCCCTCCATAGGTTTGTCGTGTGATACATTTATTGGGTATACGGCCAGCATTTCATTCCTTGCCCCGTGTCCCTTTCATCTTACTTTTCTGCTGCATAGCATTGTCATCACTGACAGAAGCTTAGAAGGCTACAGAACATTCATGAATAAACTAGGAAAAAAAGGTAGGGACAGCTTTATTACTTTACGAGCCCACAGTTGTGACTTTCCTGTGTGAACTTTAATCACACAAAAACATACAGGACGAAGAAATAGAGAAAGAAGATGAAGTATGAATTCGCGTGAATGCTATGTAAAAAGTAAGAATGGAAAAAAAAGGAAAACAATAAAATAAATGGAGCACTTAGCTGTGACTTGTGAAAGACTGTGTCCAGAAATGGTCATGGTGGAGTGTTGAGGATGTTTAAATGGAGACTTGTAATGTGTGATATGTGAGCCGTAAAGATTGGGGAGTGGGGAGTGGGGGGAACTGCAGAAAAGGGAAAGAGTGGTATAATGGTAATCTCCCCTGGAAAGGGTGGAATAGGTGATCGCAGCTGGGGTAGAGGAGTAGCGATCTGATACCGTGAGGAGGTTTTGAAATATGTGGAGTAAGTGAGAAAGGCGTGGAACTTGGTGCAGAGGGAATATGCTTGTGGGAGAGGGGAATGTTAGGTGTAGCTGAATTGCGAGTTTAAACCATGTGGTTTCAGCGTTCCAATATTTCTTTCTCCATTTCTTCGTCCTGTGTGTGTGTGTTTTTTTTTGGTATGATTAAGGTTCACACCGAAACATCACAACTGCGTGCTCGTTAGGTAATAAAGCTGTTCCTACTTTTTTCCCCTAGTTTATATATTTTGTTATCACAACTTTACTGCAGTGGCTTGATGTATAGTTATATACTTAGTTGTGTATACTTATACATTAATTATTCGTGCGTTACACAACATCAGGGTCTGTTACTTGACTTGCTACTTGATCTTCATTCTTTTTTCGGACGGGGGGGGGGGGGGAGGGGTGAAGACCAACATGAGGACTGTGTCCATCACTGCCCCGTAGGCCATGCCTTCCGTTTATTTAAATTTATTTCTAGGCATTTCTTTGGGGTGAAGATGTTGTCCGATGAGGCAGTCAGCGACCCATAGCTGATATGCTAGCTTCAGGGTTAGCGACCCATAGCTGATATGCTAGCTTCAGGGTTAGCGACACATAGCTGATATGCTAGCTTCCTGGTTAGCGACCCATAGCTGATATGCTAGCTTCAGGGTTAGCGACCCACAGCTGATATGCTAGCTTCAGGGTTAGCGACCCATAGCTGATATGCTAGCTTCAGAGTTAGCGAACCACAGCTGATATGCTAGCTTCAGGGTTAGCGACCCATAGCTGATATACTAGCTTCAGGGTTAGCGAACCACAGCTGATATGCTAACTTCAGGGTTAGCGAACCACAGCTGATATGCTAACTTCAGTGTTAGCGAACCACAGCTGATATGCTAACTTCAGTGTTAGCGAACCACAGCTGATATGCTAACTTCAGGGTTAGCGAACCATAGCTGATATGCTAACTTCAGGGTTAGCAAACCACAGCTGATATGCTAACTTCAGGGTTAGCAAACCACAGCTGATATGCTAACTTCAGGGTTAGCGAACCACAGCTGACCAAGACCCTGTCTCCACCTCTCCGTTAGTACCTCCAGTAGCAGGCCTAGTCTGGCTAACTGGGCGGGGATCGCCATAGTCCCCATGGTGGTGGAGTCTGCTAAAGAAGCATTGAAGACCCGATGCCTTTTAACTGTACTCCAGGATTGAAAACAAAAAGTAGCCGCCATAACCCGCTCCCACGCCGATACGATGCTGTGCTTCAACACCTTCACAGCATCGGCTGCAAAGAACAAAAGCTCGCAGTTACAGGGAGATAAGACAAGACAAGATTAAAACTGAGACTTTGATTAACTGATCCTTTCTATCGAAGCTCAGGCCCCTTAACTCAACTGATGTCCCAGGATGGCGGACTCTCCATGCAGTTTGTGGGACAATGCTAAATGACCACAGAGATTTCAACATCCCGGTTGTCAAGGGACGCAGGAGGAGAGAAATACGGGTCTTCAAGAAGGTGCCGGGACTGGACAAAGTTTTCTCATCCGACACGCATGATGATGATGATAATGATGATGATGATGATGATGTTAGGTGCCCCGTATAAACGGAACTAATTTATCACTGTTTCTGTATGGAGCTGTAGGACTCGTGTGGTTTCAGTGGGTCTGTAGGTGTTTCTCCATGCTTCATAAACATTTGAGTGTTTCATAACTGGTGCTCTCTCTCTCTCTCTCTCTCTCTCTCTCTCTCTTTCTCTCTCTCTCTCTCTAGTGTCCAAGGTACATGGGGCTTCCGCAAGGGTTTTCCAACACACCCTTGACTTTTGCCTTCCCTTTCCCCTAGCTCTTGCCCAAGTGAGCCATCTATTGCTCAACACCCTCTCTGTTTGTTCTTTTCCATGTCTTTCTTGGTCTACTCTTTTGTTTCCCCTGTGGTGTCCATCTTGGTGCTACTTTTGCTAGTGATTCATCGGCAATCCGGAGCACATGTCCCAACCATCGCTAGCGTGTTCTCAATAGCTGCTACATGTGTTTCTGCCAGAATGATGTTATTTCTTACGAAGTGTGGTCAAACTATTCGTCTAATCTTTTGTAAACATTTAACTGGTGCCATGTTGGAGGACATGTCACACAGTTTGAAGTGTGCGAGGTTTGGAGTAAAGGCAAAGGTATCCCGGCCATGCCTTAGAGGTACATAGGGATATGGTGTCACCGCCCAGATTTTCCTTGACCTGTCAGCACACTAGAGGGTGATATGATCAGCATCATGGCCCGGCCGCCTTTCCTCCCCCTACTCCAGAAGAAGTCGGGTACCCATTTGTACAGCCTGAGTTACTGGGGCGCCTCCGGCTGGAATCAAACCCCCGACCTTCACCATAACAGACTAGCGCTCTAACCACTTCGTCACTAGGAAGTTTGGAGTAACAAAAAAGAAAACGGGGAAACATAAATGAAGATGACTTCGGAACGTCTGAAGAAGATTCCACCAACTGACGACAGAGGACAACTGGCGATAGAAAACAACTGACGACAGAAGTCAGTTCAGAAAACAACTGACGACAGAAACAACTGACGACAAAAGACAATATGACGACAGAAGTCAGTTTAGAAAACAACTGACGACAGAAAACAACTGACGACAAAAGACAACTGACGACAAAAGACAACTGACGACAGAAAACAACTGACGACATAAAACAACTGACGACAAAAGACAACTGACGCACAGAAAACAACTGACGACAAAAGACAACTGACGACAGAAAACAACTGACGACAGAAAGCAACTGACGACAAAAAACAACTGAAGACAAAAGACAACTGAAGACAGAAAACAAATGACAGAAGTCAGTTCAGAAAACAATTGACGACAGAAAACAACTGAGGACAAAAGTAAACTGACGACAGAAAACAACTGACGACAGAAAACAACTGACGACAGAAGACAACTAACGACAGAAGACAACTGACGACAGAAGATAACAGTCACGACAGAAGACAACTGACGACAGAAGACAACTGACGACAGAAGATAACAGTCACGACAGAAGACAACTGACGACAGAAGACAACTAACGATAGAAGACATCTGACGACAGAAGACAACTAACGACAGAAGACATCTGACGACAGAAGACAACTGACGACAGAAGACAACTAACGACAGAAGACATCTGACGACAGAAGACAACTGACGACAGAAGACAACTAACGACAGAAGACAACAGTCACGACAGAAGGCAACTAACGACAGAAGACAACTGACGACAGAAGACAACTAACGACAGAAGACAACTAACGACAGAAGACATCTTATGACAGAAGACAACTAACGACAGAAGACATCTGACGACAGAAGACAACTAATGACAGAAGACATCTTATGACAGAAGACAACTAACGACAGAAGACATCTGACGACAGAAGACAACTGACAACATTCCAGTGAGCACCAAGACACGACAGCAGCATTCACTACGATGTGACGAATTCTCCTCCGCGGCGCAGAAAGTATCAGAAAAACAAGACAAAAGATGGAAGTCTGGCTGGACGATGATGTCAGTACTGAATCTGACTTTAGTGTTAATTAATTCAACTCAAGCTCATTAATTAAACATAGAAAATGTCCTTCCCCGTGTACTCCGGCCATAAATAAATCCCCAGAATCGTCGCCTCTGATTGGTTTATTGCTTTGCCAATTATATGGCGGGTAACATTAGCCCTGAAAGGAGCAATCAATCAGAGTTTACGAAACATTAGCAACGGGAAAACCCGCGCTCTTGCGGAAGCCGTAAAGAAGTTAGAGGCGTGGTTTTGGTTTGGCAACATGGTTTTCTGAACTCCGAGAGCTGATGTTAGTCTTGGGAGGTCGCCAAGGGAACCTGTTAATGTAAAGCTATAAATTTTCATTTTCTGTTGTTCTGGGGGCCACTCCAGTAGCAGACTGTAGCGTAGCGGATGTTGAAAATGTTGACCTGTGAAAAAGGAGGTTTAAGGAAGTGAACAGTTCCAACAGGTATTCTTTCTTCTTCCTCTTCTCTGTTGAGCCGTAGGTCATTCATTTATTTGCATGTCCCTTGCGGAACTTTGCCTCCCAAACAGCACTCCTGTAGGCCTCTCGGTTGTGAGCAAGATGGCCTGCCGCTGCTGCATCCATTTGCAGATCATCAACGATGTCTTGCAGCCATCTTCGCCTTGGTCTTCCTCTCTTTCTTTTTCCTATTATGTATCCTTCCAATACAGTCTTCTCTAAATCATCATGACGTTTAATGTGTCCAAAATATTTAAGTTTTCTCTCTTTAATCCTCTTTACTAGCCAGCCTTCTTCAATATTAAGCACTTGTAGTATAGATATATTTGTTCTTTTTTGTGTCCACGATATTTGAAGAACTCTTCTGTAGCATTTACATTCAAAGGCATTTATGTGTTTCTCAGTTGTTTTGCTAAGTGTCCAGGTCTCACAGGCATATGTTGCGATGGGAAAGATGCATGCCCTTAAAAATCTTATTTTTGTGGTTCTGCCTGCTCCTGGCTACGATCAATGACTAGCACAGTCACTGCCCGGAAGGAAAGCAATGGTAAACTATCTTCTGGAAATATCCCAAGAAACCCAAACAGCAATCATGAGCCGTAGGTATTGTCGGTATTTGTGAATGCGAGTTAGAAAGATTACTATATTGTTATACTGGATGTTCCAGGCAACAGGTATCATATACAGAGTTGGGGACGAAGATGCAAGACTCACGCTAAATGAGGCGGTGATCAGAGACTCGTGGCTGACTCCTTGCCCCGTGATTAGCCAACCACAGCCGCCCAAGACCCTACTCTACCTCTCAGTGGTGCTTCTGAGAACAGATATCAGTCTAGATCAAGTGAATAAAGATCACAGTGTCTTTCGACAAACCTGGTAAAAAAATATATATATGTATATATACCAGACTGAAGTAGGATGTGACGAGCATTGCGGTGAATAACTGCGATACAATGATGGAGAAACAGAAAGACTGAAACTTTTCTAAAACGTATAGGTCACACAGAGCCAAACGACCAATCAGTTTATGTACAGGATTACTTGCAGCCCTATTTCCAGCGGATTTCTATTAATACAAATGATCGCAAATACCACCAAGGATCGCACAAGACTCTATTAATACAAGTGATCGCAAATACCACCAAAGATCGCACAAGACATGACAATCATGTTGGGCATTGCTATCCGAAACAACACTTTATAAATGAATGACCTGTAGCTAGTTTAAAAAAAAACACGCAGTGAATCAAGGTTTCTCAATACTTTACTAATTTTAAACCCCTCCTTCCCTCGTATCGACATTCATTTTTTCATTAGAATTTTTCTGTCTTCTTTTTTCTTTCCCGTGATCTTTCAAGAACGTTATCCACATCTTTCAGTTGTGGCTTTACGGCTCTTTTTGGAGATGATGAAACAGAGATGGGTAAATAGTGTAGAACTTAGAGATTGGGTGAAGCAAACAGTCAAATCACGGCACCTCTG